>JAZAYU010000008.1:3861129-4277937 GCA_038501625.1 Corbicula japonica | reverse complement strand
TTGATATGGGAACAGTCATTAAATAATCGGATCAGTTTGTCAAGGATTCCTAAACGATGAGATTATATGTTTTGTAAATAAGCTGATGTTTCTCAGGATTTCTGCAGAATCGGTGGTCATTAATTCTTTAAATTCCAGTATGTTAGGTTGGGTGTAATAGTAGTTTGGTATATATTTGCGTCTGATGATTGTGAAATAGGGGCATCTCCGGAGGTAATGGTACTCGTCTCCGATATCGTTTAATATACATTTTAAGCATTTCCGTTCATTATATGGAAGATGGGAGTAACGCCAGCGACCAACTTCCACAGGCAGTTTGTTAATTCCAGTTCTAAAATAAAAGTCTGTCTTAAAGTTTTTGGTAATGATATCAAATATTTCTCGAAATCGGGTTTGCATTTGAAAATCTTGTAATTCATTCTAGAAGAGTTGTTCATGGAGTTATTCCAGCTATGTTGGAACGTGTCAAGAAGCGTCTGTTTCACCGAGTTATTAAACGGGAGTAGTGGTGTCATCTCCGTTTTGAGTTTTAAAGTGATTATAGAAATCCTGTATTTGATGTTTGATGCGGATCAGCTTTGACCAAATTGTTTATAACTCTCCAGAAATCTTTAGGTTTTTTAGAATGCATGTCTCTTAGTTTACGTTCTGTTTTTTGTTTTGTGGATTTTTAAGTAGGTATTCATCGTTTGCTTGTATATTTTTTGCGGCTATCGTTTTTGTAATTTTTTGCAATGAGGCCCATACCAAGGGTAGTTTTTACTATTATTGGGACTATCAGTAATTTTTCTTTGAAATGGTGCAGGGAAACTGCGAAATGCTGAATCGTTAAAAAGGCTAGCAATTGATTCTGAAATTTCATTTATGTTTTGTTAAATGTCAGTGTTTTCAATTTTTCAAGTCCCCTAATTGTTCGTAAATTTGAGTTATTTTACTTTCATCAAGATTTTGTGCAAATTTTTTTTTAGATCATTACGCCATTTTGGAGGTTTGGGTAAACTAGATTTGTTGTTTTGATGAACTTTTTTATTTTGGATAGGGTTTGTGGCTGTATCAAAGCATGATAACTGGAGTGATTAAAGTGATTGGCCGTCTGAAAAAATACTGTCAACATCAATTACATAAAAGTCAACAATATATGGAAAACGAGACGCTGTCGCAGCAGCATAATCAAGGACAGATGTATTTCTAAAGGTAAATTTGCCAATATTTCTGTCTCCACCTATTCTACAATTTACAATATACAAACGATTACATTTGCATGTTTCAATGAATTTAAGTCCCAGTGGATTAGTTTTATTGTCCTGCGATACCCTATAAAGTGGGATATTAATATTACTCAGTATTTCCGCAGAATTGTACGAGGGTTGTTTGATAAATTTGCGGACAGCGGTCGTAAAAACAGAAAAAGACAAAATACATGTATAAAATTTATATGTGCATGATCTGTAATTCAAGTCGAATACAATACAACAACTGGTAATAGTTTTACATTAACAATAAACAAATAACTACATAAAACAAAAGGTACATTAACGATTTACGGAGCACGACGTCGAAAATAACGCTATAATGTCAACGTCAGAATATAGCGCCGATCTCGGTCTTCCTGATCTAGCGTTGTCGTTAATACTTTCGTGTCCGTTGCGATATCTCTCATGCCATTTGAAGACAATAGTGCGACAACACTTTGCTGAGTTCGACTTCTCAAGTAATCGTAACGTTTCCGTGGGTGTATGACCTAGGTTAACGCAAAACTTGATATTTGCCCTGGTTTCAACGTTTAAATTTGACGTCATGGTTTTCTCTATCACTATGCGATAAATTGCTGTACCGACGAGCGAAAACAACGGATGTCAATGAAAATTAACGGAAATGACGTTGACATATTGAGTATTGACGTTACGCGTTCCCGCGTAATTTCGACGTCTCAAAGTTACCATTTTAAAGCATTAAAAACAAGAGTTATGCCAATTTTACGGACTGCTCCGTAGAACGTTACCATGGTAGCGTTATTCCTCAATAAAATGGGCATTTCGAAAAAAACAAAGTTAAAATTTGTAATTACCATTTTATTAAACATGATTCCGCAATACCTGAAAATTTCATTAACTTTGGATGAACAATAATAAAATAAACACCGCTGTCCGCGAACTTATTAAACAACCCTCGTATGTATACTTACAAACTCGTAATCAATATCAAGTTGTTATGCAAGAAAATCATCCATTATAACATAATCGGGGAGGTTAGAAGTATGGCCATTAACATCACCTATGAGGAGACAATATTTAAAATCTGTACATTTGAGTGATATCTCGTCATGTAAATTATAGTAATAATCATCATTATAAAATCTAGATTGCATTGGTGGTATATAAATACAACCAACAATAACGTCTTCATCAAAATTACACAGTAAAACTTTAGAAAACTTTGCCCCAAAAATGTACTCGCAATCATTTTCAATAATAGTTACATATTCAGTATAACAATTGCGAATAAAGAAACCGATACCTCTAGATTTTCTAATAAATTCTTGTTTTCTTGAATGCGAGAAAAAAGTATACCCAGGTACATTTATTATATCGTAAGCATCTAACTTGCTTTCTTCTATACATAAAATGTCGAATTCGTTTATAGGCTAATAAAATCAGGATATTGGACACGAGTTTTAAGACCGCATACGTTTAGGCTGCCAATTTTAAATCGATTATTAATATTCGGGCTTTTTTGGATTTTATCGTTTATAACCGAGTTAGATTCTGGGATGCGAAAGTTTAATTGTTGGTCGCGGCATTGGAGGGATCGGTTACTAAACAATCATCATATACAAGTACATTGTTACCTACGGGACAGTGATCAAACGTATTATAATGTTCACACGATATAGAAGAGGATAGTCCTGGTAAATTAATACAATGTTGACACAAAAAGTTATAACAGGGCTGCTTACGTGATGTTCAGTTGTAAACTTACATTGTACATTGCTATAATCATGTTCCTCATTGTTTATTTCAGTTAACTTATGGTAGATTACTGGCGGAAGATCATTGGTTAGAGAGCTCACAGTCCCCGGCTTTTCCTAGCCGGAACTACCAATGGACGGTGTTTCAGGGTTTCTGACCGCTCCGTGATCGGCATCATTGCCACAAGGGACGACTGCCGGAAGACTACGTGTATCGTGGCTGTTCAGTCTAGTCCTACTGAGAGATCGATGTCTTCGTGAGGAATCAATTTCTCTGTTAAGTGACGTTGGCTTAGGGCGGATTTGTGTTCTTTTGGAAGAGAGCGTGCCCTTTCCTTTCGGAGATCGGGATAGCCGCCCAGATGAAGTGTCGATCGGTCGGATCTTAGATATGTTGGATGTGTTATCCGGGCGTTAAGACTTCTCAAGACTGCAAGTATCCTCAGCATTTGCTTGCATATTCGTTGGGATGGAACTAGTGTCGTGGAGCGGGCCCTCTCCCACCTGGGATCGGGATGTCCACTCCGGAGATCCGCTAAATAGGCTTCTAGACGGTGGCAGTGTGGTTTTGGAGATATTGGAAGAGATATGTGGACTACGGTGTGGAGATAAGCATGGCTCTTTTTGATGTTGAGTGTTTGAGCCTCCTTAATGTTTGAATCTGGCGGATAAGCTGACATGTTTTGCGGTGGTGCAGGATAACTGCTTTTAGAGAAAGCGCCCATTATACGATCACGATGTTCCTTAATCTTGTCTGACACACGTCGTTATAATTTTGTTTTGAATGATTTTACAATCGATCGAAGCACAATTAATATATCCGTTTCATTAAAATTCATCATAAAGTCTCTGTTGTGACAGGGTCTATTAATTGTTGATTAAATAGACCCTGTTGCGTTAATCAAATAAGTGTACTAATATTACCCGATTGTATAAACGCGAAAGATCCAAAGAGGTCATCGATATTTAGCTCCGCCCATTTCAAATTATAGCGATTTTCGGAGCGCAGCATTTGTAGTTGTCGATGAAAATTTAAGTCATTTTTAGCGTGAAGTCGATTGATTTATTTGAGATTTTGGTTTTTACTTTAATTAAAAGGTATTTTATTGAAAACTAAGCCATATGTCAAAGCTTCCGTGGTTTTTGGTACTTTCAGTACTTTGATATACAATATTTAACCTCAATATTTACAAACTTAAAGTGAAATACATGATACCAAAAGCGACCCCATATTCTAAAAATATGGTAAAAGGCAATGGCAAAATGATTTTTGTGATATTATATCACGTTTCAAATCTTTAACATAATTCTTGACGACTTTGTTCAGGAATGGGCGTGAACTACCTTGAAATTTAATTGGTGTTGGGATTTAAGAGCTCAAAGTTCGTTCACATTGTAAACCGCTATTGTCATCCATTATTTGAAAACATAGACAGAAACAATAGAATCTGTAAACATTGTAATATGCATATGATTGAATCGGAATATCATTTCCTTTTAGTTTGTCCTTTCTATCGCGAATTACGATATAAATACTTTAAACCATATTATTGTCAATGGCCAAATTTGAGAACATTTGAAACATTAATGTCATCTAAATCCACTCCTGTATTATTGAATTTAGCAAAATTTATATACTTCGCAATCAAGAAAAGAAATGAATACATTCAAAATTAAAATATCTGTAGTTTGTGTGTTTAAGTAAAAAATACTTTAATAAAAATCTGCCTCTGTAAACGAAAATAATCTATTGCAACCATGAAATGTATGGATTATTGCTTTTTCTTCACTGTTGTTTGTCACCTTAAACTTGCATATTTTGTGTTAGGCTATAAGCATTGTAAAATGTTTTATGCTGAATAAACTGCATTGTATTGTATTGTATTGTATTAAAAGGGTCGGTCGCGGAAAGGATAGTGGTCCGAACTGGTGATAAATCGTGCACGTGGAAAATTCTTGAAAAAATCGTGAGAACATTTGCTTACGTCATTAACACATATATAAACCTTTTTTTGTTATATTCAAATCACATTCGTGTCAAGGCTCCATAGCAAGACAACATTTCCAAATCTTCAGAAGCATTCCTGTGCGGTGTATTTTGTTGGAGTGGTGAGATTGTTAGTGAAGTTTGTGTTAGTGCTGTGCTTGTGTCAGAGACTCGTTGAGAGTTGGTAAGTCCAATATTATTCAATTTGCAATATGTTTAAACAATCGGATGTTTTGTTACTGATATGACCCATATTGACTGTTTATCATGTTGTTCTTCCTCATGTTGTCTTGTTGTATGTAAATACATGGAGGAAAAAAAGAAATGTTCTGTTCTGATCAAACCAGCTTATGGTATATCGGTTGTTCTACATTGCTGATAGTCTGTGTCTAGATGAAAAACCTTTCCAGTGAGCCCATAGTATATCAGTTGTAGTCCCTGTTACACTGAGAAACCTATGAAGTGAGTTCATGGTAATTCGGTTGTTCTACCAGCTGGCCATTCCTACCTATCCGGTGATGGGATATCGGCGGTTCTACCTTACGCAAAGCTGAAAAGCATTAAGAAAACATACAGAAAACGTTGTTTTTCTTTATTATAATATAATATCATTATAGGAGCAAGTATTACTACCAAGTCATAACAATTCCGGTACAAAGTTATCCAGCTTTTGCTATAATTCTGATCAAGCCGAAGTATTTTCAAGTTTACATTTAAAATGCCAAGTTGGCGGGAAACGAGAATAGTTTGGTATGATACAGCGGTCGTTTTATCAAAGACGCCGTAACTTGCGTGTACGAAATATCGCAAACGCAAGTTACGGATCGCAGATTTTCTATCGGATTTGTTTTATAATAAATGTTGGAACTGCGCATTTTAAAGTACAAGTGTACTTTTAGCGCAACACGTTGCTTTTTGTCACATTGCCGTCGGCAAACCGTAAATAGGAATTTCAACAGTTGTAATCCGTGACGATTTTTCGGAAAGAGTAAATCGACTGGGTTGTCAACTGGTCAAATACAAAAGTTAAAACAACTTATATGGACTCCAAAACACTTTCAAGCTTAATTTCACATTGCAGATGTTGGAAAGCGTGTGGGCCGATCGATTCTCAAGGCTGGCAAGCATATAAGCCGTCTCGAACAAATGGGCTTAAATAGAGATATAATGATGATCAAACTTCGAAAACTACAGCGATAAACCTATCAGATTTTTTTTTATTAATAAAGTTCTTTTTTTTTAGTCCAATCAAAAGACAGCGGGGATATAAATAGAATAAAAGAATACCAGGTATCATCTGATTGGACTAAACAATTGATTATATTTCAATTAATTAGAAACTCAACTTTTTTGAACGCGAGCTATATTGCAAGTTTAAAGAGGTTGCTTTTCTAATTGTATTTAAGTATATTAATATTTATCTAATTAGTCAGTGTTAACGGCTCTTTAGAGCTTATGTTAATTGTTAATCACCGTTATTTTCATCCTACTCTATATATATAAACACAATTTACTTGACCGTTAGTACGAGAGCAAACTGCATTAACATTTATTTAATAAAATATAAACAGAAACAACACAATAAACAACTTGTGAATTTAAAAAGGACAACTTTATAACATCTATCAATGCAAGTCCTGGTCTGAAGGTTATAAAGCTGAGACTGGAAACCAGTCTCAAATCTCAAGCATTTCAGCCAATTAGATGCTTGAGATTTGAGACTGGTTTCCATGCTCAGCTTTATAACCTTATTTGTTTTCACTGCCACTTGTTTAATGATATATCAAGTGTATACAACATATTTTCCTCATTTTATGAATACCAGTATTCATTTGATATTTATCATGAACTTGCAAGAACTGTCATAGAAGACAGCACACTCATTTCAAATAAATGCAATTTTGAAAATAATTTTTGTTTGATAAAATTTATTTGAAGACTTGGCGAATAAAGTACAAACACTATGTTCAAACATTCATATACAAACATGAATAGTATTAATAACAAGTCGGTAATTAAATAGGAAACTGATTTCAGAAAAGCAGAGTTAATTCCTTAAAGTACCATCAATAATATGAACTAAGGCACTGCCTCTCTCGGAATCGACGAATTTCAAGAGATGTGTATCGAATGTTTAACAGTAAAATAAAGAAACAAATCATCATTTGTTGTTTTACTTTTAAACAAAGCTGATCAAGGTTGTAAGATGTATTATGAAGAGCTTTTGGTGTATAACGACTTTTGCGATGTTAATCTCTTGTTCTGCGGTGAGCGCTTATTTGAACAGCTGGTGTTACACGGGTTTATTGTTGTCTTACACAGAGTGGTTGTTCTACACAAAGTCTTTTAAGGTTTCTAAGCTTTTATTTGCGGTTTATAAAATAAATCCACAATAACAATTTTACAACTAATAATTTTTTATTCACAAAGTAATGTCTTAAGAATTTTAGCTTAATTTCCCTTTTTAATTTTAAAGTTCATAAAGCCCCTTTAACAGTTCACAAATTTTCACAAAGTATTATTTAATTTAGTCACAAAGTTTTAGCTAATTCCTTCACAAAGTTTTTGTTGTTGTTTACCTAGAAAATTCTGTTTATATACCTTTTTCAAAAATTGACATTTACAACCTAACAATTGAGATTTTGACCGATTAAGAAAAGTAAGACCTAAAGCACATGTAAACAATATGTGATAAAAGCGTCAGATTGATAACATGTGATAGTTCCTTACAATTCAAAGGAAATAAAATATATTTAATCAGATATCAATCAACAAGTCTGGCTTCAGGTTCTCAATTTACATTACTAACCTTACTGTCAAAAATCATGAAGAGTAATAAGAATATTTCTTGTTAACAATTTACAAAATAAGTATTTTTTACAAGAAATTGATACTAATTTCATAAGTGAACATTTTAAGTATCACATATATATTGTTTTTAAAATAAGAAACATTTTGCTACTAAACATGTTATAATTTGATTTTCAATATTAAATACCAAATTATTTGTTATGGTATTGAATATAAAATAATGTAGAAATTTGAATCATAATAGATGAAACACTACATCTTAGTGAGCTGAATGATTCTGTGAAGTTTGGAAGAATCCTTTGAGATGTTGAATGCACCAGTTTTCCTGTAAACTCTTAGTTAAAAGGCACTTAGTGACAGTAGAGAAATTTATTATCTAAATAGAATGACACATTCAAATTAGTCCAGATTAATATAGCACTCTTTTCATATATTCAAAAGTGCTTTACAACAAGCAAGATATAGCAATATAATACAATAAGAATTAAGCATGGGCAAATAAAACATAGAGAAAAAAATTAAAATAAAAGAAATAAAAAAAAATAAAACTTGGATAAAAAAGTTTGCATGAAAAACATAGTAGAAAGTTAAAAAAAAACAAGTGCGTTGATGTGTAGATAACACATTATAGCATCACTCTCCGTTCAAAATCAACCCAATATCTTATGATTGTTAATATATCCAGTTAATCAACATTATACATAGTATGAGCGGAAAGGGTGTGTTTTAGCTGTCTTTTGAAAGTGTCAAGTGTCTGTGCAGTTCTAACTAACTCTGGCAGTGCATTCCATAACCTTGGTGCAGCATGGCTAAAGCTACTGTTTCCGAAAGTCACAGTTCTGGTATGTGGTACTAAAAGTGTTAAAGAACTGCTAGAACAAAGGTCTCTAGCTGGTCGGTACACACACAATAAGTCAATAATGTACTGTGGGCACTGTCCATGGAGAGCCTTGTAAGTGTATAGTAGGACCTTGTAATCGATCCGTTGACATATTGGTAGCCAATGAAGTTCCTTGAACACTGGTGTTTTAAGGTCATGACCAGGAGTTTTTGTCAAGATTCTGGCAGCTGTATTCTGAACCCATTGTAGTTTATTCATTGTCAGTTTTGGAATACCGAAGAGCAATGAATTACAATAGTTAAGCTTTGATGTTACTAGACAATTAACTAATGTTTTTGTAGCATTGGTTGTAATGTAATTCCGTATGCATCCGATGATTCTCAGCTGGTGGTAGGCAGATCTACAGACAGTGTTGACATGTTTCTCCATGTCCATTTGTGGTGTGAAGTGAGCCCCAAGATTTCTGATGCTGTCATTTGAAGCTAAAATAGATGTCTCACCAACTGTGATAGTCATGTTTTCGACTTGCTTGGTATACATCGTAAAGTATTTTGGTCCTAATATGGATCCCTGTGGAACACTGAAATTCGTAATAACTGGATCAGATAGCTCTCCTTCTCTTTCCTCTACTGTCTAGAACAGTTAACCTGGTATTCCCACAGCATTTCATGTGAAGCTGTTTTCCTGAAATATTAAAATCAACCGCAAATTAATTTATCTTCAAAAATAATTTTATATCTTAAGGCTTTTATAAATTCATTTGTCGACAGTTAAAATTGATTTAAAATATTAAGACATACATTTCCAAGGGCGGCTCCAGGATTTTTTTCCTGGGGGGGTCCAAGCCCAAATGATGACTTTAAATGTGTTATATATCCAACGAAATTTAATATCACCATATTTTTCAGGGGGGTCCGGATAATTCCAGGGGGGGTCCAGACCCCCCCGACCCCCCCGCTAGATCCGCCCATGATTTCTTTTGCTTATTGAACATAGGCACATACCAATTAAGAAGTTGTGTTTATTTAAAGCTTATCCAATAATAAACCATAAATGAAGTACCACTTAGACCAATACAGGGGCTATTGTAAGGGCCTAAAGGATTTTGAATGATTTAAAGAACACTTTGGACAGTTTTGTTGTGAACAAAATTGACCAGTAATGACCAGCATTGACCAGTTATGACCACTATTGACCACCGGCCCGCTCAATACTCAATTGACCAGTCAATAGGCCAACCCTGCTATTATACATTCATGCAGCTTTAATAAATGAAAATAAAGAAAATTTATGCAAACCTTTTATCTGTTTACTATGTTAATGTTCATATTCTGTGCCCTAGCTGTCTACCAATTCTGCATAAGTATCTATAGGCTTCATAATCTTGGTGATACACATCTCTGAAAAAAAAAAGTTTGATTTTAAATCTTTGCTGATAACTAGTAATTCAGTTATACAGTACCTTTTGTGGCTTATGAAGATGTACATAAATTGCTGTTGCAGTTAACAGTGAACAATTCATACTGTTGCCATAATTTATTTATTACATGTAAGGTCTTTTTATTAAAATCACATAAAAGGAAGATGGAAATGATGGAACATTTCATGCCAGCTTTAATTCCAGAGTGTTATCACATTTAAGACCTCATAAAGATGTGCCAGCTGATCTGAATCTACATATATGCCATCTGATCTGGATTTACATGGGCTGACCATTTGTGCTAAAAAGGTGTGTCCATGAAGCATGTTAAGTTATTGACTGTGAAAACTAAAACAGCATTGTTTTCTTTCTAAAAAACGTGAACAAGATTATGAGATTTATCCACTAAATAAAGGATTTAATAAGTGACCAAAGGGACCCATAATGTATTTACAACATGGTCTGCAGAGAAACTTTGTGGCGTTTGATTCTGTGTCTTCCAAAAATTTGGCATGTTCGGGTGATTTTGTGTGAATATGCCAGAGATTATGGTACACCGTAGCAGGGCTGGACAAATTAAGATTTTTTAGTAACTGAAATGTAGTCTAAAACTAGCTGGGTAAACATTTCAGCTACAATGTAGTCCCACTTTTGCCCAAATAAGCAAATTCTGTCAGTATTAACAGTAAAGAAAGAAACAGGAAATTCAAGAGAAACCATTACATGGGGGGCTTGATAATGTTAAAATAGATCTCAAAACATGTTATTTTGTAATAAACTTATTGCTGTTGTAATATGATATGCATAAAAGAGAATGGCGCATATCAAATTAACGTTTAAACTAGTCTACACTAAAAAAATTGAGCTTGCCCACAGACAAGCAATCAGATATTTTGAGATTGTCCGATACAATTTTCAGCTTGTCCAAGGCGTCGGGCTAGTGGGTTTGTCCAGCCATGCAAAGGCATGTAAAGGAAGGGCAGATTCTGTGCTGTTTGAGTGTTTGTACAGTTTATTACAGGTAAATTAAAAAAAATTACCTATCCAGTAGTCTTATTTTTCTCCTATTCCAGTTTCATGCTATTTGAACCAGATTTGTCAGGCATCTTTTATATGTATACTTCAAACTGAAATACAAATTACAAAAAACAAAATTTATAAATGATATTATTTGCCTATACATGCATATACATTCCAATGACTTAATTTATTTTTCTTAGTGACAGACTTCTTTAAAGTCGCCGGACTGTCCGACCTGTCCGGTAAAAATCTGAAATAAATAATTACTGGTAAACTCGTCTTCCCGTGATTCCTATTTAAATCATTCAACACTATGCCTCATTTTTTTAATGAAATGTAGCTCTAATAATTTTTATTTGTTGTAAATGAAGCATTATTCAGATAGCATAAATTGGTAAACAAAGCTTTACAGAGAGTATTTTATTTAAAATGTAAGAGCAAGTGTACTTTCTGTCACTTGCTCATTCACTCAACCTGTAAGGCGATTGGGTCAAAGAAAATTTCTACACCTCTGACAGAGCAATTATTCCTAAAATCTGAAATAAACAATTAGTGGTAAACACGGCTTCGCCGTGCTTCCTATTTAAAGTGGGTAAAACAAAATTTCTACACCTCTGCTGAGCAGTTATTCCTAAAATCTGAAATAAATAATAAGTGGTTAACACGGCTTCGCCGTGCTTCTTATTTAAATAATTCTAGAATATGCCTCATTTTTTTTTGGAAAGGCAGCTCTAAAAATTTCTTTTTGTTGTTAATGAAGCATTATTCAGATAGCATTTGGTAAACACAGCTTTACCATGCCTCAAACAACTTATATTAGCAGAGTAGCTTTATGCTTAATCTGCAAACTTTGGGTTCAAGTCCTGATCATGAAAACACTTGTATCTTCAAAAATTGTGGTCAGATTTCATTTGACCAGTTCTGTCCAGAGTTAATTTCAACGTAATACCTTATCACTTTCCCACACCAAATTAAAACGAAAGCAATCGATATTACCATCTAATCTGCAATGTTAAACTTACTGTTCTTGTTGATGATTTCAGTAAAAAAATAAATAAAAACGTAGTAAAATTCCAATGTTTAGAATGTCGTGGAAACCGGTGTCACTGCAATTTACCAAATTTCGAACCGGTAACACTGAATACCGAAATACACTTTTTACCGAAATATACCGAAATAGACTTCGATTACCGAAATACACTTATAAAATTGCTATTAAAGCATTATTTGTTGTTTAAATAAGATAATATGTTGAAATATTAATATATGAAATAAATGCCAAAGTTTTATTTGAATTTGTTTTGTTTTTAAAAAGTTGTATTAAAATGCTATATTGCGTATTCCCTTTAAGAGACCGAAATACACTCAATACGTTGTAATTAAACCATTATTTGCTGTTAAAATAAGATATAATGTAAAAATATTAATTTATGAAATAAATGTAAAAGATTTATTTGACTTTACTGTGTTTTTGAATGTTGTATTTGAATGTTGTATTGCGTATTCCTTTTGTCTCAAAGTTATTTCCCTTTGTAGCGATGTGCCGTGATATGTTGTTTGTTGCATTACAGCCACGACCTGGTTCACCCAGGAGCTAAGGAAGGAGGACTGAAAGTGATGAACACTTTAATTAAAGCTTGTTTTAGGAAAACCTATTAATGTACATATCATGTTATATGTAACTGTAAATATATTGTTATATATATATATATATATATATATATATATATATATATGTTTTGGAATAATTGCAATAAATATTGATTCACAAATAGCGTATGTCATTAATGTTATTAATATGTTTTATATAATAACCACATGATCTGTGTAACGCATTATTGATAAATGATTCATGTAAAACAGACCGTTAATTGGGAAACCAAAAGTCTACCTGAATTTGTTAGGATGACTAACAAACTAGTGGAGCGCGCTTCTGGGTACTGGTGAATATCGCCTTGCTCCATCGCATGAGCATTTCTTAGTTTCGAAGTTGCAATGGATTGCCATGACTGATCAACAAAGAAATCTATTGTACAAAAAGTATCGATCATTTACAATTAAGGCAGATAGGATTGTCATATCCTCAAATGGTCTATCTTCTGTCGTGGCACCGCGAACAGACGGAAAAAAACCAGGTCAAAGAAAACGCAAAGTTAATGTTAGAACCGTGACGTTGCCGTTGAAAAAACCCAAACAATAATGTCCGCTATATATACTAGGAGTCGGATAGGACGTTCGGCAATCCGAACGGCCCTCGCATTAAATATGCACCGACAAGATTACCCACCTATTCGGTTATTTTTTTTATTTCTGATATTTATGGGTTTCACGTCATATTACATAGCCTTCTCTTTTATAAGCCCAATAACAATTGTCTTCATTCATAGTCGGATAGGACGTTCGGCAGTCCGAACGGCCCTCGCATTTAATATGCACCGACATTACATTTCATTGTATTAAATCATGTTGCATTGAATGTTCACTTCTATGTTTGTATATAATTGTGTTATTTTAATATTACGTATATAATATTATATATGATGCTTGTTTTGATGGTCGGATAGGACGTTCCGCATAACGGCCCTCGCATTAAATATGCACCGACATTATATGTTTATTCTTGTATCAGTATTTGTTTCATATCTGTATTTTGTATTTATTGTATAAAATCTTGATGTTTGTTCACTTCTCAGATGTCTGTATATATTTTTTTTTGTTTTAATATTATGAACCACTAGATAATTGTTTTAATGTTAATATATTCTCGCATCTGTATTTGTTTCATAGCTGTTTTTTTTGTATTTATTGTATAACAACAACATATGAATCACTTGATTATTGTTTTGTTGATCTTATCATATCATTATTTGTTTCATAGCTGTTTCATTGTATATTGTATAAAATTTTGCTGTAATTTCACTTCCTAAATGTCTGTATAAATTTTGTTTTAATTTTATGCACTGGATAATTGTTTTGCTGGTCATATATTCTCGTTTCAATATTTATTTCAGTATTTGATTCATGTGTATTATTTGTATTTATTCTATAAAATCTTGCTGTTTTTACACTTCTTATATGTTTGTATATAATTGTGTTGTTTTAATATTATGCATTGCTTGGTAATTGTTTTGATGGACGTATATTCTCTCTTCAGTATTTATTGTATTAAATCTTGCTGTTCTTTTTTCTCCGGAAGATCTTCTGATCTGAAATAGAAAATGAAAAATAGGTTTTATATAGTATTTAAACACCGCAATGTCAAAATATTGTTATAACATTGTATTATAGTTTGTCACAGTTCATTATTTAACAATAACAGTCAACCCTGTCTTAAGCAACCACCCAAGGGAGTGACAAAACGTGGATGTTTAAGACAGATGGCTGCTTAAACATTTTTGTGCATTTTTGTAACTTGTGCCTATTTTAATGCATTCATGCCTGAAATAGGAATCTTAATGCAAAGATTTTTTAATACATCATTATAATTATAATTAAACAAAATAGGCAACTGCACCATCGTCGGGTCCCAAGCCCCGAGTGTGAAAGCAGGAGGGACTATTTTGTATACATTTACATAGTCACAAACAACAAATAATGCTTTAATTACCATTTAATACGTGTATTTTATAAATCATAAGTGTATTTCGGTTGAATGGTATTGTAACAGCATTCTCAAAAAATGTCCAATAACCATCCTAATCCTGTTTCTATTAAAATAAAACTTTGACATTTATTTCATTTACTATTACTTTAATATATTTCTATATTTAAACAACAAATAATGCTTTAATTATCATTTATTACGTGTATTTCAGTAATAAAAAGTCTATTTCGGTTCTATGGTATTTATCACGTTTGTGCTGTTCTCACGGCATTTTCAAAAATGTCAAATAACTATCAAAATCCTGTTTCTATTAAAATAAAACTTTGGCATTTATTTCATATATTAATATTTCAACATATTATCTTATTTAAACAACAAATAATGTTTTAATAGCAATTTTATAAGTGTATTTCGGTAATCGAAGTCTATTTCGGTATCTTTCGGTAAAAAGTGTATTTCGGTATTCAGTGTAACCCATTTCGAACAACTACCGTAATGCTCATCACTACAGTACTGTGAAGTCTACAGTTAGACTCAAACTATGTGACAATATTAGGTTTTAATCATTGTAGAAACTTATTTACCTGATTTTTAGGGCGAGTTCAATCTTAATTGTTATCTAACATATGGAATCAGAACTTCTGATCAGGCCCGGATCCAGACTGGTACATGCTGGGGGGGGGCCGATGACGGGGTGGGTGCGGGAGGGGTATCCCCTCCCGCATTCGATTTTTTTTACGCGGTGTGCTAAAATGGTGCAATTTTAAGTATATCTAAACTATATCTGTACTTATTCAGTGTGCAATAAATTAACAGTTCTTTTGAACTGAGGATGAACATAAATTATTCAACTTTTGTTGTTTACTTAATCCAAAATGAATTAAGTGTACTCTGAGAACTGTTTATTTTCAGAATGTTCCCATTATCTGGTCAAAAATACATTTCACTCTTAAAATTGTGGACAGTTATTGAGTTAAACAGTATTACATATTTGTAGGTTCGCAGAAAAACAAAAGAAAAAGAAAGACTCTCTTCGATTTCCTCAAAAACTGCTAATTGCTCCTAGTGTTTGTAACGCTATCCCAATCTTTTACTGCACTTAGAACGCTATTTATGGGCGGCCAACACCGCCAAAAATGAATAAGTTAATTTAATTTAAAGAATTTTGGCATAATTCAGACCAAACTCATTAAACTCATAGGACCATTTAACTTTATTCGATGCATTTTCATTTAATTCGGTGCAAAACTTTGCTCAGTACGACAAACTACCAATCAATCCGAATGAGTTCCATTCAAACAAGTGCACAATGTCATTTAATTTGAAGGGAGTTCATTCAAAACAGAGTATAATAATCCAAAACAAGCATCTTTGTGTTTTAATTCAGTATAATATCTTTTAAATCTATGAAGCGAAACATTTAATTATGGCAACTCGCTTCTCATCCGATATCATTTAATTCAAAGCAATGCTTCACCATCCAATATGATTCATTATCGCTTAAGCCGATGGAACTCCATTCAATTCGAAGGTTAGCCAGTGAATTCGGTGAGGGGGCGCTGTAGCATTCCTTAGAGCAGTTTCTTTCCTTTGTCCCTTCCCAGTCAACACAAAGTATCAATTCCTAACACAAACTGTTTATTTACAATTTTATTTTTTTTTCCATTTATATAATAGGAAATAAAACGTTTGATTGATTTAATATATTGTTATGAAAAAATGTGTTTCAAATGTTACATAGTATTTTCGAAATAACTTTGAATAACACAAACATCTTTAGTTTTTTAAGCTAAAACTATATAACCTGTAATTGTAGATAATGATTAAAACAGACGGTTTCTTAAGATTTATTTAAAATAACTCATTTAAAAAGCAAGCTTTACATATACCAATGTTGTGTTACACAAAAACTGGGTGAATAAGAAGGGGTTTCTTTTGAGACATATGAAAGAAAACAATACTGCACCGCTTTTAACACCCACTGGCAAATTGCACGTGCATATTCAGTGTTGTATAGGCTTATAACATATAATTTAACCAAACACAGCTTGTGTCATATTTATCATCGGACAAATGTAGACCCAAATCTGTTGTTGCATCTGAACAGAATTTCCATGTACTTTTGCCTATTGCTAGTGGGTAAAATTTCAAATAAATCCACGTCTTTGTATAAATTCAGCAAGCAAAGGGTCACTGTATGAGTCTTCTGATATAACAAAAAAATATCAATTTGTAACTACGTTTTTCCTATAAAATTACAAAACATATTTTTACTACGGTATTGAGATGCATGTTTCAATCTTTATATATCATTTTATTCTGGGTCAAGAGGTAACTTGTCCCAAGAAATTGTGACCTGTTGATTAATTAACTGCGGGTTTCATTGATAAGAATAATATCAAATTACACCATGGAATTCAGGGATAATACACGGGTTCAAAGTTCTCCTCCTGAGTTTCCTTGGGGAATTTTCATTAGACTATTAGCAAGTTAATATCAAGATTAAGATTTTGAAGTATTCTTTCAAAATCGTAGCAAAATCTTTGAAACTTATTATAATCGAGAGTTAGCACAATTCTTTTTACTCTTCGTATTTACGATTGTTCCTTTACGAAGTTACATTTATAATAAATCTACTATCCATGCTTATTACGAATAATCTGCTTTATTACTATTTCAAATGTTAATACTTTATATATCTTTTATAACATTATGCACAATAAACAAACGGACAACTATGCAGTTGATGTTTAGACATTTAAAACAAGCGTTTAAAAATGAAATGTGCATATTAGGAATAGCCACATTCAGTCAAAAAGATGATTTAAAAGACAATAACAACAAAAATTAGAACCCGAAGTGTTACCGTTTTGTCGGTGGCAAAATATTTTGCCGCTGGAGTTTTAAACCAGGTTCTAGGGTGCAGCAGTTTCACACAATGAAACAGTTCGATAACCACATGCTAGTAGTTATGCTGTTGCTTAAAAGCTTCTCAAAGAACAACAAGTACTTTTATTGCATTCAGTTCGACTTTAACTTTTAACTACTGCTGCTAATGCCCCTTTTACTGTTGCTCCTCCTCCACCTAAGACTTTACTGCAGCTGCAGCTGATTATTCTACCTTTACAGTAACAACTACTATTTAATTCTACCTCTAATTTGAGTAATACCACCAACACCACCACCACAAAAACAACTACACCCAGTGCTGCTGCTTATGTTACGGCTTGATATACGCTTCTTCTGCCCTTTCTGCTAAGTAGCTTCCGCTACTTCTAATACCCTTTACCAACGACCTACTCACCCACAATATTTCTACTATGTAGTTATGATATGCTGAAACCGCAATACGTTACCAGTCTATTTTTATTATTTGCGCCTGAGAATGATGATGATCCATTGGTAATGTATTAATGATGACAATGCTGATGATAATGAAAACAGTGTTTTTTTGCTGCTGACGATTGCTGCTGCTGGGTTCGATGAAAACGACAAATCTCACAATTGCAGTGACCAAGACCTAGCTTTCCTCCATCTAAATCAGTTTAATTTTTCCCATCATTTGTTTTAATAATATCATTAGCTGATATTCCGCGAAAAGGGGCTTGTGACATTTCGCTGGTTAAATAGTTTTCTATTTCTTATTTGCTTGAAGTGTTTGCCGATTCTGCAATTCCTTTCTGAAATGAAATGGTAATATACACTTAATGTGTGTTCTTTAACTTGGAGATTAAGAACTTACTTTGGTATATTATCGCAGATAAAACAATAACACATTTATAGGCTAGATCTAATAGTCCAAATAAATAAACAGTATTAGAGTATTTCCATATTGTTTTATAATCTGCTATTTTATTCTTAAATTATGTAATATATTTCTTTTGAAAATCGTGTAATGAACACGTCACATTATTATTATTATTATTATTATTATTATTATTATTATTATTATTCAAAGTCTGAACAAGAATCTTCGCTTCCCAAGTATAACTGTAAATTGAGCTGTCTTATCAGCACTGGTCTGCAGTTTAGGGGTTATTTTTCGAGCTACGAAAACTATTTAAAAACATTTATAAATCTTAATTTGAGGTCAAACGTACAATATGCCATTTTAAGTCATATGTCTGCTTTGATATTAATGGTACCGACATAAAACAGTATTGTAAATATGCACCCTTTTATTCAAATGGTAACCTATCCCGGTACCAGTTAATATGAAAACTTCTCTTTGAAATGATCACTAATGATTTGCGGCGGTTAATTATTCCCAAGGCGCCAGCTCCAGATAAGACGATTTATACAGAGGTTGAACCGAATGGAACGAGGTTGCACTGAATGAAAAGATGATCCACCGAATTGAACGAAGTTGCACCGAAGCACACAAGGTTGCACCGAGTTGAACGAGGTTGCACTGAATTAAACGAGGTTGCACCGATTTGAACGACGTTGCACCGAATTGAACGACGTTGCACCGAATTGAACGACGTTGCACCGAATTAAACGAGGTTGCTCCGAATTGAATGTGGTTGCACCGAATTGAGTGTGTTGATGCATTAAATTAATGCAGAATAAGCACCGTTTCTAATGATATTCACTGAATTGGATTACTTTATGTCATGTTTTAGGAGCAATATCGCTGCGTGGTTTGTAAATACACCGAATTGAAGCAGAAACTGCGTTGTTTTGACAATTAAAGTCTTTCTTTGCAACATTTTTGTTTGAATTGAACGGATTTGTTCCCCGATGTGTTTGTGGTATGATTGAATTAAAGCAAATTATTCATTTTTGGCGGTGTTGGCCGCCCATAGCTATTGTTCCACCTGTTCTGAATGGGCAATGGCTAAGCGAGCAACCAATGAAAAATTGTATTTAAATCACACATGTTTACATCACTGTTAATTGTCGCTTGCGGTTAATATGCCCCCGAGCTACATGTATCCATGGTAATTAATTGTTGGCCACCTGGCCAGTGAAATGTTTCAAAACACAACACTTGATCAGACAGATTTTAAAGGCAACTAAAAAAAAGCGGCCGGGCTGGGGGGGCTGCAGCCCCACAGCCATAGGGCTGCGTCCGGGCCTGCTGATAATGTGAATCGAGAAACAAAATGGCGGCTTTTCAGTTTTTAAATCCAGAAGCAAGCAATCTGGATCCAAGTCATATTGTCCAATCAGAAAAAGCCTTACTTTGCAATGATGAAAGTGATATTGGGGCGCGCCACGGGAAAGGTACCTTCGGTTCTATTTTCGTCAACGGTCCGAATGTACTTTTTCCCGTGTCGCGCCCCATAGTCAGATTTTGCAAACCGGAAGACGCGGTTTCAAACCCGCTTGGTATAGACCGTTAGACATGCGCAATACCGTAATCGAAATCGTAGGGTCGATTCCGTATTAAACTGAAAGGGGAATTAACTATAAAATACTTTTAGATGACTTAGAAAACTTGTAATTTATGAAAGTGAACTGTAATAAAAGCTTTGAATTAAGTTCTAAGATGCACTAGTTGAGTCATTCACTTAATTTACCAATTATTCTAAAAAGGGGAATAACTGACAAATATTTTTTGAAATGAAGAAGACCTTGGGGTTAGACGGGACATTTCTTTTAATTTCCAGTCACTCACTTGAGAAATGTAACTTTTATTATGTTAAAGATATATTAAATATATATATTCTCTTTATTTCCACAAAGTGATTAGCATGGCATACAAATATAGAAGAAGAAAAGCACACTTTCATATTACAAGTGATAGTGATATATGAAATGGAATGAAATGAAATGGTGAGATTGAGTTATACATCAAATATACACAAGACAACAAAACTAAACAAAATGATCTATACAACACATATGCACCATATCATAAAGCAATGCAAAATTGTTTATACATGACATATGTACCACACAACAAAGCAACGGAAAATGGTTTATACAACACATATGTACCTCACAACATAACAACTCATAATGGTTTGTAAATAAGATATATGCAGCACAACAAACCATACCTAGTGGTTTATACATCACATGGTTTACACATGACAAGCGTACCACATTATAAAGCGGCATGATTGTATGCACATCAAATAAGTACCACACAACAGAGCGAGGCACTATATCCTGCACATCACATAATTATGCACCACACAATAAAGCGGTGCCCACATCTCATAGATACCTTAATTACAATAAAGCGACACAAAATAACTTATAAATTACATACGTACCACTCAATAAAGTGACGCAAAATTGTCAGCACATCACATTTGTAACACACAACAAAGCGACACAAAATGATTTACAACTCATGCGGTACGCACATTATTCTGCGAAATTGTATATGTTTACCACCAGACAAAACAACATGAAATTTATTTTAAGTTTCATATCAAGCATTTGAGTAATATTATATGGGCCATATTCATAAAAGTTTTATGAAAATATCGAGTATGAAAGGACATTGAAGTAAAAATGTTTGAAAGAGTTCTAGGGTTAGTTGGAAATGATACAAATCGTAAAGTTGGACATCTGTTTCAATTTCCACAACGTTAAAAATTAAGTTGATATTAACAATATCAGCCAACTGCAATATATAATAAATTTATAATACAATATACCTCCTTAATTCACGTTACAAGTAAATCAAAGCAACATATATTATACATATACAATATAATAAAAAAATAAAAAATATTCACACCAAGGGTAAGGTCAAAGATATATTACATATTAAAACTTGTGCCTACTTTTACACATGTTTGACATATTATTTGTTTATAATCCACATTTTTTATTTCCAAGGGGGAACATATTGGATAAATAAGAGATGTTTAATTCAGATAAGGATTAGAAGTACAAAACCCCCCAAAAAGTATATCAGGGGTGACAACAGCCACCATACACAGCCAGACTAGAGAAAAAGAGATAAATTTCCATCGCATACCTCAAACAACTGGGAACCCAATGGTTTACCAACTAAGAACTTATAAGCAGAATTTATCTTAACTAATAATATATGCAATTATAAAAAAACTAAACTCACAAAAAATGTCATAAGAACATAACTAACACTAGTAAACAAAAGTGATATTTATTTATTTATTACCATAACAGTGTATAGGGGGAATTCCATTCAAACTTGCACAGATGATTAAGCAGGATATGTTGATGATTTTTTACTGCAACCATTTTTACCAGAGTTATGGAGCTTTGTTACAAACATTGTTTGTAGCATTTTTACGCATGTGCCAACCAGTGTAGATCCAGATCAGCCAGCACATCCGGGCATTTTTACGCATGTGCGACCAGTGTAGATCCAGATCAGCTGGCACATCCATGGCACGGTTGTGCCGGCTGATCTGGATCTACACTGTTCGCCCATGCAATCGGTGTGTCTATGGAGGAAAGGTGTAATGTTTCTTGGATAGTGCTCAATTTATAGGCAAAATACTTTGAAAACATCATCTGCGCATAAAAAGCTATTTCTGAAAATACAAATGAAAACTCCTGAGCTTATAATGGAAGTAGTTGAACCGTTGACAAACGAGAATGTGTCCTCTGACATTGATGCCCCCACTGCTGCAACTACATTTGTAATAACAAAGGGCCATAACTCAGGTAAAAATGGTTGCAGGAAAATTCCTTTCTTTACGATCATCTACACATCCTGCTTGATCATCAGTGCAAGTTTGAAAGAAATCTGCCTAATAGTTTTGGAGGAGTTGATGCCATAAGATTTTGGGGATGTATGGACGGACATACAGATGTACAGATGTATGGACGAGTGCAACTCTATATGCCTTCCACTTCTTATGGGCATAAAAAACTTGAATATATTACATGTATCCTAATTTAGAAAATCATATCTGACAACAAGAATGACTGACCATGTTTTGAGTTATTATACTTTGATTTCAATACTATTAAACTTCATTAAATTTTGTTAACATAAAAGTGTCTCCTGCTTTCACATCCGGGGCTTGGAACCTGACGAGTTGCCTATTATTTTTTGTCCATAAATGTTTAAGCCTTGACCCTACATATACACCTTTATTGCTTAGGGGAACAGTGTAGATCCTGATCAGGTGCCACATCTATGCTGTCTGATCATGATCTATACTGTCCACTTTTAGATTCATTAGGGTTATTTTTGACTAAGGTAAGACCAGATGCTGACCAGATGGCATAAATTCATGTGTACATGGTCACACATGTGTTAACATGTGTAGAGGTTAAGGGTTGAGGTTCAAGCTAATACTGAAACAAGAGGGCCATGATGGCCCTATATCGCTCACCTGAGTACAAAAGTACTCTCAGCTTGTGGTTTCAGACAAGAAGATTTTTAAAGTTTTTCCTATACAAGTCTATATAAAATGAAGTGACCCCTGGGGCGGGGCCAATTTTGACCCCTGGGAAATAATTTGAACACTCTTTGTAGAGTTCTACTAGAGGATGCTAAATGCCAAATATCTAAGCTCTAGGCCTTGTGGTTTTAGACAAGAAGATTTTTAAAGTTTTTCCTATATAAGTCTATGTAAAATGAAGTGACCCCTGGGGCGGGGCCAATTTTGACCCCTGGGAAATAATTTGAACAATCTTTGTAGAGTTCCACTAGAGGGTGCTAAATGCAAAATATCTAAGCTCTAGGCCTTGTGTTTTCAGACAAGAAGATTTTTAAAGTTTTTCCTATATAAGTCTATGCAAAATGAAGTGACCCCTAGGGCGGGGCCAATTTTGACCCCTGGGAAATAATTTGAACAAACTTTGTAGAGTTCCACTAGAGGATGCTAAATGCCAAATATCTAAGCTCTAGGCCTTGTGGTTTCAGACAAGAAGATTTTTAAAGTTTTTCCTATATAAGTCTATGTAAAATGAAGTGACCCCTGGGGCAGGGCCAATTTTCATCCCAGTGAAATAATTTGAACAATCTTTGTAGAGTTCCACTAGAGGGTGCTAAATGCCAAATATCTAAGCTCTAGGCCTTGTGGTTTCAGACAAGAAGATTTTTAAAGTTTTTCCTATATAAGTCTATGCAAAATGAAGTGACCCCTGGAGTGGGGCCAATTTTGACCCCAGGGAAATAATTTGAACAATCTTTGTAGAGTTCCACTAGAGGGTGCTAAATGCCAAATATCTAAGCTCTAGGCCTTGTGGTTTCAGACAAGAAGATTTTTTTAAGTTTTTCCTATATAAGTCTATGCAAAATGAAGTGACCCCTGGGGCGGGGCCAATTTTGACCCCAGGGAAATAATTTGAACAAACTTTGTAGAGTTCCACTAGAGGATGCTAAATGCCAAATATCTAAGCTCTAGGCCTTGTGGTTTCAGACAAGAAGATTTTTAAAGTTTTTCCTATATAAGTCTATGTCAAATGAAGTGACCCCTGGGGCGGGGCCAATTTTGACCCCAGGGAAATAATTTGAACAATCTTTGTAGAGTTCCACTAGAGGGTGCTAAATGCCAAATATCTAAGCTCTAGGCCTTGTGGTTTCAGACAAGAAGATTTTTAAAGTTTTTCCTATATAAGTCTATGCAAAATAAAGTGACCCCTGGGGCGGGGCGAATTTTGACCCCAGGGAAATAATTTGAACAAACTTTGTAGAGTTCCACTAGAGGGTGCTAAATGCCAAATATCTAAGCTCTAGGCCTTGTGGTTTCAGACAAGAAGATTTTTAAAGTTTTTCCTATATAAGTCTATGTAAAATGAAGTGACCCCTGGGGCAGGGCCGATTTTGACCCCAGGGCTATAATTTGAACAATCTTGGTTGAGGACCACTAGGTGATGCTACACAGCAAATATCAAAATTCTAGGCCTTACGGTTTCAGAGAAGAAGATTTTTAAAAATTTCATGTTCAAAATCTATTTTTAACCTCGGTGACCTAGATAGGCAATGGACTGGAACCATTTGAACAATTTTGGTAAAGCTTCATGCAAGTAACATTCCTGCCAAGTTTCAGCAAGATTGGCCCAGGAGTTCAGGAGAAGAAGTCGTTTGAAGAAAAAGTTGACGACGGACGCACGCACGGACGGACGACGGACATAAGGCGATCACAAAAGCTCACCATGAGCACTTCGTGCTCAGGTGAGCTAAAAAGTGTATTTTCTTCATCTTTACAGAAAAAATCATACATATGTATAACATGTGATATTCTGGAAACATCAACAAGAGCTGTCAGAGGAGACAGCATGCTCGACTATTCGAATCATTTGAAATAAATGCAATTTGAAGATTAAAACGATAACAACTATGGCCATACATTCATGTGCAATCAGGAAAAATATTAACAAGTGAATAGTATGGGAGAAATTCTTTTGAAATAACAGAAATAATTCCTAAATGTACCATAAATATTAAACTGAATAGGGGAATAACTATGAAATATTTCTGAATTTGTTAGAAAACTTGTTAGTAATTTTTTATTAGAGACATTTACTTTTAGTCAAATATCAATCACTTCAGTAATGTTACAGAAAAAGAACTGAAATGAAAATATAATGGTAGTTTGAAGTTGATACCTTTAAGTATTTGCAAAGTTATCGATGAAGTGCACTTAAGTGAAAATATAAGTGAAACTAGAAATGTGTCCATAGGACATGGATGCCCCGGATGCATCATTTTCAGACACTCAAGTGCAATGATGGGAATAATACGCGATACACTGCCCTTTCATGGTGAACATCTGTGTCAAGTTTTTTTGAAATCCCTCCATTTATAATGAAGTTACAGCCCGGACAAGAAAATTCTATTTTTAGTAACAGTGACCTTGACCTTGGACCTTCAGGTTTGGGTAATGTGCGGACACACTGCCTTTTCATGAACATTTGTGCAAAGTTATTTTGAAATCCCTCCATTCATAACAAAGTAACAGCCAGGACAAGATAATTCTATTTTTAGTAACATTGACCTTGACCTTTGACCTACAGGCATGGGCATGGTACGTGGCACACCGCCCTGTCATGGTGAACATTTGTGTCAAGTTATTTTGAAAGCCTTCCATTCATAACAAAGTTACAGCCTGGACAAGAAAATTCTATTTTTAGTAACAGTGACCTTGACCTTGGATCTACAGGCATGGGTATTGTGCGGACACACCGCCTTGTCATGGTGAACATTTGTGCCAAGATATTTTGAAATCCCTCCATTCATAACAGGTAACAGCCTAGACAAGAAAATTCTATTTTTAGTAACAGTGACCTTGACCATTGACCTACAGGCTTGGGCATGTACGTGACACACCGTCTTGATATGGTGAACAATTATACCAAGTTATTTAAAAACCCAATAAGAAATAACAAAGTTACAGAGCGGACACGATTTTGCAAGAAAATTCTATTTTAATAACAGTGACCTTGACCTTGGACCTACAGGCATGGGTATTGTACGCGACACACCGCCTTGTCATGGTGAACATTTGTGCCAAGTTATTTTGAAATCCCTCCATTCATAACGAAGTTAAGGGCTGACTGTATATTTTGCTTAACACAAAATGTAAGCGAAAAAGGGGCATAATTTGAAAAATATTGGAAGAAGGGTTATGGGTCTTGTTGGTTATGATGAAGATTTGGATGGTGAAAATATATTTCAAGTTTCAAGGCAATATCTCAAGTAGTTTTAAAGTTAGGGGCAAAATGCATATTTTGCTTGACACAAAATATAAGAAAAAAGGGGCATAACTTGAAATATATTGTCAGCAGAGTTATGGGTCTTGTTGGTAATGACGTAGAATTTGATGGTGAATATATATTCCAAGTTTCAAGTTGATATGTCAAGTAGTTTATAAGTTATGGACCAAAGTGCATATTTTCCTTAACGCAAAATTTAAGTGAAAAAGGGGCATAACTTGAAAAATATTTGTAAAAGAGTTATGGGTGTTGTTGGTAATGATGTAGAATTTGATGGTGAATATATATTCCAAGTTTCAAGTTGATATCATAAGTAGTTTTCAAGTAACGGACCAAAGTGCATTTTTTGTTTAACGGACGCCGACGCCTACGCCGACGCCGACACCGGGGCGAGTAGGATAGCTCCCCTATTCTTCGAATAGTCGAGCTAAAAATGAAGATTTTCTTTTCAAAAATAGATAGCTATCATGTGCACTGGTAAGCCATGTTTTAACCCTGTACTCCATGTTAGTAGCTTATGTGCAGTGTTCATACAGTTTATCCTGCACATAGTGCTTTAAGATCTAGCTTTAAATTGTTCAATCAAACTTCACACAAGTGTTCACAATAATTAAACAGATTAAATGATTTGAATATAACAATCACCAAAATTCACCCAAATTCCTTGGAAAAGTGTAAGAGATGATTTCAAAGTAGTTTGTCGTTTATTCTCTGCAGTCAAATATCTGAATATTTATACAATGCAAATACAATGCAGTTAAAATCAATGTTTAACCCTTTCCTGTATAGAAACACCTTTATTGCTAGGGCGAACAGTTCAGATCCAGATCAGCTGGCACATCTGTGCCATCTGATCAGAATCTTAGCTGTTCGCTTTTTGATTAATTAGGTTATTTCTGACCAAAATGCGACCAGTGCAGATCCTGATCAGACGGCACAGATGTGCCGGCTGATCTGGATCTACACTGGTCGCACAAGCGTAAAAATGCATATTTATCAAGGAAAGGGTTAAAACATGTTATACATATCAATGCATTTATACCTGTAAAGTAACAAAATGCTAAAAAATTAATCATCTGATTTTCAATGCACAATAACAAAATAATTTGATTTTTTACCAAAATCAAGAATAATATATAGTTTCTGAACATGGTCAGGATTTCATAAAATAAAAGCATTAAAATAAGTCTTTCTAAATGTGTAAATAACTGGGGGAAACAATATTTTAATTGTGAAAATTTGCTTAGCTTTGAAAGAGTGACACAAATGTCTTTATCATTACTTTGAAAAAAAAATTAAGTTTTAAAGAAAATCTGTAATTTTCTTAAAAAAAAAAAAACAATAATAAAGAAAATCTGTAATTTTCTTTAAAAAAAACAATAAGGAACATAATATACAACATTCTAAATAAAAACTAAAACTAAAAATATCTACTTCAAAGAGATATGTTGATTTATGACCCTTAACCCTTTCCTCCATTGATACACCTTTATGTATGGGTGGACAGTTTAGATCCTGATCAGCCGGCACATCTGTGCCATCTGATCAGGATCTAAACTGTTCGATTTTTGGTTTGTTAGGTTATTTATGACCCTTATAAACCTTTTCCTCAACAATTCACCTTTATGCATGGGTGAATAGTTTAGATCTAGATCAGCCGGCACATCCATGCCATCTGATCAGGATCGAAACTCTTTGCTTTTTGGTTTGTTAGGTTATTTCTGACCAAAATGCGACAAGTGCAGATCCTGTTCAGATGGCATGGATGTATATGGAGGAAAGTGTTAAAGACAATAAAGAAAATCTGTAATTTACTTATGAAGAACATATTTCTAAAATTGTGACTAAATATCTACTTTAAACACATGTCCATTAAATGAAATTAGCATTCAAATACCAAATAGTAAATGCAATGTATAATATAGAATTTTGCAGAGATTTACTTGAAAATTTCTTAGTTTCTTTTCCAATTTTCTTGTTATATAAGAACATTCTAAAATAATTACTTAGAAAGACTAATAATAATTAATAAAATATATTAAGCTTTTCATACTTAAATATTCTTAAAGCAGATTAAAAACAAATAGAACACATTAAACAACAATATACTGTCAACAATAAAAATCCATATACCTGGAAAAGTGTAAAATAGACGAAGCTAAGCATAATTAAGAGTCCAGAGCTTGACTGATTTACATAAAGTTATGGCATTTACAATCTTCTTAACCCTTTCCTCCTTGCATGGGCAAACAGTTTAGATCCAGATCAGCCGGCACATCCATGCACATGGATCTAAACTGTTTGCTTTTTTATTCATTAGGTTATTTCTTACCAAACAGTGACCAGTGCAGATCCTGATCAGATGGCACGGATGTTTCGGCTGATCTGGATCTAAACTGTTCGAATAAGCAATGAAGGTGTAGCTATAGAGGAAACGGTTAATCAAGTGAATTCATATTGGCCCTGTTATAGGACCACAGGTAGTCATATTGTCTTGAGGCCAAAGATCAAGGGCTAATATGACTGCCCGAGGCCCAATGACATGGCCAATGTGAATTCACCTGATTAATGACAATTTTATTAATTAACAGACTAAAAACGTTTTATTTTTGAGACTAAACTAGGCCAATATGAGAATTGCTGGGCTAATATGCGAGTTAACAAATAATATTTTAATATATTCCATGTTTGTCGGCTTTTAAAGTTCTCTTTTCATCTATTTATAAACATATCCATCCGCTTGTTGTTTATTGTACACAGCATGTATGCTTGATCCCATGATATTGGTCTTGACATAATCACCAGTGTAGATCCATATTAGTTGTCATTCACCCATTTTAGACATCATGCTTAAAATCCATATGAACTGTGGTTAATAATGCCTGTCTGGTAGCTCTGTTTGTATGATTCATAATTAATTAACATCATATTGGCCCAGCAATTCATAATTAATTAACATCATATTGGCCCAGCAATTCGTTTATTGAGCCAGTTTAGGTTTCAAATGAATATGATATTTTGCCTTGGGCCAATATGACAACCCTCATCCCAATAACAAGGCCAGTATGAATTAACTTGATTAATAACATTATAATACTTGATAGTAAACGAAATACACACCAGAGGTTTGAATTTCTGACTAACTGCAATTATGCTGCCACAATTTAAACCTCTCAATGGATACAGTTTTCATCCCTTGTGCAACCAGTTTAGATCCACATCAACCATCACATTTGATCAGGATCTACAATAGTCTTTTTAATAGGCATCAGGTTATTTTTGACAAGAACTTCTCAAGCAGTCTAGATCCTAATCAGATATGCAGAATGATCTTGATCTACACTGGTTGACCATGGTATACAAGCTGTATGCCATTCAGTTAATGGTTAAAAAGCTATGATTATGAAAGGAATCAACTTTAAAATTACTTCTTTCATTGGTATACCAGAATCAGATTTATTTCAACATTTTTTTATTAAGTTAAGATTTAACACACAATTTACTGTATATACATTTATTTCATAAATACAGTGAATATTCTTCTTTTGTAAGTGAACGAAGCTAAATCATCTGTGCCCAAGGTTATAAAACTGAGCATGGAAACCAGTCTCAAATCTCAAGCATCTGATTGGCTGAAATGGCAACCAGTCGCCATTTCAGCCAATCAGATGCTTGAGATTTGAGACTTGTTTCCAATCTCAGCTTTAAAACCTCCAAGCCAGAATTGCAGCATATACTTGTTTGCTATCTGCCATTGTGTTAAAAGTTCTTTGTAAGACCTATTAAAGACTATTCGTGTACCACATGGTGCCGGGCAAAACGTGTTGATGACCTTATCACCAATCACTGCAATAAGCATGAGTACATTTATCCAAAATAAAAAGTTTTTGGTAACACATGACATGCTCCAAGATGTTTCATTCCTGAACATACAAGCAGTGTAATAAACATGATCAATGGAGAATTGACTAAACCGGGCATGCATTTTACTCGAATTTATTATGTAAGTTATCAATGGAAAACTGGCATTGAACAAGAAACTATAAGATAGGTAACAAATACAATAAAAACTAAAAAATGACAAGTACACTATACTGTATATAGCAATGATAAGCTCCGGAGGCAAAGGACACTTAAACCCCATTCAGCTTCTTTCTTAACATGCAAGTTACTGTAAATGACAAAAAATATCCATATTCATTAGGCATAAGCAAATTTTTTGAGTAAGATGTTTAGAAGAATAAAAAGGATACTCATTATCATTAATAACCCAACAGATACCCTAAATAATGGAAGAAACTGCCTTAGCCTTTACTGTTTTTGCTTTCTACTGGTTAACATTTTTTCTCTTACAAAATTCTCTGACTTTGCTTATTTTTCAACGTCCCTGATTAATTTCAAAAATTCCTATGACTTCCCAGACCTTGAAAAAATGTTTTCCTGACTTCTCTGTAACTGTGGGAACCCTGTTTAAATATAATACTGACAAGACATGAAAGAAGTGTATGAGTATACATGAAAAGACAGTGGTACAATAAGAAACACACATTTTGTCCAGGTTTGAAGCAACTGTAATGTTTGCATTTAATAATGCTTCAATGATATAGAACAACATAGAAGGGATATTGAAATAATTAAAAAATGAAAATATAATAACAATATACAATTTTTAAATAGAATTTTATAGAACTATTATGAAGTAAAAATTCACTTCAAATAAGAGTAAATGAATTTTAATTAAAATATAATTTTTAAAGACACAGTAAATAATGCAACAACAACTTTCAGTTTTCAGGAATTTAAGAAATGTTTTACCTGTCACCTAATTGATTAATCTTCATTTTAAGAAGGAAATATATTTTAGCAGCTGCTGATTATCTTTTAATGTGTCTTGATAACTTCCTACTTGTTATTGTTCCCTTGTTGTGGAAAAGTAATTAAACAATCATCTAAAGTCAACATTGACATATTAACTAGTTCTCAACAAAATCTGGGAAGCCCTTGAGCTATGCCAGTCATCTGCATTGTTCCAAATGTATTGTTACACAATGATGTTATTTCATTGGTTGTTAGTTTGTTATGTTTTTAATTATTATGAACAAAATATAAAAAGGTAGGCAGTTGTCTCTGGACCTAGAAGAATACAGGACCTCCTAAAGTAACTTGGATAACCAAGATTTTATTCTGTGGACTAACCACTAAAGGGACTTGAACATTGGATTTCCTATGTTGACTGTGTTTAAACTGGATTACCAGAAGTGTGCCTTGGAATAAATAAATTGAGAAACGTTCAATATTTGTTTATAATTCCCCATCAAAGATTATAAAATTATGAAGTGAAAAATCCCTTCATAATAGTTTGGTGAAGAACAACGGGTAAGATTCCAACCTCAAACTGCCAAGCGAGATAATTCAACAAATCCCCATTCAAGTAAATAGAACAATGGCAACAGTGAAATGCAGAAAATGTGGACTTTCCCATGGATTAAATGTGTGTAAAGCAGCAACTTCAAAATGTTTCAAGTGCAACCTGGTTGGACATTTTGCGAGGATGTGTCATCTAAGAGGTAACAATATCTCAACTTCTCTAAGCCTTCAAAAGAAGAAACTTCGCGATAAAGAAAGGATGACAACATTTATCAGAATGAAAAACTCACAGAATCTGCCATTCCATACTGTTGAAGACAGAATTCTACTGAAGCAGACATTCAACTCGTTAACTAGACCTATGATTATCCACTATCATAAGCTACAAAAGGAAGTGGATGATTTAAGAAGTGAACAAAACAATTCACTTGCTAAGGTTATGCTTTTGGAAAAGGAAATCCTTTCCTCAACAGAAAAAGTTGAAGTCAAATTGAAGAAAGAAAATAAAGAGCTGAACCACCATTTGTCTACCTTGAAGAGTGACATTGAAGCCAACATTCAGAAAATAAATTCTGTAGAAAGCAGAAATGTGGAACTTCTAGCAGAACTGAAGAAAAAGGATCAAGAGATTAACCAGTTCTTTAAAACTTACGATAAGATAATGACACACACTGAGGATGAAATGAAATTTGTAACAACTGTTTTAGACAACATAGCTTATGACAGGAATGATGATAAATCTTGCAAATTTAAATTGCAACGATGTAAAAAGTGTGGATGTTCAAACAATCATCCCAGGAAAGATTGTCCAGCAAAAGATTTTAATTGTGGAATATGTCGGAAATATGGCCATTTTACAGTATTTTGTCATTTGAAGGGACAATTCCAAAAATGAAACAGAGAAAATAAACCAATTTGAAGAACTTAAAAGCACAAATCCTTAGGAAATATTATTCTATGTTTAAATTTCCCATGAACCATGTGTTAACAATAAGTGGGTATTTAAGTGACCCCAGGGAAAATAACTTTGGGGTCCAAAGTTAAATCAATCGGGGGAGAATTATTATGAAGTAAAAATTCACTTCAAATAAGAGTAAATGAATTTTAATTAAAATATAATTTTTAAAGACACAGTAAATAATGCAACAACAACTTTCAGTTTTCAGGAATTTAAGAAATGTTTTACCTGTCACCTAATTGATTAATCTTCATTTTAAGAAGGAAATATATTTTAGCAGCTGCTGATTATCTTTTAATGTGTCTTGATAACTTCCTACTTGTTATTGTTCCCTTGTTGTGGAAAAGTAATTAAACAATCATCTAAAGTCAACATTGACATATTAACTAGTTCTCAACAAAATCTGGGAAGCCCTTGAGCTATGCCAGTCATCTGCATTGTTCCAAATGTATTGTTACACAATGATGTTATTTCATTGGTTGTTAGTTTGTTATGTTTTTAATTATTATGAACAAAATATAAAAAGGTAGGCAGTTGTCTCTGGACCTAGAAGAATACAGGACCTCCTAAAGTAACTTGGATAACCAAGATTTTATTCTGTGGACTAACCACTAAAGGGACTTGAACATTGGATTTCCTATGTTGACTGTGTTTAAACTGGATTACCAGAAGTGTGCCTTGGAATAAATAAATTGAGAAACGTTCAATATTTGTTTATAATTCCCCATCAAAGATTATAAAATTATGAAGTGAAAAATCCCTTCATAATAGAACCCTATTTACCAACATAGCAATCTAACTTAACCCTTTCCTCCAAAGATACACCTTCATTGCGTGGGTGAACAGTTTAGATCCAGATCAGCCGGCACAACCGTCCTGTCCGATCAGGATATAAACTGTTCTCTTTTTGATTCATTAGGTTATTTCTGACCAAAATGCAACCAGTGCAGATCCTGGTCCGACAGCACGGATGTACCGGCTGATCTGTATCTACACTGGTCGCACATGCGTAAAAATGCTTATATATGGAGGAAAGGGTTAACATAACAATAGAGGTAATCTACCGGGTATGTACAAATCAAATACATAAAAATTATATCTGGAAGGTACTTTAACTCTTACAATCTGTATCAATATTGTTAGGTATTCTAACACAACTGCTGATATTCCCCACAGGCAATGCAAGTCAATAACAGTGATTAATTCCACAATATATCATGTCTTTTCCTTTTGTGATATTTTGACAACCATTTGACAAATATACATGTAACTGGATGGCACAGTAGCTCAGTGGTAGAGTGCTCGCATTGTAAGCTAGAGACCCTGGGTTTGAGACCCAGTCAAGCTGCAGATTTTCACATGTTAGAAATTCCATGGCCTGGAGAAGTGCATAACCCAGTTAGGTTTATGGTGAAAACTTAGTGGTGATGATGTGGTGGCCTTGTAGCTCAGATGTAGGGTGTTCTCATGTTATGCGAGACCCCTGGGTTTGAGCCCTGGTCCAGCTGCATGTTTACACCTGTTACAAACATAGCAAAGTAGTACCAGATTTTTTAAAGCTTTATAAAGCATATTTGTGTTAGAACTGAAATAATAAATAGCTAGATTCATTCATATATATTACTCTGCACAAAGCCCCTCATGATATCCTTATGAGACTGAACTCAGCCGCACAAGTTATACTGCAATATATCATAGGAGTCTATAATTAAATTCTTTCGAAAAATCACATAATTATACCGTGCATGAGTAGGCTAACAAATGTTAGACACAAATTATTTTTAATATAAATTATTATCCGAGATTATTAAAGCTAGAGCTTGATAAGAGGCAGTGCCTTAGTTCATATTATTCACATAATATTTCAGAGTTCATAAAGATAAAAAAGGACAGGGAATTCAAGATATTTTCTTGAAATATGATTCAAAGGAATTCTACATCTGTTCTTTAAAAGTGCTTTAAATTCCACATGTAGGTCTTTTATTATAAGGGTGTGAATTCTAAGTCTTTTCTTTCAGGGGCTTGGAATTCCATGTATTTTATTAAAAAGGCTTGAATTCTAGTTGCTCCAAAAAGTGCTTGAATTCTATGTCTTTTTTAATGGAGATACAGCAAAAAACCTGCCAGTTGTGAAGACTTATGATATTTCTCTCTGTTTGCAGTAAGATGGCTTCCCAGAAAAGGAAGGTGCCATTGCCGGCAACAGTGACATATTCTCAGGCCAAGAAGGCCAAGAAGTAAGTTATAAACATTGTTTAGAATGTTCGCACAGCATCTGGAGGAGGCAGAGCTGTAGATGTCAGGGTTTGAAATCGTAGTTTGTACTCTTACATCAGAAATACTCAAAAAAGAAATGCTGCCAGTGTTTTTCATAACTAGGTTTTATTCATGATGTTAGTACAATATGACATGTGCATGCTACATTAGAGGTAAACACAACACGTGTATGCTATGTTAGAGGTAAACATAATCTCAAGATTTAGCATGACAGACATAGTCTTAACCCTTTCCTTCATATATTCGCATTTTTAAGCATGTGCGACCAGTGTAGATCCAGATCAGATGGCACATCCATGCCGTCTGATCAGCATCTGCACTGGTCGCATGTTTGTCAGAAATAACCTAATGAATCAAAAAAGCGAACAGTGCAGATCCTGATCAGATGGCACGGATCTACAATAAAGGTGTGTCTATGGAGGAAAGGGTTAAAGGTGTCTGATCACATATTCGGATGTTTTCTTATATCAAAATCCATGTAGAAGACCTGTAAACACAGTAAATGTGATGTGATATTCTTACAGTCAATAGATGAGTGAATATATTTTAGGCTGAGGTTGTTACAGCGTTACTAAATGCAGTAATATTCACTCTCAACAGATCCAAAAATGATGTGTATAGACCAAAGTTTAGGCAAATTAGCTCCCGCTCAGACATTTATATGCATTTCATAGCAGTACAGGAAATAATAACCACATCTGAGACAATAAAGTATTGTACCCTGAACTGTGAAAATGCAGCTTTAACCATGATGCAATATTTTTCTTTTTTTTTGGTGCTATTTCTTTAAAGCATTATGCTTTATGAAATTCTTCATGTTTGCAGGGATAAAGTGAAGGTGATCATACGCGTATCACAAGGGCTAGGCCAGGTCCCGTTAGACCTTTGGCAGGACTTAGACCTAGTTCTCTGGCAAGAAGCCACCCAGGTATAAAACACTAGAATAAGTTTGCTATGCATTACTATGCTAAGAACACATAAGATCAGTTTATTAGGTTAATCAGGCTGACAAAATTTAAATCTATGCAGTGATAACCAGAGGAAGAATGCAAATCTCATCAAGATCAGATGCTTTGTGCTGCTATGTTTTACTTGGTCTGATCAGGATCTAAACTGTTCGCTTATTGATTCATTAGGTTATTTCTGACCAAAATGCGACCAGTGCAGATCCTGATCAGACGGCACGGATGTGCCAGCTGATCTGGATCTACACTGGTCGCACACGCGAAAAATGCGTATATATCCAGGAAAGGGTTAAGTGAACTGACGGACTAAATTTTCAACAGGAATCACTCCCTGTATTAGGGGCAGCAAAGAAGAACTGTTTTGATTGCAAAAAGTTTACAGAGCAAAAATATTCTCTTCTAATATTTTAACCCTTTCCTCCACAGACACACATACCTTTATTGCTAGGGCAAACATGTAAGATCCAGATCAGCCGGCACATTCATGCTGTCTGATTAGGATCTAAACTGTTTGCTTTTTTAGTTGTTAGGTTATTTCTGACATCTGCATCTACACTGTTTCCTATGCCTTGAAATGACTTGTAATATATTATGCGACTAAGTAACCTATCTCAAGAATAGAATAATAACATTCTTAGCTCAAAAAATGGGCACAAATCCATTAATTGTCAATAATCTAGAATTTGGCTACATATGAGTCCGTTATTGCAAGATGGCCACATCTACATTGGAATCTTAAAACATTTTAAAAAAGTTATGGCCAACCTCAAGTTTTTATTCTTAGCACAAGAGAGAAATAATTCTTTTAATTGTGACCTTCACACTGATGTAGATCTTGGCTTCAGGATGACATTGTTGTCTCAAGAAGTTTATATTGAAATGTACTGAATACTCTATTGGGTAATCAAATCAAAGAATGAAATTAATGGAAGTATTTGAGCCATTCCGATATTTAACTTGTTATTCCATGGATTTGGCATTCACAGGTTTCATTGGATGGACAACCAGTGTAGATCCAGATCAAAGGTACATCTGTGTCATCAAGATTCATAAGTTTATTTCTGACAGAGGCAAACAGTGTAGATCTGGTTCAGATAGCACATATGAACCTTCTGATCTGGATCTACACTGTTGTTGATGCAGTGGGCACAGATATACAATCTGAACTGGATCTACACTGCTGGTCAACAATTCTGAAAAGAATGCAATGGTGTCCAGCTACACTGTTCGCCCATGTCCTGTGAGCTTGGACCTTCTTATCCATCTATAAGAGATGGGCACTCTTCTATATCCTATTAACTCTGTCCTGCATATATTAAACTATATATATATATATCTATATTAAACTTTATGGAAAACGGTGTAGATTTATTTCAGTGGGCACATCCATGCTGTTTGATCAGGATCTACACTGTTCATTGTTGTTTCTTAACAAAAAGCAAACAGTGCAGATCTCAATTAGAGCCTGTATGTGATGCGTGATCTGGATAAACACAGTTCACCCATGCAATCAAAGGTATATTCATGTACATAAGGGTTAAAACACAAAATGTACTTGATTATTGGTAAAGTATTCAAGCCCCCATGTAAGAGTAAAATATGAGAAGGGTTTGTATTTGAAAAACTTATCAAGCTTCCTTGTATTTTACCCTCAATAACGCATGATTTTCTTTTCAGGATAGTGAAGAAGAATCGGTCATTATTTTGGGAGACTTAGCTGGGTCGGAAAAACCAGACACTGAAGTTGGACAGAGCTTTAAGGTTTGCCGAGTGCATTTGATTAATAATTGAAATATATAAAATACACATATTAAATAAACATTGTATACTCACTACAAAAAACATTCAGTGTAAAACTCTCACCATATAAACTGATGTTTGGGATCATTTCTTGATTTCTTGAAATCGTTTAATCCTGAATTGCAAAAGATGACGTCTGCTGACTGTTCATTGATTTGTCCTTGGGAAATGTATAAACAAAATGGCAAATATGAATACATAGTTATGATTTTCAGTGAGTGAATTTCTTTCTTTTAGTGAAAAATGTGATGCAGGATGACAAATGGGGCTTATAACCAGTGTAGACCCAGATCAGCTTGTGCATCCATGCATTCTGTTCAGGGTCTACATTGTTCATCATAATTCAGAGAAATACTTTGGATACATGTATGAAAGAGATTAGATCCTCTTCAGACCATGCAATATTTAATTCAGTATGCCCATATTTGTCATGATGGATCACATATTATCTTTTTTATTCCACTTAAGAAATGACAACTGACATTTTAATATGAAGCCAAGCCATTCCTACAAATAACAGCACATGTATTAACCTTTATTATTGAAAAAATATGGGAGTTATCCAACTCACTCTAGCATTGGCATCCTTTAATTTTTATGAACAAGGTATAAATCTTTGAAACTACTAAAGCTATCATCATGAAACTTGTAATTTATACATGACACAATGTATTCAATATTAAAGTCTACATTCTTAAAAAAAGACCCAATAAATCAAATACAAATATAATTTATGCCCCTTTTCACCTAAATTGTGAGTTGTTTTTTATGCAATCAGTCCAAAATTATTAAATTACCTTAGATATTTCAAACTTGAAATATATTTTAACTGTTATTACATCCATCATTTCCAGAAAGACCCATAACTCTATAACAAATACTTTCAATGCTTTACTCCACATAAACATATTCTTCCATATTAATTATTTTAACATTATTCCATTTCATCTTAGAACATTATGACAAAATAAAGGTTATAATTGACATCAATTTTCTCTTTAATCTTCAACATGTTATTCTTGTAATCACATGGCTGTATAGTTGGAATACAATCATTTCCAATTAGTATTAACTACTTTCTTAAAATAAAAAATAACTTATTTTCAAAATTGCATTTATTTCCAAGGATATGATTCGAATACTTGAGCAAATTGTCTTACCTGTGAAAAAAATATTTCACTTAAGCGAAAAACCTCCATTTGAATATTAGTCAGTTTTTGGTGATCTACAGAATATAAAGTAAGCAAAGCGAGGTCACAGGCTGAGGAAGCCAGATTTCTTCATTTTCTGGATAACCAAAATCTTTTTTTGTGTTTGCATATATTTGAAGTAAATCTGCCTTAAACTTTACCATATAGGAAGTAATCGCTTGCATATACACAAAAAAGTAGTGCCAAAATTAGACAGTTTCTACGAATGAAGACTAGAAGTTTCATCAGAATTTGATCTATGTGAAATTAATCAGCAGCACATTTGAACAAATATTTGACTGCCATTGGCCTATAAATAAATAAATGCTAACACCAAGACAAGTATGTCTGAAAGTAGTAAATATTCATAAAATGTTTTTCTTCTATCTAAAATGATTGTTTGCAATTTGCTGAATTCGACATTTATGTCGACTGCAATTTTCGATGCTTGTTGTACATCTCAAAATTATGGATGCATGTTACCCATAATATGTGCATTATACACAACAGAATACAGTTTTCTGTCAGTTTTACTGTTTATTACCTTTTATTACTGTCGGCTGCCTGGGTGGGTTGGCCACCAGAGGAAACTTTAACATGCGTAAATTGACGAGCATTTCATATGTAAGTTTACTCAGTGAATATGATTGTAGATGAAAGATATGAAAAGAGTTTTCACAAATGTGTATCAAGTCTTTCTTTTATGCAAAAAAAAATGCAACTGTTGAAAACTTTATGGCCAGGATAAAGTACCTCAATAAAATTCCGGATTTGTTAGCATAGAAATAAAGAATAGAATATCATTCAGGGTTAAAACCTGTATTTGTGCCATCAAGGCCCAAAACATAGAGCTTTGATTCTTACTCCATATATTCACCTTTTATCGTATGTGCAAACAGAGTAAATCCAGATCCCTTATCAGAAAAAAACTTAAAAAATCAAAAGGCAAACAGTGCAGATCATGATCAGTTGACACAAATGTCCCAGCTGATTGGGATCTACACTGATTACACTTTAATATTAAAACATGTAAATATGGAGTTAAGAGTTAACCAGGTTTAAAGTTAACCTAGGCTGAAAGTTGTAAAGCTGAGATTGGAAACCAGTCTGAAATCTCAAGCATCTGATTGGCTGAAATGGTGACTGGTCAATCAGCCAATCAGATGCTTAAGATTTGAGACTGGTTTCCATTCTCAGTTTTATAACATTGGGCACTTGTCATTTGGAATGCTGGTTTGCTTACTTAAAAAATTGTATGATTCGAGAAGTTAAGAGTATGTAAAGGGAAGTGCAACCACTCAGATTGTTAATTTTTAAAAGGGACATTTCCAGAGTAGGTTGACTGATTTGTTTAAAATCTGTTTTCCTTTTTTTTGATTGATTGTTCATTGATATTTCTCATAATTTTGTTTCTTTTCTTTTTTCAATGCAAATATACACCCTAATTTCTGTTGTTTCAGGACCCTTTAACCAGTCCGAATGGACGATGTTGTATAATATGTTGCGTGAGGGCAGAGCCGAAGTAAGTCTTCTTTAAACTTAATCCTTCCACTTGGAATGTGAATTATAAGGGCCTGTTAGCAGGGCAGAAGGGATTGAAGAATAAGATCCAAAACTATTAAAAACTCCAACTTGAAAGCCGTACCGGTACGATGATTTCGTATTGCGATACAATATTGTTTGGCAGGGTACTGCAGTATACAAGTGTATCGGTATATCCTGACACCCCTAATCAATATCCCTATTCTGAAATTATGTCATTAAAAACAAGAAATAATTCCAAGAAATTTGACCTTTACTGCTAATGAAATGTGAGAGGATTTGGTTTTCAGGAATATAGTGACAATTATTTAATGTGAGAGACTTCTGGCCTGAAGTTAGGCAGGTCTGACTTAGTTGGAAATCAAATGGGTTTATGAAAATCATCTGTTGTTAAGAAACAACATTTTTATACTGTTCATAAATTCAAAAGCAAAATGGATGGCACCTCAGAAAAATTGACATCAATTCTTGAAATGAATAAGTTGAATAGTCGTTAAGTTGAGCAGGAAACATTATTTCTTATGCATTTCGCAGTAAAAATATCATTATGTTGCCAAAGGTGTTACAAAATCTGCACACGAGTTATCTGAAAATAATAGATAATTGTAAGTTCTATCCAAAAAAAGTAACAATTAATTTGTCAAAACAATGTAACGGAAGACAAGTTTTCTCATGGTGTGCCATGTATTATTTTTTGGTTAAAAAATCTGAATATGACATTAACTATTCCTCTTAAGGTGAAGTGCTTTGTTTTTTTTATTTGATTCTATACACATTGCAGATAATTTTTATGTGTAACACAATTATTTTACTGCATTAAACATGCACAAAAATCACAGATAAAAACTTGCTTCATTTTTGCAGCTCGGAAAAATGTGCATTTCCGAAGCTGGGGTGCATTTAAAAAAGTCAATTTTTAATTGTAAGAAAAAAATTCTAAACATAATGCTCGTTTTTTCCTGTTCAGGTATGATGTCTTTATAAAATTAGCTTTTATTTTACAAAACTTTACAAGGTTTGAAAGAAATAGAGATGAATTTAGCTTCAAGTATGTTTGATTTTAAGCCCATATTTCAAAACAGAGGGTCCCCTTCTAAAATACTGAATTTCCCAAGTTACACACGGTAAATTTTTTTTCAAAACTCTTGTTTAGATGTCTAAATGGATGTACTTGGAAATGAAAACAACAAAATCCCAATCTACAAAAGTGCATATTACAGTTCTAAAACCTTAAATGACATTTGTAACTGATACATTAGATGCTTGCATGTCAGATGTTTAACCCTTTCCTCCAAATATATGCATTTAAAATGTGGGCTTACATTGTAGATCTAGATCAGTTGACACATCCATACTGTCCGATTAAGATGTACACTGTTAGTGGTTTTCTTTATTAGGTTTTTTGTGAGAAACAGCTAACAGTGCCAATCCAGATCAGACGGCCGGGATGTGCCAGCAGATCTAGATGTATCAGATCTATGCTGGTAGCACACGTTAAAATGCATATAATTATTTGGAGTTTTGTTTTTGCTACAAATTGTGTTTTAATTTTTATTAAAAATGCATATTGATCAGCTGGGCTCATGCAGAGTGACAACTTACACTATTACAGAAAATAATTGTGCCAACTTATTAAAGTTGAAAAAGTTAGGATTATTCTAAATTTTTCAAAAGAAATATTGAATTGATTATCCATTGAAGATCTATTGTAGTGATGTCATGCAGGTAAAATTAACGATTTTGTAGATGCAATATTGACATTCTCTGCAGGGAAATTAGCTGATTGGAATGAAATAAGCAAAATAAATAGAGGCTTGCATGCAAGACTCTCGTAACTCCTTCTTTATATAATAGTAGTTACGACAATCTTGTGTGCAACCCTCGAAATGAAAAACAATGTTTTCTAATTATCTTTTGCCTGGAAAAGACATTGAAGTTTAATAAAACAATTATCTGGTTCCTTGAAAGGGAATGAAAGGATAAACTGCCATTACCCTCACATCCTGTCTGTCAAGAAACCAACTACCAGCATATTATATGTGTACAGAACTTGTTTGCTTTATTTTTATGTTTAAAAATGTGAGGATAAACTAAATAGAAAACAGCAAATCATCATTTATCTGATCTTTTATCTGATAAGCAATTTTTCGCCTTATCACCAGCAAAACTTTAACCAAAAACTTTTTAATGTTTTTTTTTATATTAACAGGTATGACACCTACACGAAGTCCACCTTGAAATTCGCTAGAGATTTGAAGAAACTAAAGGCAGGCACAGACGTGGTAAATTTTTAAATAGTGCTATAGTTTATAATAATAATGGTTTTCAACATACTGGGGGTAGACCTTATACAACAAGATAGCTGATCTAGCAGAACTAAAAATCAATGCATTTCAACCCTTTACTCCATATAATATGCCTTTCACTGCATTGGGGAATAATGTAGATCCAGATCAGCTGACACATTTGTGCCATCTGGCCTGAAGGTTATAAAACTGAGTTTGGAAACCAGTCTCAAATCTCAAGCATCTGATTGGCTGAAATGGCGACTGGTCGCCATTTCAGCCAATCAGATGCTTGAGATTTGAGACTGGTTTCCATGCTCAGTTTTATAACCTTGGGTACTGATCAGGATCTACACTGTTCACTTTTAAAATCATTAGGTTATTTCTGACTAAAAATCAAATACATGTAGTTTAGATTCTTATCACACAGCATGGATGTGCTGATGTGGATCTACACTGTTTGCTCACACCATAATGGCAATATTTTGTAATTTAGAATCATACTCTTATATAAGGGAATTAAGAAATAACAATTTCAAATAACTGAATGCCTTGAACATGACACTTGATGTTTTTGGTAAAACAGGATTATCACGGATTCTTGAATTTGGGGTTTTCATTGTTCCAAAGTTAAATATACAAACAATTATGTACCCTATTTTGCAGTGTTTTGTGGAATTTTTACATTTCATGGATGATCTGCCTACAAATTCCACTAAATTTTTCCATTTTCAGGAGAAGTTTTGAAAGTTTTTGGCTTTCATAAGAAACATATAGGAAAAAAACTTAGCCGTTGGCTCAGTAGAGGGAGAAGTGTGGGAAATTTGGGAGACTATTTCTCCCAAGTCTCCCTCTAAGCCAAAGCTTGTATTAGGTTCACAGGTCAGATTGTTACAGAAATGGTTTAGAGTTAAATTGAAAAGCACAACATGTGACAATTTATATAGTGCTGTAACTCAAGAAGTTACATATACCTCAACAATTTACATGGCTCATTGAATTCATTTTGCTTTGAAGAATTTACAAATGACAGTGTTTAGTGCAAAAAAATCTCATAAATTTACAAGGCTTAATTTTTAATGGACTTTCCTAAGAAAAATGTTGTTTTTTTCTTTCAGCAAAGTCACTACGCCAGGGCGCCACAAGGTCAAGGTCAAGAGGTCCTCACATTGAGAAGAAGGGTTGCGGAGTTAGAGGCCAGAGTCGAACAGCTGGAGCAGCAACTAGCCGAGGTATGTCAAAGTACAGTACAGTTATAAATGGTTTGATTATAAGGTTACCCATGTTGTGGAACTCATGTCAATACTCAATACAGCTAAGCAATATAATGTTAATATTATCAGTTATAATTAATGTGTACAGTATAATTTTATGTAAAGAAAAAAGACAGTATTATAACATTACAAAGTCTTGCCATACAAAACATGTGTGCATCTTTTCTGCTTAGGTTTGGATAAATCATTTTTTTATTTGATATTTTGAAAGAATGTGCATTCATTTTACTATAACACATTCATTATTGAATATTGTTCATTAGAATTAAATTAAATTTCTTAACATTCATAAAATTTAATAAATTGACTTCAAATTACTATTTTAATTTTGTATCCTATTGTTTTGTTTAACACACCTATAAATACTCCTTTTTCTGCATCTATGAGTAGTGTAGACTTAGATAAGCCGTCTGATCCGGGGTCTTCATTTTTTGCTTTTTGGTTAGAAATAACCTAATAAATGAAAAAACCAGCTGATCTGCATATGCAATGTTCACGCTCCCCATAAAGAGGAAAATGGATAAGGATGGGATCATCATTAGTTATCCTAGCTTGTCTACTTGAAAAGTTTGCTCTGAAATGGTGCTATGCAATTTTGGCTTATCGGATGGAGACCAGTCTCAAATCTCAAGCATCTGATTGGCTAAAATGGCGACCAGTCGAATCAGATGCTTGAGATTTGAGACTGGTTACTAAATTGAATTTTTGCAGCTGACAGTCACTTCAACTTACACAAACTTTTTTTTTTTCAAGTTGAATTCAATTTGCTAAAAAGAACACATTTAGGTGGGACAGAGCTAAGAGAACCAAGTTTCAAACTAAGTGATTTTGACAACATAAGCTTTTACTGTATGTAACCCACTTTGACAAAATGGTGCCTACAGCCTGTGAGACTAGAGAGTCGTAGATCAGCTTGCACATTTATGATTAGCTCAGTCTGATCAGAATCTACACACTTCACCATCTAGTCAGAGGAGCGTAGTAATTGCATCTAAAAAACAGGTCAGATTGTGTTCAGACATTGGCCCAAGATCAAAAACCTTAAACTGGAGAACAAGCATCAGATTTGCTGAAATGGCAACCGGGAATCAGATTGGCTGAAATGGTGACCTGTCAACATTTCAGCCAATCAGATGCTCGAGATTTGGGACTGGTCTACAGTCTTACCATAATGATCTTAGTCTTTACTTTCCAGGTCAATAAGCCCTAACTTTTATTGTGTGTCGCATGTTGAAGGATGATGACGATGGTTATCATTTATTATCTATGCTTATTGTATTGTAAATACTCAACATATTTAGTTTATGAACAGGCATTCAATACTATCAAGGTGGAGAGATCCTTGAATCGGGAGGGGCCACGCCGGAGGAGAACCAGGAGGAGCACGCTAGTTGAAGGGTAAATACTGTTCTATCTTAATTATGAAACTAGATCTCAGTTTTAATTTTCCACTGTATAATGTAACTTGTCAGATTACAAAATTTACAATATTTCAAAATTCTTATTCTGTAAACAATTTTAGGGCATTCAGCTTTATTGCACTTTCATAATAAAAATATCAAAAAATTTTTAATATCAAAATGCAGTTCAATAAAACTTTGCATTAATGTTATCAATATATTTTAAATTTTACAATTTTAATACTTTTTAAGAACAGTAAAGTGATTTTCCTGGTTGTTTCCTGGTTGTAGAGATATGTGATACTAGATATGTTGTTATTATTATATTACTAATGTTGGCATTTACAATGATGTTTTGTGTTTTTAAGTTTTTGAATTAGAACTTGTATTTTTTTTTTTAATATTACATTTATTCGAAATTAAAGATATTACTATCTTTAGACTAATGAAACCTTTTACACGCAGGGGGATGCAAAGAGGTTCAGTCTGGTTGTTCAAATCCCCTGTTTTGGGGCAGCAATATTAAATTTTTATATCAATTTGGTCATAAAGTTGGAAATGATCTTGTAACTACCATAAAATTGCAGCAAACAAACCCTGCTTTAACATAATGCAAAACAAAAAGTTTTAATGAATTTTAGTTTTCTACCTTTGCATTACTTTTCTAGTTGGAACCTCTTAACCCTGTGTTGTCGTTTGTTGTTCCTTTTTATTATCTAAAGTGGTTCTGTGTAATGAACTAGAAAAAATGATTATAAAATGTTTTTTGCTTAGAAACATTATAAGATAAAGGGAATACTATATGCAATTACTGATGGCTAATAACCACAACAACATTACAACATTAGTCTTAGACTTTGGAAAACTTATACCTTAACCTTTTCCTCCATATACCGGGTATACGCATTTTTACGCATTTGCGACCAGTGTAGATCCAGATCAGCCAGCACATTTATGACATCTGATCAGAATCAGCAATGGTCACATTTTGGTCAGAAATAACCTAAGGAATCAAGAAGCAAACTGTTTAGATCCTGATCAGACCGCATGGTATGCCATAAAGTGTAAATGTTTCCTTTATAATATTTCCAGACTCCAAGATCATAAAACTGAGATTGGAAACCAGACACTATTTCAGCCAATCAGATGCTTGAGATCTGGGACAGGTTTCCATTGTCAGTTTTTTAACCTGATCTGATCAAATTGATCATTAATCTATTTGATTAACAGAATGATGGATTTACCAGCTGCACCCGCACCAGCCCCACCACCAGCCGAACCTGCACCAGCCGCACCACCAGCACCTGCTGTACCACAAGCACCCGCACCAGCAGAACCACCAGCACCCGCCGCACCACCAGCACCCGCACCAGTCGCACCACCAGCACCCGCCGCACCACCAGCAGCCGCACCCGCAGCCGCACCACCACCTGCACCCGCACCAGCAGCACCACCAGCACCCGCCGCACCACCAGCACCCGCACCCGGACCAGTCGCACCACCTGCCGCACCACCAGCACCCGCACCAGTCGCACCACCAGCACCCGCCGCACCACCAGCAGCCGCACCACCAGACGCACCACCACCTGCACCCGCCGCACCAGCACCAGCAGCACCACCGGCACCCGCCGCACCACCAGCACCCGCACCCGGACCAGTCGCACCACCTGCCGCACCACCAGCAGCCGCACCAGAACCACCAGTCGCACCCGCACCAGCTGCACCACCAGCTCAGGCACCAGCCCAACCAGCACCCGCACCCGGACCAGTCGCACCACCTGCCGCACCACCAGCACCCGCACCAGTCGCACCACCAGCACCCGCCGCACCACCAGCAGCCGCACCCGCAGCCGCACCTGCACCCGCCGCACCAGCACCACCACCAGCACCTGCCGCACCACCAGCACCCGCACCCGGACCAGTCGCACCACCTGCCGCACCACCAGCAGCCGCACCACCAGCACTGGCACCGGAAGCACCACAAGTGAGAAATAACAGACAATGAGCAAGGTTTGGAATACTTTCTATCAAGTTTAAAAAAATATTTTTTTAAGCCAAATGCAAAACAGCTCAAGCATCTGATTGAAGCACCAGTCACCACCAGTCAATCAGATGCTTGAGATTTGAGACTAGTTTCCATGCTCAGTTTTATAACCTTGGGTACAGTTATGATAAAATGTGTAAAACTGGAGCAAAGGGATAAGCAATTCAGACTTGACAAACTTAATTATCGTATGTATTTGTATGTTAACATTCATACAATTTATAGCTCACTCAGTAAAAAATATTTCGATCTTACCCTTGAGAAAACAAATATCCTGTATTTCCTGTAGTGCTTGCTCCAGTGCCATTGAGGTTCTTGTATAAATTAGCTGTCCAGTCTGAAAACACCTGCATACTTGAATACAACCACTATACCTTTAAAAAGCAAACACACTACACTGTGAGCATTAATCTTTCTTAGAATAAAAAAAAGATAAATTCACAAAACATTTAACAATTTTATTATGCTTTTTGCCTTTATATCAAGGCATGATTATGTTATTAAACCTATGTTGGTGAGGCCTTAATTTCAATTTATAATTATTTTAGGAAAATGACTAGGGCGGACCGCCTGGCCCGAGATGAAGCAAATGCCTGGTTAGCCAATTTAAATGGAAGACAGTAAGTAGTTCAGTAAACACAACACTGTAAAATATGTATTAAACCCTTTACTCCATGGAATATGTCTGTTATCCATTGGCAACAGTGTAGATCCAAATCAGAAGGCACATCTATAACTTTCTGATTTTTTTTTTATCAAGAAGTGAACAGTTTAGATGCTGATCCGATCTACACAGTTTGCACATGTGTTAAAACCTGTGAGTATGGAGTATTAGTTTTTAATATGTTTGAAATTAAAATTGTAAAACAGAAGGTTGTGATATTAAAAGACAATCAAAAGGCTCCATGATCAGACTACTGTTTGTAGTACAATTAGACTAGTTGAATACTTGTTTAATTGTACTAAGAATTGTACCATCCATGACAGACGGACGGACAGACTAAGCGACCTCATATGGATCTACAATGATCAGAAGTTGGTAAGATACAAGCTAATGAATCTAAAAGTGAACAGTATAGATCCAGATCAGTCTGCAAGAGCATAGATCCTGATCAGTTGGCAGAAACGTGCCAGCTGATCTGGATCTACACTGTTTGCCCATGTCATAAAGGCATATCTATACAGTAAAGGGCTAACTTTTTACTAAAGTGATGTATCTTTTATTTTATTTATTCGGCTATTTTTATCAAAAAGCAAACAGTACAGATCCTGATCAGACAGCACAAATGTGCCAGTTTTTCTTGATCTACACTGGTTACATATGCAATAAAATTATTTATGTAGCAAAGGGTTAATACTGTTGCTTATCTATAAACCTATAATCCACAATGTTAAAAAGGCTAGCAATCATCTTTAACTCCAAGTAAGGAAAGCAAAATGTCTAAACCTAAAAAATGACTTCTTTTTTTTAAGCTGACTGAGAAGATGATGAATCGGCCTGTGCCAGTGCGAGATGACGGGGAGAACTTCAGCATCATAGATCATAGTACCGGTACTCTGATATGTGGATAGAACTGATTTATTTCTACTTCTTACTCTGCAACTCTACTGAAACAAAGGTATAGCATTCTTACAGGTTCTAACTTTAATGGAATACATTCATTTCCAATGTCATTACAGCCAACAAAAATGAATACTTACATAAATCATTGATGCCCAAGTTTGATCTACAAATAGCTCCACCCATACAGTCTGCCATGTCTAGAAAGTTAAGTCTAAAATAAAGAAACATTCAAATCTGCACAATCTCAGTTGATCTTGTTCAAAACTTTACGAAATAATTAGGACTGTCTTAAAATAAACATTTTCATAAGTATTAACTGAACTATTACAGAGGCACAGATGGTAACCTTCTTATTGCATAAACAATACAAGAACAGAAAATTATACCATGTACTTTAATATAAATTTTAGCAAAGAATTGAGTCTTTCATTGAAGCTGTAAATTAGACTACTAAAAATTTGTCCATTCATAAATATGTTGTTTAAGATAATTAACATTACAAGCAAATGTGAAAAATACCAGCTTTTTATCAAAGTATCATTGGGATTGTTACTTTTTATTTGTTTGTTATTTGCAATTAACATTTACCTGTGTCAATAACAGGATTTCATATTTAGTTATTAAATAATAAGGTATAAGAAAAGCAAAAACCATAGAATGACTATGACATTAGGGAACAACCACATGTGAGTAAAATTAAAACTTTTTTTTCCATTGTTAAATACCTTTAATATGCCAGTGTTGTTGATGTGCTGCTCTGCACAGTTGTCCATGTGTAAAACTGCATTTTCTTGCCATATCCAGGAAACTTAAGTTGGTGTTGGAGTGATGATGTCAGCCAGTATGGCCATTTAACCAGCAAGATGGAATTTCTCATTCTATGGATATACAATATCCAAGTCCCTGTAATAAATATTGCAAATATAAGTTCACTATCTAAATATAAAAGTTATTAATTTCTTTGCAATTTATTTATTTGTCTATTCAGACAAAAAAGAGCCAGATGGCTTTCCATACAGTCTTGGTACAGCAGCACCCATATATTTTGAATGCTATTTTTAGCTTTTTTTCAGAATCAATACTATCTAATAGACATTTCCATTTAAATGTTCATTTTTTGGAATCGTTATTTTCATGGTCATTGCTGCCTCCGTTATCAGAAATACAACAGGCTTTCAAATTCACTGTCCGAAAATTCGACAATCATTGACATTTTATTTTTAAAATTGTGTCCTGATTTGAAAGTTCCACCTTTAAATTCAGGATTACACTGTAAAAGTAACTCATCTGGCACATAATTAAGAAAATAAGATTGACTATTGTCCATGTTAAAGACGAAGATGCATAAATCAGATCGTTTTTTACATCACAAAATAATTGTAAACAATCAACTGTTAAAAACAAGGTCACGACCGCCATTTTTACTTCCGGAAAATGCAAATGTACAAATTTCATACAAGATTTGACATAATTTTGCACCAACAAGCAATATAATAGGCTATTTGTTGACTAACCTGTTCAAATCTATCACTTTACTGGCATTTTAGGTCTAAACATGATGGTTTTGCCGTTCAAATATCACGGCTGTTTCGTACATGTGTGAATCACAATGTATGGCGTATGTCAAAATAAGGGACGTAATAACTGTATAGAAAGATTGTATCTTAGATGCTTGAGATTTGAGATTGATCTCCAGATTTAGTTTTATGATATTGGGCCCTGATCTGGATCTACACTGTTCACCTATGCCATATAGGCAAGTGTCTTATTTGAGCTAGATTTAGTGAACCTACCACAATAAGCAAGTTAAGAAGGGGTAATACCATGACAACCCATCTAGTTTCAACCATCAACTTACTAAATGTCCTGGCTGGTCTTTGAGCATAATATTATCTTTATGAGTAGATATTCATTATATAGTATCTTTAGTTAGGTCTACATAGAAGTTAACTTATACTATTTTATTCCTTAATTGTTTTGTCAAATCAGGGTTGTTATAACAAGTTGTTATATAGACCCTGGTCAAATGATCAAAGTGATCACAAACTGATAAGAAAGTAATCATTTCTTAGCATTGTTCTTTGGGTCTTAAATAAGAGTTTTATCTTCAAATCATTCCTCAGTTTGTTAATAAATCTATGCAAAACATCCCTATGAACAAAAACTGGACTGGCTGATGTTGCAAGAAAGACAAGTCTGTTGCATTAATAGTGTACATCACTCAATCAATGGAATTGAAAGAAACCAAGGATTTTCAGAAAATCAGTTTTCTGTTAAATAAAGCTAGTTTTCATAGTTATTTTTTATTAATTTTATGTGAGGAAATATACTTGATGTTAAAATGAAACAGGATTTTTTGCATACTAAATGAGGATTTTCAGACAATTCAAGTATTTTTCATTAGCTTTCAGTTATGCAGATCTCACTTGTTTTACATTCTCCATGTGTAGGCCTAATTCTAAATCTTAAACACTGGTTAAGGTTGGTTTGAAAAAGAAGTTAGTGAGTTAGCATTTGAAATCCTTTAGCAAGCTTTGAACAATATGTATGTTGTGCTGATGGATCTTTATAATTCATTGGTCCTGCTTAGGTGATGCAAAAACAGTTAAGAGAATGTTTTACCAAAGACCTATATAGATAAATAGATATGCATCATCACATTTTCTCGCATTAGCACGCAACCTGCGTTATCTCGCTCACATCTTTGATACCGAAAGATTTGTCAATTCTGTCCATCATTAAAACCTTTTTAATGAATGGTTTATGCAATGACTTGCATTTATTTAAAGAAAGATGCATATTCTTCATCATGAAACTAAGCTTTACTATTTATTTATTGATATAACAATCGGTTTAACATTGAAAACAAGATAGCTTGAGACAATGGGTTCAGAAAGATTTTGACTGTCCTGTTCAGCCATTAGGAAATCCAGACAGCCTCAGGCCCAGGGTTCTGCTAGAGTTTGACTGTCCTATTAAAACATAAAAAAACCAGGCAGCCTGGGTTCAGCTAGAGTTCGATTGTCATGTAAAAACGTGAGTAAATCCAGGCAGCCTCGGGACCTGGCTTCAGCTAGAGTTCGACTTCCTGTAAAAACATCAGTAAATCCAGGCAGCGTCGGGCCCTGGGTTCAGCTAGAGTTCGACTGTCCTGTAAAAACATAAGTAAATTCAGGCAGCCACAGGCCCTGGATTCAAGCTAGAGTTTGCCTGTCCTGTTAAAAAGATTAGAAAATCCAGAAATCCAGACAGCCTCAGTCCCTGGGTTCAGCTGGAGTTTGACGGTCCTGTTAAAACTTAAGTCAATCCAAGCAGCCACAAACGCTGGGTTTAGCTGGAGTTTGACTGTCCTGTTAAAACATTAGTCAATCCAAGCAGCCTCAGATGCTGGATTCAGCTAGAAATTTACTGTCCTGAAAAACATTAGTAAAATCCAGACAGCCTCAGGCCCTGGGTTAAGCTAGAGTTTGACTGTCCTGTAAAACATTAGTAAATACAGGCAGCCACAGGCCCTGGGTTCAGGTAGAGTTTGACTGTCCTGTTAAATATATAAGAATATCCAGGCAGCCTCGGACCCTGGGTTCAGCTGGAGTTTGACTGTCCTGTTAAAACATTAGTCAATCCAGGCAGCCTCGGACCCTGGGTTCAGCTAGAGTTTGACTGTCCTGTTAAAAATTAGTAAATCCAGGCAGCCTCAGGCCCTGGGTTCAAGCTAGAGTTTGACTGTCCTGTTAAAACATTAGTCAATCCAGGCAGCCTCGGACCCTGGGTTCAGCTAGAGTTTGACTGTCCTGTTAAAACATTAGTCAATCCAGGCAGCCTCGGACCATTGGTTCAGCTAGAGTTTGACTGTCCTGTTAAAACATTAGTCAATCCAGGCAGCCTCGGACCCTGGGTCCAGCTAGAGTTTGACTGTCCTGTTAAAAAATTAGTAAATCCAGGCAGCCTCAGGCCCTGGGTTCAAGCTAGAGTTTGACTGTCCTGTTAAAAATAGTAGAAAATCCAGGCAGCCTAAGACCCTGGGTTCAGCTAGAGTTTGACTGTCCTGTTAAAACGTTAGTAAATCCAGGCAGATTCAGGCCCTGGGTTCAAGCTAGAGTTTGACTGTCCTGTTAAAAATATTAAAAAATCCAGGCAGCCTCAGACCCTGGGTTCAGCTAGAGTTTGACTGTCCTGTTAAAACATTATTTAATCAAGACCCTGGTAATTGCTTTTGTTTAATTTCCTCATGAACAAAAAAGCAAATCTAGAAACTTCTACCTGCAATCAAGTGTTTGACTGTGCAATAAAAATATATTTATTATTGCAAGGCAGATTTGGATCCTTAGTCTTATTATTTTTACCTGTACATAAAGTTCCAGCAGTAAATGAAACATACTTTGCATGTACATTCCAGCCGTACTTGAATAGAATAACGTGATATCCTTATAAGCAATGAGTTTGCTAGTCCAGCCAGAGTCCAGCCGGAAAAAAGCCCGAAATATTTAAATGAGCAGTAATATTTTCAACTTTTCCAGCCGGAATTGATAGAAAGTACGGCCTTAATATGCAAATAAGAAGTAATAATTTAAATTATCCAGCCGTACTTTATTAAAGTAACGGCTGGAATTGTTCATATATGGTAAATGTAATGATTCACATAACGGCCGTACTTTAAAGTACGGCTATTAAAATTTTGAGGTTTTATAAGGTCAGATTCTGAGTTACATGTTACATTTCATTTAAGTTCAGTTTTATCAAGCAAAGTAGGATTCATTTTGAAGACATAAGATTGAATTAAAAATACATCTTTAGACCCAAGATTATCATGCACAGTTTAATAACAAAATATGACTAACATACATATTGTTCAAAGCTTCCGATAAATAAGAAATATAATCTTCAAAAGCTTATGATACATAAGAAATGTACAGTCTATCATTATGTACATTGACAACCTTACTGTATGCTCCTGGGAGTGTTATCATTTTCAAAATGGGGTAGGACCTGCGAAGTAAAATTTCTTTAAATTCATACAATTTGATAGCAACTAATACAATGTTTAAAGAAACTTCATTAGACCAAATTTACTGAAATTAACTTCTGGGGAAAAATGGGTGGGGCATTTATCAAGGCAGGAGATTTGAATAGATATGTTGATGTAAATCTATCAAAACAAATAAATCATTTAAGACCATAAAAGTTTTAGGAAGATAATTAGCAGTGGTGAAATAGTAATCCTCAAAACACAGAAAAGTATTAAACAACAATGTCTTCAACAACTTTTACAAAACCTTAATATAAAAGCTGCTAACAGATTTAAAATGCTAACTCACTAACTTCTTTTTCAGACCAACCTTAACCAGTATTTAAGATTTAGAAGTACACATGAAGAATGTAAACAATCTTTAGCACATGATTGTATAGTGTTTAAAACACTATGTTTAACATGTGAGATCCGCATAACTGAAAGCTAATGAAAAATTCCTGAATTGTCTGATATTCCTCATTTAGCATACAAATAATCCTGTTTCATTTTAACTTAAACATCAAGTATATTTTCTTACTGTACACATAAAATTAATAAAAAAAAAGAAAACTAGCTTTATTTACAGAAAATACATGATAGAAAATGTTATTGGGGTCTTTTGAAGTTTTACAGTGCAAAAGATGATTATGGAGATCACTCGCTGGTTCAAAATCTAATTTAAAACAAAATTTGTAGTAACTGTTTGTCCTTCTGTTTCAGTGTAATCATACAATATAAACAAAAACATACATTTTCTGTTTGAACGTGCAAAATATTTTCCCAACAGACACTTAATAGGCTACTTAAAAGAAATTCAGTAATGCAGAGGAAATATATAGATTTGAAAACAGATCTTAATTATTTAATCCCTAGATAAACTTTGATATGAAAATACATATTTGTAACACAACTGTTCAGTTCAACTTTCCACTAATTCACTAGAAATGAAAATTACCAATATAATTGCATAACAAAAGCAATATCTTATAAAGGTCATTTTTTTTTAAATTGTTAGATAGGTTGGGTGCATCTGAATTACATCGAACCTATGCGACAAAGTCTTAATGTAATCCAGATCAGACACAAAATTTCCCTTTTCCATGTGATCAGGATCTACACTGTTCGCACATGGGATAAATTGTGTAAAGGGTTTAGACAAATATTCTCGTTCAAACAAAAAAAAACAGTTTGCATTTTAATTTTATCACAATTTACCTGTCTCTATTCTATGCAGATATTAGGCAGGACACCATCAGAAGTAGGCGAGACACCATCAGTAGTAGCTAGGTATCATGCCTACTACTGATGATGTTCCTGACTTCTGCTGATGGCGCTCCTTAATACTATTTATGGTGCTCCTGACGTATACTAAAGGTTATTCTGACTTAAACTGAATGGCTTCTGACTACTGCTGATGATGCTCCCGACTACTGCTAATGGTGCTCCCGACTACTGCTGATGGTGCTTCCGACTGCTGCTGATGATGCTCCTGACTACTGCTGATGGTGCTCCCCACTACTGCTGTTGGTGCTGCCGACTACTGCTGATGATGCTTCCAACTACTGCTGATGGTGCTCCCGACTTCTGCTGATGGTGATACGGACTATTGCTGATGGTGCTCGCGACTACTGCTGACGATGCTCCCGACTACTGCTGATGGTGCTCCCGACTTCTGCTGATGGTGCTTCGGACTACTGCTGATGGTGCTCACGACTACTGCTGATGATGCTGCCGACTACTGCTGATGATGCTGGCGACTACTGCTGATGGTGCTCCGGACTACTGCTGATGGTGCTTCCGACTACTGCTGATGATGCTTCTGACTACTGCTGATGGTGCTCCCGACTACTGCTGTTGGTGCTGCCGACTACTGCTGATGATGCTTCCGACTACTGCTGATGATCCTCCCGACTACTGCTGATGATGCTGCCGACTACTGCTGATGGTGCTCCCGACTACTGCTGATGGTGCTCGCGACTACTGCTGATGATGCTCCCGACTACTGCTGATGGTGCTTCCGACTACTGCTGATGATGCTCCTGACTACTGTTGATGGTGCTCCCGACTACGGCTGTTGGTGCTGCTGACTACTTCTGATCGTGCTGCCGACTACAGCTGATGGTGCTGCCGACTACTGCTGTTGGTGCTGCCGACTATTGCTGACGATGCTCTCGACTACTGATGGTGCTCCCGTCTACTGCTGATGGTGCCCCCAAATACTGCTGATGATGCTCTCGACTACTGCTGATGGTGCTCCCGACTACTGCTGATGGTGCTCCGGACTACTGCTGATGGTGCTCGCGACTTCTGCTGATGATGCTCCCGACGACTGCTGCTGCTGCTCCCGACTACTGCTGATGCTGCTCCCTACTACTAATGATGGTGCTGCCGACTACTGTTGTTGGTACTGCCGACTACTGCTGATGGTGCTGCCTACTACTGCTGATGGTGCTGCCGACTACTGCTGAAGGTGCTCCCGACTACTGCTGATGATGCTCCCGACTACTGCTGATGATGCTCCCGACTTCTGCTGATGGTGCCCCCGACTACTGCTGATGGTGATTCGGACTACTGCTGTTGTTGCTGCCGACTACTGCTGATGATGCTCCCGACTACTGCTGATGATGCAGCCGACTACTGCTGATGATGCTGGCGACTACTGCTGATGGTGCTCCGGACTACTGCTGATGGTGCTCGCGACTACTGCTGATGATGCTCCCGACTGCTGCTGATGGTGCTACCGACTACTGCTGAAGGTGCTCCCGTCTACTGTTGATGATGCTGCGATATACAGCTGATGGTTCTTCCGACTATTGCTGTTGGTGCTCCCGACTACGGCTGATGATGCTGCCGAATACTGCTGATGGTGCTCCCGACTATTGCTGATGGTGCTCCCGACTACTGCTGATGATGCTCCCGACTACTGCTGATGGTGCTCCCGACTACTGCTGATAGTGTTCCCGACTACTGCTGCCGACTACTGTTGTTGGTGCTGCCGACTATTGCTGATGATCCTCTCGACTGCTGCTGATGATGCTGCCGAATACTGCTGATGGTGCTCCCGACTATTGCTGTTGGTGCTCCCGACTACTGCTGATGATGCTCCCGACTACTGCTGATGGTGCTCCCGACTACTGCTGATGGTGCTCCCGACTACTGCTGCCGACTACTATTGTTGGTGATTCCGACTATTGCTGATGATGCTCTCCACTACTTATGTTGCTCCCGACTACTGCTGATGGTGTTCCCGGCTACTGCTGATGGTGCTCCCGACTACTGCTGAAGGTGCTCCCGACTACTGCTAAAGATGCTGCTGAATACTGCTGATGGTGCTTCCGACTATTGCTGTTGGTGCTGTCGACTATTGCTGACGATGCTCTCGACTACTGATGGTGCTCCCGTCTACTGCTGATGGTGCTGCCGACTACTGCTGATGGTGCTGCCGACTACTGCTGAAGGTGCTCTCGACTACTGCTGATGATTCTCCCGACTACTGCTGATGATGCTCCCGACTACTGCTGATGGTGATACGGACTACTGCTGTTGTTGCTACCGACTACTGCTGATGATGCTCCCGACTACTGCTGATGATGCTCCCGACTACTGCTGATGGTGATACGGACTACTGCTGTTGGTGCTCCCGACTACTGCTGATGATGCTCCCGACTACTGCTGATGGTGCTCCCGAATGCTGCTGCCGACTACTGTTGTTGGTGCTGCCGACTATTGCTGATGATGCTCTCGACTGCTGCTGATGATGCTGCCGAATACTGCTGATGATGCTCCCGACTACTGCTGATGGTGCTCGCGACAACTGCTGATGATGCAACCGACTTCTGCTGTTGGTGCTGCTGACAACTGCTGATGATGCTCCCGACTACTGCTGATGATGCTCCCGACTACTGCTGATGGTGCTCCCGACTGCTGCTGATGATGCTGCCGACTACTGCTGATGGTGCTCCCGACTATTGCTGTTGGTGCTCCCGACTACTGCTGATGATGCTCCCGACTATTGCTGTTGGCGCTCCCGACTACTGCTGATGATGCTCCCGACTACTGCTGATGGTGCTCCCGAATACTGCTGCCGACTACTGTTGTTGGTGCTGCCGACTATTGCTGATGATGCTCTCGACTGCTGATGATGATGCTGCCGAATACTGCTGATGATGCTCCCGGCTACTGCTGATGGTGCTCGCGACAACTGCTGATGATGCTCCCGACTACTGCTGATGATGCTCCCGACTACTGCTGATGGTGCTCCCGACTGCTGCTGATGATGCTGCCGACTACTGCTGATGGTGCTCCCGACTATTGCTGTTGGTGCTCCCGACTACTGCTGATGATGCTCCCGACTATTGCTGTTGGCGCTCCCGACTACTGCTGATGATGCTCCCGACTACTGCTGATGGTGCTCCCGAATACTGCTGCCGACTACTGTTGTTGGTGCTGCCGACTATTGCTGATGATGCTCTCGACTGCTGCTGATGATGCTGCCGAATACTGCTGATGATGCTCCCGACTACTGCTGATGGTGCTCGCGACAACTGCTGATGATGCTACCGACTGCTGCTGATGGTGCTTACGACTTCTGCTGAGGTGCTCCCGACTACTGCTGATGGTTCTGCCGACTACTGCTGATGGTGCTCCCGACTACTGCTGATGATGCTCCCGACTACTGCTGATGGTGCTCCCGAATGCTGCTGCCGACTACTGTTGTTGGTGCTGCCGACTATTGCTGATGATGCTCTCGACTGCTGCTGATGATGCTGCCGAATACTGCTGATGATGCTCCCGACTACTGCTGATGGTGCTCGCGACAACTGCTGATGATGCAACCGACTTCTGCTGTTGGTGCTGCTGACAACTGCTGATGATGCTCCCGACTACTGCTGATGATGCTCCCGACTACTGCTGATGGTGCTCCCGACTGCTGCTGATGATGCTGCCGACTACTGCTGATGGTGCTCCCGACTATTGCTGTTGGTGCTCCCGACTACTGCTGATGATGCTCCCGACTATTGCTGTTGGCGCTCCCGACTACTGCTGATGATGCTCCCGACTACTGCTGATGGTGCTCCCGAATACTGCTGCCGACTACTGTTGTTGGTGCTGCCGACTATTGCTGATGATGCTCTCGACTGCTGATGATGATGCTGCCGAATACTGCTGATGATGCTCCCGGCTACTGCTGATGGTGCTCGCGACAACTGCTGATGATGCTCCCGACTACTGCTGATGATGCTCCCGACTACTGCTGATGGTGCTCCCGACTTCTGCTGATGGTGCTCCCGCATACTGCTGATGGTGCTCCCGACTACTGCTGATGGTGCTCCCGACTAATGATTGCGCTCCCGACTACTGCTGTTGGTGCTGCCGACTACTGCTGATGATGCTTCCGACTACTGCTGATTGTGTTGCCGACTACTGCTGATGGTGCTCCCGACTACTGCTGATGATGCTCCTGACTACTGCTGATGATGCTCCCGACTACTGCTGATGGTGATACGGACTACTGCTGTTGTTGCTACCGACTACTGCTGATGATGCTCCCGACTACTGCTGATAATGCTGCCGACTACTGCTGATGATGCTGTCGACTATTGCTGATGGTGATCCGGACTACTGCTGATGGTGCTCGCGACTACTGCTGATGATGCTCCCGACTGCTGCTGATGGTGCTACCGACTACTGCTGATGGTGCTCCCGACTACTGCTGAAGGTGCTCCCGACTACTGCTGATGATGCTCTCAACTTCTGCTGATGGTGCTCCCGACTACTGCTGATGGTGCTCCCGACTACTAATGATGGTGCTGCCGACTACTGTTATTGGTGCTGCCGACTACTGCTGTTGGTGCTGCCGACTACTGCTGATGGTGCTGCCGACTACTGCTGAAGGTGCTCTCGACTACTGCTGATGATGCTCCCGACTACTGCTGATGATGCTCCCGACTACTGCTGATGGTGATACGGACTACTGCTGTTGGTGCTCCCGACTACTGCTGATGATGCTCCCGACTACTGCTGATGGTGCTCCCGAATGCTGCTGCCGACTACTGTTGTTGGTGCTGCCGACTATTGCTGATGATGCTCTCGACTGCTGCTGATGATGCTGCCGAATACTGCTGATGATGCTCCCGACTACTGCTGATGGTGCTCGCGACAACTGCTGATGATGCAACCGACTACTGCTGTTGGTGCTGCTGACAACTGCTGATGATGCTCCCGACTACTGCTGATGATGCTCCCGACTACTGCTGATGGTGCTCCCGACTGCTGCTGATGATGCTGCCGACTACTGCTGATGGTGCTCCCGACTATTGCTGTTGGTGCTCCCGACTACTGCTGATGATGCTCCCGACTATTGCTGTTGGCGCTCCCGACTACTGCTGATGATGCTCCCGACTACTGCTGATGGTGCTCCCGAATACTGCTGCCGACTACTGTTGTTGGTGCTGCCGACTATTGCTGATGATGCTCTCGACTGCTGCTGATGATGCTGCCGAATACTGCTGATGATGCTCCCGACTACTGCTGATGGTGCTCGCGACAACTGCTGATGATGCTCCCGACTACTGCTGATGATGCTCCCGACTACTGCTGATGGTGCTCCCGACTGCTGCTGATGATGCTGCCGACTACTGCTGATGGTGCTCCCGACTATTGCTGTTGGTGCTCCCGACTACTGCTGATGATGCTCCCGACTATTGCTGTTGGCGCTCCCGACTACTGCTGATGATGCTCCCGACTACTGCTGATGGTGCTCCCGAATACTGCTGCCGACTACTGTTGTTGGTGCTGCCGACTATTGCTGATGATGCTCTCGACTGCTGCTGATGATGCTGCCGAATACTGCTGATGATGCTCCCGACTACTGCTGATGGTGCTCGCGACAACTGCTGATGATGCTACCGACTGCTGCTGATGGTGCTTACGACTTCTGCTGAGGTGCTCCCGACTACTGCTGATGGTTCTGCCGACTACTGCTGATGGTGCTCCCGACTACTGCTGATGGTGCTCGCGACTACTGCTGATTGTGCTCTCTACTACTAATGATGGTGCTGCCGAGTACTGTTGTTGGTGCTGCCGACTACTGTTGATGGTGCTGCCGACTACTGCTGATTGTGCTGCCGACTACTGCTGAAGGTGCTCTCGACTACTGCTGATGATGCTCCCGACTACTGCTGATGATGCTCCCGACGACTGCTGATGATGCTGCCGACTACTGCTGTTGTTGCTACCGACTACTGCTGATGATGCTACCGACTGCTGCTGATGGTGCTGCCGACTACTGCTGATGATGCTGGCGACTACTGCTGATAGTTCTGCCGACTACTGCTGATGGTGCTCCCGACTACTGCTGATGGTGCTCGCGACTACGGCTGATGATGCTCCCGACTACTGCTGATGGTGCTCCCGACTTCTGCTGATGGTGCTACCGACTACTGCTGATGGTGCTCCCGACTTCTGCTGATGGTGCTCCCGACTTCTGCTGATGGTGCTCCCAACTACTAATGATGGTGCTGCCGACTACTACTATTGGTGCTGCCGACTACTGCTATTGATGCTCTCGACTACTGCTGATGGTGCTCCCGACTATTGCTGTTGGTGCTCCCGACTACTGCTGATGATGCTCCCGACTACTGCTGATGGTGCTCTCGACTACTGCTGATCGTGCTCCCGACTACTGCTGCCGACTACTATTGTTGGTGCTGCCGACTACTGCTGTTGTTGCTGCCGACTACTGCTGATGATGCTCTCGACTACTGCTGATGATGCTCCCGACTACTGCTGATGATGCTCCCGACTTCTGCTGATGGTGCTCCCGCATACTGCTGATGGTGCTCCCGACTACTGCTGATGGTGCTCCCGACTTCTGCTGATGGTGCTCCCGACTTCTGCTGATGGTGCTCCCAACTACTAATGATGGTTTTCCCGACTACTACTATTGGTGCTCCCGACTACTGCTAATGATGCTCTCGACTTCTGCTGATGGTGCTCCCGACTATTGCTGTTGGTGCTCCCGACTACTGCTGATGATGCTCCCGACTACTGCTGATGGTGCTCTCGACTACTGCTGATGGTGCTCCCGACTACTGCTGCCGACTACTATTGTTGGTGCTGCCGACTATTGCTGATGATGCTCTCGACTACTTATGGTGCTCCCGACTACTGCTGATGGTGTTCCCGACTACTGCTGATGGTGCTCCCGACTACTGCTGATGATGCTCCCGACTACTGCTGATGATGCATCCGAATACTGCTGATGGTGCTGCCGAATACTGCTGATGATAATGCTCCCGACTACTGCTGATGATGCTCCCGACTACTGTTGATGGTTTTCCCGACTACTGCAGTTGGTGCTGCTGACTACTGCTGATGTTGCTCCTGACTACAGCTGATGGTTCTACCGACTACTGCTGTTGTTGCTGCCGACTACTGCTGATGATCCTCTCGACTACTGCTGATGATGCTTCCGACTACTGCTGATGATGCGCCCGACTTCTGCTGATGGTGCTCCCGCATACTGCTGATGGTGCTCCCGAATACTGCTGATGGTGCTCCCGACTAATGATTGCGCTCCCGACTACTGCTGTTGGTGCTGCTGACTACTGCTGATGATGCTCCCGACTACTGCTGATTGTGCTGCCGACTACTGCTGATGGTTCTCCCGACTACTGCTGATGATGCTCCTGACTTCTGCTTATGAGGCTCCCGACTACTGCTGATGGTGCTTCTGACCACTGTTGATGATGCTCCCCACTACTGCTGATGGTGCTCCTGACTACTTCTAGAGATGGTGGGATCAGCTAGAGTTTGACTGTCCTGTTAAAACATTAGTCAATCCAGGCAGCCTCGGACCCTGGGTTCAGCTAGAGTTTGACTGTCCTGTTAAAACATTAGTCAATCCAGGCAGCCTCGGACCCTTGGTTCAGCTAGAGTTTGACTGTCCTGTTAAAACATTAGTCAATCCAGGCAGCCTCGGACCCTGGGTTCAGCTAGAGTTTGACTGTCCTGTTAAAAATATTAGAAAATCCAGGCAGCCTCAGACCCTGGGTTCAGCTAGTTTGACTGTCCTGTTAAAACATTAGTCAATCCAGGCAGATTTAGGCCCTGGGTTCAAGCTAGAGTTTGACTGTCCTGTTAAAAATATTAGAAAATCCAGGCAGCCTCAGACCCTGGGTTCAGCTAGAGTTTGACTGTCCTTTTAAAACATTATTTAATCAAGACCCTGGTAATTGCTTTTGTTTAATTTCCTCATGAACAAAAAAGCAAATCTGGAAACTTCTACCTGCAATCAAGTGTTTGACTGTGCAATAAAAATATATTTATTATTGCAAGGCAGATTTGGATCCTTAGTCTTATTATTTTTACCTGTACATAAAGTTCCAGCCGTAAATGAAACATACTTTGAATGTACATTCCAGCCGTACTTGAATAGAATAACGTGATATCCTTATAAGCAATGAGTTTGCTAGTCCAGCCAGAGTCCAGCCGAACAAAGGCCCGAAATATTTAAATGAGCAGTAATATTTTCAGCTTTTCCAGCCGGAATTGATAGAATGTACGGCTTTTATATGCAAAAAAGAAGTAATAATTTAAATTTTCCAGCCGTACTTTATTAAAGTAACGGCTGGAATTGTTCATATATGGTAAATGTAATGATTCACATAACGGCCGTACTTTAAAGTACGGCTATTAAAATTTTGAGGTTTTATAAGGTCAGATTCTGAGTTACATGTTACATTTCATTTAAGTTCAGTTTTATCAAGCAAAGTAGGATTCATTTTGAAGACATTAGATTGAATTAAAAATACATGTACATCTTTAGACCCAAGATTATCATGCACAGTTTAATAACAAAATATGACTAACATACATATTGTTCAAAGCTTCCGATAAATAAGAAATATAGTCTTCAAAAGCTTATGATACATAAGAAATGTACAGTCTATCACTATGTACATTGACAACCTTACTGTATGCTCCTGGGAGTGTTATCATTTTCAAAAGGGGTAGGACCTGCGAAGTAAAATTTCTTTAAATTCATACAATTTGATAGCAACCCATACAATGTTTAAAGAAACTTCATTAGACCAAATATACTGAAATTAACTTCTGGGGAAAAATGGTTGGGACATTTATTAAGGCAGGAGATTTGAATAGATATGTTGATGTAAATCTATCAAAACAAATAAATCATTGAAGACCATAAAAGTTTAGGGAAGATAATTAGCAGTGGTGAAATAGGAATCCTCAAAACACAGAAAAGTATTAAACAACAATGTCTTCAACAACTTTTACAAAACCTTAATATAAAAGCTGCTAACAGATTTCAAATGCTAACTCACTAACTTCTTTTTCAGACCAACCTTAACCAGTGTTTAAGATTTAGAAATACACATGAAGAATGTAAACAATCTTTAGCACATGATTGTATAGTGTTTAAACACTATGTTTAACATGACATTGTGAGATCCGCATAACTGAAAGCTAATGAAAAATTCCTGAATTGTCTGATATTCCTCATCTAGCATACAAATAATCCTGTTTCATTTTAACTTAAACATCATTTATATTTTTTACTGTACACATAAAATTAATATAAAAAAGAAAACTAGCTTTATTTACAGAAATTACATGATAGAAAATGTTATTGGGGTCTTTTGAAGTTTTACAGTGCAAAAGATGATTATGGAGATCACTCGCTGGTTCAAAATCTAATTTAAAACAACATTTGTAGTAACTGTTTGTCCTTCTGTTTCAGTGTAATCATACAATATAAACAAAAACATACATTTTCTGTTTGAACGTGCAAAATATTTTCCCAACAGACACTTAATAGGCTACTTAAAAGAAATTCAGTAATGCAGAGGAAATATATAGATTTGAAAACAGATCTTAATTATTTACTCCCAAGATAAACTTTGATATGAAAATACATATTTGTAACACAACTGTTCAGTTCAACTTTCCACTAATTCACTAGAAATGAAAATTATCAATATAATTGCATAACAAAAGCAATATCTTATAAAGGTCATTTTATTTTTTTTTTTAAATTGTTAGATAGGTTTGGTGCATCTGAATTACATCGAACCTATGCGACAAAGTCTTAATGTAATCCAGATCAGACACAAAATTTCCCTTTTCCATGTGATCAGGATCTACACTGTTCGCACATGGGATAAATTGTGTAAAGGGTTTAGACAAATATTCTCGTTCAAACAAAAAAAAAACAGTTTGCATTTTAATTTTATCACAATTTACCTGTCTCTATTCTATGCAGATATTAGGCAGGACACCATCAGAAGTAGACGAGACACCATCAGTAGTAGCTAGGTATCATGCCTACTACTGATGGTGTTCCTGACTTCTGCTGATGGTGCTCCTTACTACTATTTATGGTGCTCCTTACGTATACTGAAGGTTATTCTGACTTAAACTTAATGGGCTTCTGACTACTGCTGATGATGCTCCCGACTACTGCTGATGGTGCTCCCGACTACTGCTGATGGTGCTTCCGATTACTGCTGTTAGTGCACCTGACTACTGCTGATGGTGCTGCCGACTACTGCTGATGGTGCTGCCGACTACTGCTGATGATGCTCCTGACTAATACTGATGGTGCTCCCGACTACTGCTGATGGTGCTCCCGACAACTGCTGTTAGTGCTCCTGACTACTGCTGATGGTGCTGCCGACTACTGCTGATGGTGCTGCCGACTACTGCTGATGATGCTCCCGACTTCTGCTGCTGATGCTCCCACCTACTGCTGATGATGCTCCCGACTACTGCCGATGGTGCTCCCGACTACTGCTGTTGGTGCTCCTGACTACTGCTGATGGTGCTCCTGACTACTGCTGATGGTGATGCCGACTACTGCTGTTGGTGCTCCCGACTACTGCTGATGGTGCTCCCGACTTCTGCTGATGGTGCTCCCGACTACTGCTAATGATGCTCCCGACTACTGCTGATGGTGCTCCCGACTTCTACTGTTGGTGCTGCCGACTACTAATGATGGTGCTGCCGACTTCTGCTGTTGATGCTGCCGACTACTGCTGATGATGCTCCCGACTACTGCTGATGATGCTGCCGACTACTGCTAATGGAGCTCCCGACTTCTGCTGATGGTGCTCGTGACTACTGCTGATGATGCTCCCGACTACTGCTGATGGTGCTTCCGACTACTGCTGATGGTGCTGCCGACTACTGCTGATGATGCTCCTGACTACTGCTGATGATGCTCCCGTCTACTGCTGATGATGCTCCCGACTACTGCTGATGGAGCTCGCAACTACTGCTGATGTTGCTCCCGACTACTGCTGATGGTGCTCCCGACTACTGCTGATGGTGCTCCCATCTACTAATGTTGGTGCTGCCGACTACTGCTATTGGTGCTGCCGACTTCTGCTCTTGGTGCTGCGACTACTGCTGATGATGCACTTGACTACTGCTGATGGTGCTCCCGACTACTGCTGTCGGTGCTCCCGACTACTGCTGATGGTGCTGCCGACTACTGCTGTTAGTGCTCCCGACTACTGCTGTTAGTGCTCCCGACTACTGCTGATGGTGCTCCCGACTATTGCTGATGATGCTCCTGACTACTGCTGATGATGCTCCCGACTACTGCTGATGGTGCTCCCGACTACTGCTGATGGTGCTCCCGACTACTGCTAATGATGCTCCCGACTACTGCTGATGGTGCTCCCGACTTCTACTGTTGGTGCTGCCGACTACTAATGATGGTGCTGCCGACTTCTGCTGTTGATGCTGCCGACTACTGCTGATGATGCTCCCGATTACTGCTGATGATGCTGCCGACTACTGCTAATGGAGCTCCCGACTTCTGCTGATGGTGCTCGCGACCACTGCTGATGATGCTCCCGACTACTGCTGATGGAGCTTCCGACTACTGCTGATGGTGCTGCCGACTACTGCTGATGATGCTCCTGACTACTGCTGATCATGCTCCCGTCTACTGCTGATGATGCTCCCGACTACTTCTGATGGTGCTTGCGACTACTGCTGATGTTGCTCCCGACTACTGCTGATGGTGCTCCCGACTACTGCTGATGGTGCTCCCATCTACTAATGTTGGTGCTGCCGACTACTGCTTTTGGTGCTGCCGACTTCTGCTCTTGGTGCTGCCGACTACTGCTGATGATGAACTCGACTACTGCTGATGGTGCTCCCGACTACTGCTGTCGGTGCTCCCGACTACTGCTGATGGTGCTCCCGACTTCTGCTGATCATGCTCCCGACTACTGCTGATGGTGCTCCCGACTACTGCTGATGGTGCTACCGACTACTGCTGATGGTGCCCCCGACTACTGCTGATGGTGCTCCTGACTACTGCTGATGATGCTCCCGACTACTGCTGATGGAGCTCTCATCTACTAATGTTGGTGCTGCCGACTACTGCTGTAGGTTCTGCCGACTACTGCTCTTGGTGCTGCCGACTACTGCTGATGATGCTCTCGACTACTGCTGATGATGCTCCCGACGACTGCTGATGGTGCTCCCGACTACTGCTGATGATGCTCGCGACTACTGCTGATGGTGCTCCTGACTACTGCTGATGGTTCTACCGACCACTGCTCTTGGTGCTGCCGACTACTGCTGATGATGCTGCCGACTACTGCTGATGGTGCTTCCGACGACTTCTGATGGTGCTGCCGACTACTGCTGATGGTGCTCCCGACTACTGCTGCCGACTACTGTTTTTGGTGCTGCCGACTATTGCTGATGGTGCACCCGACTTCTGCTGATGGCGCCCCCGACTACTGCTGTTGGTGCTACCGACTACTGCTGATGGTGCTTCCATCTACTAATGGTGCTGCCGACTACTGCTCTTGGTGCTGCCGACTTCTGCTCTTGGTGCTGCCGACTACTGCTGATGATGCACTCGACTACTACTGATGGTCCTGCCGACTACTGCTGATGGTGCTCCCGACTTCTGCTGATGGTGCTCCCGACTACTGCTGATGGTGCTCCCGACTACTGCTGATGGTGCCCCCGACTACTGCTGATGGTGCTCCTGACTACTGCTGTAGGTTCTGCCGACTACTGCTCTTGGTGCTGCCGACTACTGCTGATGATGCTCTCGACTACTGCTGATGATGCTCCCGACGACTGCTGATGGTGCTCCCGAATACTGCTTATGGTGCTCGCGACTACTGCTGATGGTGCTCCTGACTACTGCTGATGGTTCTACCGACTACTGCTCTTGGTGCTGCCGACTTCTGCTGATGATGCTGCCGACTACTGCTGATGGTGCTTCCGACTACTGCTGATGGTGCTGCCGACTACTGCTGATGGTGCTCCCGACTACTGCTGCCGACTACTGTTGTTGGTGCTGCCGACTATTGCTGATGGTGCACCCGACTGCTGCTGATGGCGCCCCGACTACTGCTGTTGGTGCTGCTGACTACTGCTGATGGTGCTCCTGACTACTACTGATGGTTCTGCCGATTACTGCTCTTGGGGCTGCCCACTACTTCTGATTATGCTCTCGACTTCTGCTGTAGGTTCTGCCGACAACTGCTCTTGGTGCTGCCCACTACTGCTGATTATGCTCCCGACTACTGCTGATTGTGTTTCCGACTTCTGCTGATGAGGCTCCCGACTACTGTTGATGGTGCTGTTGACTACTGCTGATGATGCTCCCGACTATTGCTGATGGTGCTCCTGACTACTTCTAGAGATGGTGGGATGACTACAACTGATTGTGCCTCTGACTTCTAGATATGGTGTGCTGACTACAACTGATTGTGCTCCTGACTTCTAGAGATGGTGTGCTGACTACAACTGATTGTGCTCCTGACTTCTACAGATTTTGTGCTGATTTTTACCGATTAGTCTCCTTACAACTACTGATGGTCTGCTAACTTACTGGTTGGGTTCCTGACTTCTGCTGTTGATGTGATGACTGTTACTGGTTGGGCTGCTGACCTGCTGTTGGTGTGCTAGATATATCTTGTTGGGCTCCTGACTACTACTGATATTATGCTGACTAACTGGTTGAGTTCCTGACTTCTGCTGTTGATGTGATGACTATCACTGGTTGATCTCCCGACTTCTGCTGACGGTGTGCTGGTTATTACTGGTTAGGCTGCTGACTACAACTGATGGTATGCGCAGAAGTCAGCAGACCAACCAGTAAGTCAGCATACCATCAGTAGTAGTCAGGAGCCCAACCAGTAATAGCCAGCACACCATCAGCAGAGGTCAGTAGCCCAACCAGTTATATCCAGCACACCATCAACAGAAGTCAGCAGCCCAAACAGTGATAGTCATAACCAACAGCAGAGGTCAGGAACCCAACCAGTAAGTCAGCACAACATCAGCGGAACTCAGCAGCCCTACCAGTAATATCCAGCATACCATCAGCAGAAGTCAGCAGCCCAAACAGTGATAGTCATAACACCAACAGCAGAAGTCAGGAGCCCAACCAGTAACAGTCATCACATCAACAGCAGAGGTCAGGAACCCAACCAGTAAGTCAGCATATCATCAGTAGTAGACAGGAGCCCAACCAGTAATAGGCAGCCCACCATCAGCAGAAGTCAGCAGCCCAACCAGTAAAAGCCAGCACACCAACAGCAGAAGTCAGGAACCCAACCAGTAACTTAGTATACCATCAGTAGTTGTCAGGAGCCCAACCAGTAATAGCCAGCACAACATCAGCAGATCTATAATTACAGAAAATAAAGTTTTTGAAAAAAAAATTACTTAATATTGCAAATTTGTCCAAAGGTTGTATCTCATATTGGATAAAGTTTGTGTGCAATACGGTTGTAACTCAAGTTACAACCATGTTGCACAAAAAGACATTGACTTAACTGATGAGTTGTAAGTGGAATAGAGATGTAACTCAGTCTTTATATGGACATCATTTATAAAATAATCAAATTCATCAAGATAAGATAGATGAATTCCAATTTATTTTAGAAATATAACTTATCCTTTTACATATTTAATGTGCATTTTCGGCTTTTCACTTGGAATGTGGTTTTTTTTCTTATAATTAGGAGTACACTTTAGTGCATTAGAATTTCAAAGACAAATTTATATTTATCAAGCGTTTTAGCATGTTTAGATTTAATTAATTATTTTGCATACCCATCAATTTCGACAATATAACAAAATATAGGTTATGTTGTGTTTTATATTTTGTGATCAAATTTTATAAAAACAAATGTTATTATTTATTTTTCTAGACAGTAAACTGTTATGGAAGCTATTGGAGATCATTGTGTGGAACATCGCGTAAATTTTATATTTAGATTTTTACAGCTTTGAAAAAACATATTCTTTTAAAATAATGAATGGAAAAGAAAATTGAAAGCAATCAGAATTATCCCTTTACTACATATATTACAAATTCCTGTCGCTTGGTAAGGCTCCTATAGGCTTCTTAGTCAAACATAAAAGTGAACAATGTATATCCTGATCAGACAGCATGAATGTGCCGGCTGATCAGGATCTACACTGTTTGCCCATGGGATAACAGTGATATCCCATGGAGTTAAAGGTTAATGAGGACTGTATTCCGATCTATCTAATAAAATAACTTCTCTTTCTGTTTAAAAGAAAACAAGACATAAAATGATATGTTGGCATTATGATACACTTAAAATAACATGAACTTACATCAGCATCTTTGACACCTTGGAAAGATGCTTATTCTTCCATCTCTTTTTGTGGGGTTGTGAGTTCAAACCATGTATTTTCCTTTTTTGTTATTATCTTTAGGCATTTTAAAAAAGAAAGATAATTACAATCTCTATTGTGAATCATAAAACATAATTTAAGGATAAAATTTGATATTTTTTCAGTTGAGGTGGATTTAGTCAAATAATCTTTGATGTTTTAATGAGCTCAAGTTTGCAGATTTGTAGTTTGAATTCTCAACATTTTATTTACAAAAAAACTCTTTTTAAACTATAAAATCTGTGACATTTTGGCAGAATTTGTCATGTACATTTCTTAAATAAATGGATGTTTATAAATTGCAGAGATGGCATAAAAGATAAAAGTAAGAAAATAGCATGTTAAATTCTGTATTCTGATATCAGGTAAACAAACTCCAACTACTCTTCTTTTCCATGTCTGCCCACCAAATCAGTAATAATTAATTGTTGTTTTGAGATTTTGAAATATACTTTTATAACTCTTTTCTGCATATACATACCTTTGCGTGGGGGAACGGTTATCATTGATGCTGCCTGTTTCTAACCGAAAAGGGAACGGTGCAGATCCTGATCAGACAGCATGAATGTGCCGACTGATCGTGATCTACACTGTTTGAAAATGCAATAAAATTCATACATAGTTCTGGAATAATGGTTAATATTTACTCCATAGTTACATCTTTATTGTATGGACAAACATTATAGATCCAGACGAGTTGGCACATCTGTACTGTCTGATCAGGATCTACACTATCTGCTTTTAGATTCATCCGGTTATTTCTGACCAAAATGTGACCCATGCAGATCCAGAATAGACAGCGGCTGATTTGGATTTACAATGGTCGACAGTGATAAATTCCTTATATGGAGTACGAGGTTAATAACTTAATATGCTCCCTATCTAGAAAAATCCAAGAGTTACAATTCAATCAAAAATATAAACCATATCATATTGATAAAGGTTCATCACATTCGATAAGTGAGCTTCCTAAATATTTAATTAATAACCAAGTGGTGGCTTTTAAGAAATAACCCAGAAACAAATGGTACAGTAATGCTCAAATTTAAATTGTCATTACTGGAGTTTCAATAACAGGAGTCATGTGACCCTACCACGAAAAGTGAATGGCTTAAAATCAGAATATTATGAGTATAATAATTGTTGTATTCAAATATCTTAATTTTTTATGTAATTGTTTAACCCTTTACTCCATATATACGCATTTTCATACATGTGTGACCAGTGTAGATCCAGATCTGATCAAAATCTGCACTGGTCGCATTATGGTCAGAGATATCCTAACAAATCAAAAAGCGAACAGTTTAGATCCTGATCAGATGGTAAGAATGTGCCAGCTGATCTGGATCTAAACTGCTCACCCTCGCAATAAAGGTGTACATGTATCTATGAAGAAAAGGGTTAAACTTCATTTTTATTTGTGTGCAAGTTGCAATCAGATATTTGTTTTAACTTAATATGCAGCAGACAAAATATTGTCCATTTATCTGCATATCATTTACCTTTTTTCATAATTTCTCTTGCATCTAAATGACCTCAAGCCAGAATGGGGTGGGATTAGAAGTGGAATAATTAGAATTTGCTTGGAATTTGCTTCACTTGAAATACCTGATAACACCGTAAATATTTTATGATAAACTTTAGTTGCGTCAGGTCAAAAATAAAAATTGATGAAAATTGATTTTTAATTTTTTAGCAAATTTAACACATTTGTGAACAAAATGAATGGTGATTTTATTAATGTTTAATTAAAACCTAATGCATTCACATCTGTCTTATATAAGCGATATTAATTCCTTTGTTACAAAGTTTAACACACATTTTTCAATTTACAATACTTTCAGCAAGAAAATGTTAAAATTGAATTTTTGTCCAATATCCTTGTGTTGGAATACTACTTAGTAAAAAGAGTTTTGTGAATGAACAATTATTTTCTTGAAGAAAAGAATAGAATATTTATGAAAAGTACAGCAACCATGCAAAGTCACCAATAAGTTATTACAGTTTAATTTTAGTAGAAAATCATTATTACAAAATTAAATAAGTATACATTTAGCACTTAAATTTAAGAATTTTTATGAATAATGTTATTTAAAATAAAATATTCTTGTCATTTCAAAAAACGGTTGTAAGTCATATATTTAAAAATATCACTTTTGGAAATTATTTTTTAACATTTCCTTTTTATTAGTTTATTAAGAACATATTTTGTCATGTGAATATAACTAGAAAACAATAAACTTTCAAATATGAGAATCACAAATTTGTTTTTTTTGTTAATACAGAAAACATTTCAAAAAGTGACTTAAAACTGTGTTGCGCTAAACCCACGTATTACTGGTTGGGCTGCTGACTTTTGCTGATGGTGTGCTGGCTATTACTGATTGGGCTCCTGACAACTACTGATGGTATGCTGACTTACTAGTTGGGTTCCTGACTTCTGCTGATGGTGTGCTGGCTATTACTGGTTGGGCTCCTGACTTCTGCTGATGGTGTGCTGACTATATCTGGTTGGGTTCCTGACAACTACTGATGGTATGCTGACTTACTAGTTGGGTTCCTGACTTCTGCTGATGGTGTGCTGGCTATTACTGATTGGGCTCCTGACAACTACTGATGGTATGCTGACTTACTAGTTGGGTTCCTGACTTCTGCTGATGGTGTGCTGGCTATTACTGGTTGGGCTCCTGACTTCTGCTGATGGTGTGCTGACTATATCTGGTTGGGTTCCTGACAACTACTGATGGTATGCTGACTTACTAGTTGGGTTCCTGACTTCTGCTGATGGTGTGCTGGCTATTACTGGTTGGGCTCCTGACTACCACTGATGGTATGCTGACTTACTGGTTGGGCTGCTGACTTCTGCTGATGGTATGCTGGCTTATTGGTTGGGCTCCTGACAACTACTGATGGTATGCTGACTTACTGGTTGGGCTCCTGACTTCTGCTGTTGATGTCATGACTGTTACTGGTTGGGCTCCTGACTTCTGCTGTTGATGTTATGACTATCAGTGGTTGGGCTGCTGACTTCTGCTGATGGTGTCCTGGATATTACTGGTTGGGCTCCTGACTTCTGCTGTTGATGTCATGACTGTTACTGGTTGGGCTGCTGACTTTTGCTGTTGTTGTTATGACTATCACTGGTTGGGCTGCTGACTTCTGCTGATGGTGTCCTGGATATAACTGGTTGGGCTCCTGACTTCTGCTGATGGTGTGCTGACTTACTGGTTGGGCTCCTGACTTCTGCTGTTGATGTGATGACTGTTACTGGTTGGGCTGCTGACTTCTGCTGATGTTGTTCTGGATATAACAGGTTGGGCTCCTGACAACTGCTGATGCTGACTTACTGGTTGGGTTCCTGACTTCACATCAACAGCAGAAGTCAGCTCCTGACTTCTGCTGTTGATGTGATGACTATTACTGGTTGGGCTGCTGACTTCTGCTGATGGTGTGCTGACTATTACTGGTTGGGCTCCTAACAACTACTGATGGTGTGCTTTTACTGGTTGGGCTGCTGACTTCTGCTGATGGTGTGCTGACTTACTGTTTTGGTTCCTGACTTCTGGTGTTGGTGTTATGACTATCACTGGTTTTGCTGCTGACGTCTGCCGATGGTGTGCTGACTATTACTGGTTTGGCTCCTGACAACTGCTGATGGTGTGCTGACTATTACTGATTGGGCTCCTGACTTCTGCTGATGGCGTGCTGACTTACTGGTTGGGCTCCTGACTTCTGCTGTTGATGTGATGACTATTACTGGTTGGGCTGCTGACTTCTGCTGATGGTGTGCTGACTATTACTGGTTGGGCTCCTAACAATAACCAATGGTGTGCTTTTACTGGTTGGGCTGCTGACTTCTGCTGATGGTGTGCTGACTTACTGGTTTGGTTCCAGACTTCTGGTGTTGGTGTTATGACTATCACTGGTTGGCTGCTGACTTCAGCTGATGGTGTGCTGGATCTTACTGGTTGGGTTCCTGACTTCTGGTGTTGGTGTTATGACTATAACTGGTTGGCTGCTGACTTCTGCTGATGGTGTGCTGACTTACTGGTTTGGTTCCTGACTTCTGGTGTTGGTGTTATGACTATCACTGGTTGGCTGCGTACTTCTGCTAATGGTCTGCTGACTATAACTGGTTGGGCTCCTGACTTTTGCTGATGGTATGCTGACTTACTGGTTGCTTTCCTGACTTCTGCTGTTGATGTGATGACTGTTACTGGTTGGGCTGCTGACTTCTGCTGATGTTGTTCTGGATATTACAGGTTGGGCTCCTGACAACTGCTGATGTAGTGCTGACTTACTGGTTGGGTTCCTGACTTCTGCAAATGGTGATCTGACTTACTGGTTGGGCTCCTGACTTCTGCTGTTGATGTGATGACTATTTCTGGTTTGGCTGCTGACTTCTGCTGATGGTGTGCTGACTTTTACTGGATTGGCGCCTAACAACTACTGATGGTGTGCTATTACTGGATGGGCTGCTGACTTCTGCTGATCGTGTGCTGACTTACTGGTTTGGTTCCTGACTTCTGGTGTTGGTGTTATGACTATCACTGGTTTGGCTTATGGTGTGCTGGAACTTACTGGTTGGGCTCCTGACTCTTACTGATGGTGTGCTGACTTACTGGTTGGGTTCCTGACTTCTGCTGTTGATGTAATGACTGTTTCTGGTTTGGCTGCTGACTTCTGCAGTTGGTGTGCTAGATATTACTGGTTGGGCTCCTGACAACTACTGCTATTATGCTGACTATCTGGTTGGGTTCCTGACTTCTGCTATTGATGTTATGACTATCAGTGGTTGGGTTCCTGACTTCTGCTGATGATGTGCTGGATAAAACTGGTTGGGCTCCTGACAACTACTGATGGTATGCTGACTTACTGGTTGGGCTCCTGACTTCTGCTGTTGATGTCATGACTGTTACTGGTTTGGTTTCTGACTTCTGCTTATGGTGTGCTGGCTATTACTGGTTGGGCTCCTGACTACTTCTGATTGTATGCTTACTTACTGGTTGGGTTCCTGACTTCTGCTGTTGGTGAGCTAGCTATTACTGATTGGGCTCCTGACAACTACTGATGGTATGCTGACTTCTTGGTTGGGCTCCTGACTTCTGCTGTTGATGTGATGACTGTTACTGGTTGGGTTCCTTACTTGTGCTGATGGTGTGCTAGCTATATCTGGTTGGGCTGCTGATGGTATACTGACTTACTGGTTGGGCTCCTAACTACTACTGATGGTGTGCTATTACTGGTTGGGCTCCTGACTTCTGCTGATGGTGTGCTGGCTTATTGGATGGGTTTCTTACTTCTGCTGATGGTGTGCTGACTAACTGGTTGGGTTCCTGACTTCTGCTGTTGATGTGATGACTGTTACTGGTTGGGCTGCTGACAACTACTGATGGTGTGCTGACTTACTGATTGGGCTCCTGACTTCTGCAGTTAATGTAATGACTGTTACTTGTTGGGTTCCTGACTTCTGCTGATGGAATGCTGACTTACTGGTTGGGTTACTGACTTCTGCTGATGGTGTGCTGACTATCACTATTTGGGCTCCTGACAACTACTGATGGTAAGCTAACTTACTGGTTGTGTTCCTGACTTCTGCTGTTGATGTGATGACTTTTTCTATTTGGGCTCCTGACTTGTGCTGATGGTGTGCTGGCTATTACTGGTTGGGCTCCTGACTTCAACTGACGGTATGCTGACTTGCGTGTTGGTCTCCCGACTTCTGCTGATGGTGTGCTGACTATATCTGGTTGGGTTCCTGACTTCTGCTGATGGTGTGCTGGCTTTTACTGGTTGGGCTCCTGACTTCTGCTGATGTTGTGCTGGCTATTACTGGTTGGGCTCCTGACTTCTGCAGATGGTGTGCTGACTATATCTGGTTGGGCTCCCGGCTTCTGCTGCTGATGGTATGCTGGCTTTTACTGGTTGGGCTCCTGACTTCTGCTGATGGTGTGCTGGTTATTACTGGTTGGGCTCCTGACTTCTGCTGACAGTATGCTGACTTACTGGTTGGGCTCCTGACTTCTGCTAATGGTGTGCTGGATATTACTGGTTTGGCTCCTGACTTCTGCTGACGGTATGCTGATTTACTGGTTGGGCTCCTTACTTCTACTGACAATATGCTGACTTACTGGTTGGGCTCCCGACTTTTGCTGTTGATGTTATCACTGTTACTGGTTGGGCTCCCGACTTCTGCTGATGGTGTGCTGGATATTACTGGTTGGGCTCCTGACTTCTGCTGACGGTATGCTGACTTACTGGTTGGGCTCCCAACTTCTGCTGATGGTGTGCTGGTTATTACTGGTTGGGCTCCTGACAACTACTGATGGTATGCTGACTTACTGGTTGGGATCCTGACTTCTGCTGATGGTGTGCTGACTATTACTGGTTGGGCTCCTGAAGACTACTGATTTTATGCTGACTAATTGGTTGGGTTCCTGACTTCTGCTGTTGGTGTTATGACTGTTAGTGGTTGGGCTGCTGACTTCTGCTGATGATGTGATGACTATTACTGGTTGGGCTGCTGACTTCTGCTTATTGTGTGCTGGCTTTTACTGGTTTGGCTCCTGACTACTACTGACGGTATGCTGACTTACTGGTTATGTTCTTGACTTCTGCTGATGGTGTGCTGACTATTACTGGTTGGGCTGCTGACTTCTGCTGACGGTATGCTGACTTACTGGTTGGGCTCCCAACTTCTGCTGATGGTGTGCTGGCTATTACTGGTTGGGCTCCTGACTACTACTGACAATATACTGACATACTGGTTGGGCTGCTGACTTCTGCTTATGGTGTGCTGGCTATTACTGGTTGGGCTCCTAACTACTACTTATGGTATGCTGACTTACTGGAATGAATATCATGAAACTTAAGTGAAATGTGTAGTTCATGAACATGATTTGCTGAACCCATGTTCCAACCTGGCTGGCTCAAGGTCAAGACCGCCTGTGGTGTTTGAGCATATTTCGTGTCCGGTCCATAACTTTTCAACCCTTAGAAGGAATTTCATGAAACTTTAGTCTAACATTCTCACCATGAAGACAACATGCAGGACCCTTGTTCCAATATGGCCGCCTCACTGTCAAGGTCAACAGTGGTGTTTGAAGATTTGAACCTTGCATTTCGTGTCCAGTTCATATATTCTGAACCCCTGGAATAAATATCACGAAACTTAAGTGAAATGTTCAGTGCATGAACCTGATGTGCAGAACCCCTGTTCCAACCTGGCTGGCTCAAGTTCAAGACCGTCTCTGGTGTTTGAGCGGGCCAATACTCTGAAACTTATTAAATCACCACATACCCTTGCACTTGAATTGTCTTCCATCAGCCTGCCCGTTGCCAAGAGCTATTGTTTAATTTGCTCTTAACCATCCATAACCTTTCCCACATTCACATCTGCGGCTGGCCATATTGCTGTCGTTCCGACTGCCTTGTTTATTTGAATTTAATCAGACTTGTACAATCATTGAGTTACTATAAGATCTCGGTTCCTTTCTTGAACCAGCTAGATTCCATAATGGGTTCCAGAGTTATGGTCCTTGAAAGAGCCCAAGTAAGCTATTTTGGCTTTTTCTCCACTATAGCAGCTTTTTTTTTACTTCATTTTACCACACTTGCACACAACTCTTGCAATTATTGAGCAGTTGTTGACAGGTGAGCGACCCAGGGTCCTATGGACCCTCTTGTTTGTATTAAAACCAGGTGATTTGATAATGTTTTAATAACAAAAAAGCAAAACGTCTTAATTTTATACAGCAATTTATAACTTATTCGCTTGTCCCATTATTAAGATTGTGCCGGTATCACTAGTTTTTAACAAAGTATTATTTATAAGAAGCATCTGAATTCGAAAAGGAAACTTGTTTACACAAAAGACAACTTTATTTCAGTTTTTTTAATAATGAAAAAAGCTTCTTTTAGTATGGATGTTGTCCGATTTTTCATCAATGCTTCTGTTATCTAGTGAGTTGGACTTTAATACCTTAATGTTTTAAAACTGCTAAAATGACATGATATACTCAAGAAAACATGTAGATTTATGAAAAAATTCATTTTTAACATGTAAATTTCACTGTAATCACCACCGGTAAAAATGTACGTAATTTCGGACATCAATAATTTAGGATACGTTATTTTTGGAAGATTTGTTTCAGTTATTCTGAGGTTTTATTGTTTTTGTAAGTAACATACAGATTTTGACTATCATATATACATCGACCAAAATCTCACCTACAATATCACATTTAGAGAAATATGATTTGTGTGTTGGGGGCAGAGGTGCATCAAAATTTCAAATCAGTCGCTTAGTAGTGGGATGTTGAGTTTGAGGGTTGCGAGAAGTGGTGGGATGAAGAGTTTGAGAAGGGGATTGCGGAAATGGTCGGGGTGTTGAGTTAGAGTTACTGATTGTTGGAAGTGGTGGGATGTTGAGTTTGAGGGAAGGATTGCGGTAAGGGGTGGGGTGTTGAGTTTGAGGAAAGGATTGCGATAAGGGGTGGGGTGTTGAGTTTGAGGAAGGGATTGCGGTTAGGGGTGGGAAGTGGTGGAATTTGAGGAAGGGATTTCGGGGAGGGAGTGTGATGTTGAGTTTGAGGAAGGGATTGCGGTAAGGTATGGGATGTTGAGTTTGAGGGAGAGATTGCTGTACGGGGTGGGATGTTGGGTTTGAGGGAGTGATTGCTGTACGGGGTGGGATGTTGAGTTTGAGGGAGTGATTTGGGAAAGTGCTGGGATGTTGAGTTTGAGGAACGGATTTCGGTTAGGGATGTGATGTTGAGTTTGAGGGAGGGATCGCGGTAACGGGGTGTGTTGTTGAGTTTGAAGGCGGGATGTTGGGAAGACAAAATGGGATTTCGAGATTGAGAGAGATATCTCCGATGAGATCAGATATGTTTTTCAATATTCTCCATGATAAGAATAAAGCAAAACGTGTTTGCTACTTCCATTTCGTCATGAGATCCTCTCGTCTGCATAATTAAGAAGATATACATCAACTTTTGACAACCTCGACACATTTTGATATACAATAGTGAATGTATAGTTTACACAATTTACTACTGACAGTGTTGAAATTTTGTATTGTTTTTATGCAAGTTACGCACTGCTGGAGGCTATATCTAATGACAGCTTACCTTAGGATGCATTTATTGTAAAATTAACATCCGCAAACATGGAAAAACAACGAATACAGAGATAATTGAAGGTACGTACTCTTTTGAAGATAATGTCGTTAATAACACATACGTATTTCTTATTCTGTTGAATCTTTCTTTAGTATAACAGATTTATTTGCAACGTCTTCATGGGCATGTTAGCCTTTTTGAAATGGAAAAAAATCTGTCTGTCTTTCTGTCTGTTTATTATCTTCGGAAATAGCGAGATTGATCGCTAACAAGATGATTTTTTATTTCTGGACAAATTTTGAGTCAAGCATAAGATTATCGTAAACTATAACTGGATGAAGGTAATTATTATTTCTGATGAAAAACAATCGTTGACACTAATGTGAACATTGAAGTGGATATTGTAATTAAATATCTTTTTTTATGTGAGTGCAAATTGTTTTATTTTGACATAAGAAATACAATTCTTACCAGCTGTCACGCTTACTTCATACCAGTGCCCAAGATTATAGAACTGAGCATGGAAACCAGTCGCCATTTCAGCCAATCAGATTCCTGAGATTTGAGACTGGTTTCAAATCTCGGCATTATAACCTTCAGTCCAGCTGGTATCACGCTTTAGTCAATTTGTTATCAATATTTATCTTTTTCACAATTGTCAGAAATCCTTTTTATTTATCTTTTATACCACTATAATAGTTTAAATTATTCAATGGAAATATATCATTTGATTCTGACACATAATTGTCAAAACAATATGGCTCACTAATCGGATGTACATGTACCTATTTGGGTGTACATGTACCTATGTTTTCGTTGGTATAACACTCGCGGATAGACAAACTTTTTAAAAGAATTGATGTATTTTGCAAGGTAAGTGCCTTCATATAATAATTACTTTAAAGTCCACCTGAGCATTTTGTAACCAGATGCTGAAAGTACCCTCGGCACAAAGTTTCCGTAGATATTAAATACCGGTATTATGTAGTTCTAAAAAGGGGCTAGGCGGCGTGGATAGTATTACGCATTTCCATTACTGTCACTGAACAGCCTCAATCAAAACGAGCCTGCAAAATTTTGATTTTGTCGAGTTCGGTGGCTTCCATAGTTCCATTTTCATCTATTTTACAGTAACGATGTTTTATTTTGCCTGTGTCGGCTGTGCAAAGTCTCCTCTAAATCATCTCTGAAGGCCGTTTAGCACAATTTGTATATTTGTGTAAATATTGGGAAGCTCTCAACCCGTGGTCCAGTGAAGAATCTCCAACGCTCGAAAGAAATAGGACACATGCAATCATCCGGCATTTGAGGATTGATGCACATCTTTTTTTAAAGTATCGGGTTATTTTTTCTGAATGGATTTTGCTTAAAATACATGCATATTCATAAATCTGTGCCCAAGGTTAAAAAACTGAGCATAGAAACCAGTCTCAAATCTCAAGCATCTGATTGGCTGAAATGGCGACCAATCGCCATTTCAGCCAATCAGATGCTTGAGATTTGAGACTGGTGCCAATCTCAGCTTTATAACCTTGGCACCTGATTACAGAGATGGTTTATATTGTTAAACTGTTCTTATTAAATAACTATACGTTATTAGCCCAATAAAAAAGCATCTGCCACGTTCAATAACACGACGGCCTGCTTTATACCAGGATCATTATCATTAACACTTTGTCGGCTCCGGGCCGAAAAGTGTTACAGATATACTCAACAAAAATAAAAAGTATCCACTTTCCTTTCTTAAATTTTGTAAAAATTAAAAATGAAAAATAAAAATTCTATATATAAACAAATTTGCATTTCTGTTGTCATTGCAAAGAGATACAGTGTTCTTGAAAATCTACACCCACAACTTAGTTATCTTTCCCTTTGTTATAATTAGGGTTTCAAGAAAAAGTCGGTGATTTTTAAAAGTATTCACATTTATCTGAATTAAATAAATTTTCTCTACCGCTTGTGATCAATAAAATCACAAAACATTAATTAATAAAACAACTAGTCCTCAATAAACAACGCTGAAAATTCAAAACATTTCCAATTACCTCCCTTTTAAATCGAATATGTAAGGTTTTGCAATCCATTATTAATTGTTCTTCGACTGACAGTTGCTCAAGTCTTGGTATGGAAAATTATGTTCATGGACAATTAAACTTGAAAACAACTGAGATTAACTAACAAAACATCATTCAAAGCTTACTTTTTATTTTTGTTCAGTACATAAAGACCGCATTTTAGGCAATTTGATTGGCTAATAAGGCAGGGCCGAAAAAGTGATAAAGATTTCAGCAAGAAAATCTTGGAAATGGCAGCCATTTTGTTTTAACTCGGTCTATTTGTCGACGCAGAGATTTTGCGTAATAAAATATACTTAGTTTCAAACAGGAATTGGTTGACGTTTATGTATAGGTTATAGTTTATTTTAAGACTTGTATGAAAATTAAACGGTCAGGCCCAGCGCAGCTGGGAGACCGTTTAATATTTCTTACAAGCCTCAAAATAAACTATAACGTATATAATGGTCAAAATTATTTTTGTAACTGACAAAACAGTCGCCGCCTAAATAACCATATATCGGTATGCAAAAATCAATAGTCAAAGTGAAAGTAGTTTTGTCATTCAATGGCCCTTAAACATACTGAGAGAATATTTTAGAAAGTGAATTATGAAATTTCTTTATCTGAAAACACCATGTGAACATTACTGATTCTCAGGGGAAAAAAACCTGTGTAGCAGTCTATCATTGCTTTGAGTAATAAGGTTTCAACCGTGGAAGTTCCAGACGCGCGACTTTATGAGAATTAAAGTTCGAAATATTTGAAATATTTGAAAAATACTGCAATGTCATTGGCTCAAAAATAATTTCAACCATTATTTACTGATAACGCCTGAGTTAGAGTCTAAAACAGAACGTGTTATAATTTTACAACCTGAAGATTTCACAAAAAAACACAAGCATTTTCTGATTTGGATCAAATACTTGTGGTTATTTAATAAAATTGTCCATAAATAAGTGATTTGATATTGATCCTGTTATTTGTCCTCGGGTCAGTCGTATTAGCCTTCGGCCTCGGGCCAATACGACTGCCCTCGGACAAATATCAGGGGCAATATCAAATCACTTATTTATTAACATAAGAGTACTAATTTTGTTATAACAGTGTGTCGTCAGCAACTGGGCCCAAGATCATAAAACTAAGTTTTGAGATCAGTCTCAATCTCAAGGATCTGAATGGCTGAAATGGTCGCCATTTCAGCCAATCAGATGCTTGAGATTTGAGACTGATCTCCAGATTTAGTTTTAAGATCTTGGGCCCAGGCCACTGTGCAGGTGGACAAGTATGTTTTATTTTCTTGTTTAATATATGTTGATAGTTACATGCGTATCTTTTTCATTGTAGATGTCAAAGGAATAATGATTGGAGAGCAAATCAAAACATTTAAAACATGATCTCACGGAGATTACTGGTTGTTTCGAACTGGTTCAAGAGGAACAGACCGTCCGGCGTGGTAACAGCTTTTATGACCTTCTTTATTGTGTCCTATGTCATCATAGTCAAACTGGATTCTTCCGACCGAGTGCGTGCGATCCCTAAAGATGAACAAACTACCAGACTTCCTCTGCCGATCGTACGACCACACTTTGCCAAAGTACAAAGAACTCGCGAAGCCATAGTTCCGTCAAAAATTATGGAACAATTTGCACAAGATCACGAAAAAGATAAGCATATCAAACATGGATCTTTAAAAAGTGTCAACTATGATTATTATGATGATGTTAAAAATACAACAGACGATACGCAACAACATAGTCATCATACAACCGGTGTTTATATACAAAGTGAAAACGAGAGGATAATAAGCGAGCATCTGGAGGAAAATGAGCAAGTTATAGATGATAACTGGAATTCTTACCTCGACTCTAACAAGAACAAACAAGACAAGTCAATAAAACAGGATAAAAAGTCCTCTCTTGTTCTATTAAACAACCGATTACAATTTCAAGAAGTTATTGGTGAGAGACCTGGACAAATTGTAGATTTAACTGGAAAGTTGCCAAAATATGTAAAAATATATGACCCGTTTAAAGAAAGTGTGCAACGTAGGAATTCTATAAGTTCAAACAAATGTATTCTTTTGAAGACACTGCATGGTAATTCTCCTATATGTATTCACAATACAGAAAACGACGAGATTATTTCTGCTGAAATTCAAAAGTCAGGAACGTGGGAACCAAACTATCTTTATGCAGTCGGTTCTGTTCTTAAGCTTAACAATGACATGGTATTTCTGGACTTGGGTTGTAATATCGGTGTTTACACAATTCTAGCGGCGCAGCTTGGTCATTCGGTTATAGGGCTTGATCCGAATAAAGCGAATCTTAGGTTGCTTACAAAATCGTTGAGTTTAGGTGGTTTAAAAAAGAAAGTGACATTGTTATGGAACGCAATATCAGACGTTAGAGAAAACGTTACTCTGTCGGACATAATTGGAAATATTGGTGCATCTTTTGTTGAGCCGGGCTCAAAACCTAATTTGGACAGTGATCATAGAGCATTTTCAATAACGCTAGACGATCTTATAGTCCTTTTAAAGGGAAAACTAGTGTTCATTAAAATGGACATAGAAACTTTTGAGTTAAGAGCGCTCAAGGGAGGAGAAAACTTTTTCAAAGAGGTGGACGTGCAGTACATCTTAATGGAATGGCTGTACCATAGACAGTTTGATACCGGGAAAGAAATTATTGAAATAATGACAAAACATGGTCTATACCCTCACGTAAATGCTCACCACAATACCAAATTAGAACATGAACATTATCGTTCATGGCCCGGAAATGTGTTGTGGATCAAATATTGATATTATTTCTGCTGTCTCTAAAGTGTTTTACTGTGGATGCATTTCTAGTCAGAGGCCGCATGAGATGGCTTATGTGTAAATTACATTTTTGAAATTCACATTAAACTACCTGAAAATGTTCAACATTTTTTAAACTTAAAAGTATTCCATTTGTCAATCTGGTGAGACTTCACAGTTTAGTAATTATAAAGGTTATAAAAATACTCAAAATACACATGTGAGGATAACGATATACTAGATACATAAGAAGATTCAGCAACTTGTCTTTAGTCAGTTGGCTCGAGTAGATAAGTTCATCAGATAAAATGGGGCATACATTTTGAATTAAGAACGCCTCTTTATGGAACACATATGACCTATGTTTGGTCATCTCTTTAAAGGAATATCAAGTTTTAAAAAAATCGTTTTTATATACTGAAAAACATGTCAAAAATATATCTTGCCCATTTTCCATCGACCTTTAAATTTATCTTTTATGTAAAATATTCTTTTTATGAAAACAAGATCTTTTTTTAAATTAGCAAATTCAGCTATGCAAACTTTTTGCAATGAATTTTTGCTGTTGAAAACTTAACATGTAGACTTTAGAATTCTCCAGACTGGATTACATGTTTATTAAGTCTGGATACAGTTTACTAATGCGATTAATAAAGATTATTTTGCTCTTGCCTACCGTCTATGTTAGAAATTAATTGCTTATGGTACCTTTTATTGTAATATTAAAATGTTTGAAATAATTTTTGATGCAGTTGATTTAGTTTAAATGTCAGCAAGTTTGAAAATTTTACTCCTATTTATTTGACATAAATGCCAAAACATGAGCTAATACAGATGCCTCGTGGTTGTCAGAGAACACTTAACCACTTCCTATTGGCTTGCACTGAAAGTCTAGCCTTGACCTATGCATCTGCATAAAGCAGTACAAGATGCATATTTTGACACAAGTCAAATCTATTTTCTGAAACCTATTTGTTGGCAGCCACTGAATTCAGTCACCTCAGAGTACTGATTAAACCAAATATTAAACTGAAATAAAGGAACACCTTTGATCATACCCAATATTGCAGCTAAAAGAAGACAATATCCTATTGGTTTACATTGTAAGGTCTAGCTCATATGTTTTTTTGATTGTCTGAACATATATATTTTGATATACATCTGCAAAGGGCAATCAAAGAAAGTTTCTGCGACAGGATTCAATGCTTGTCTTTTTGCAGGAAGCAACGGAATCATATGGGTAAAGCAATAATTAATTTCACAAATTCAGACAAAATGGAGTCATAACTTGTATTTTCAATTTCAAGCTTATTCCTGAACTTGTAAGTAAAACTTTTTTCAGGATATCTACCAACCAAGAAAAAGCTTGTACGTAACTTGTTCACCGTTTTTGGCATAGAAAAAAGCAAAGCAAGGTCATGTTCTCAACATGTTATTTCTTTTAAAGACATTTTTACTTCATATAGTTGCCGTTTTAACACAGATATGTAGTTGGGCAGTATTTGTTCCAATGCGAAAATGTTGAACAACGTTTTCAAATTGTTCATAACTGCTTAGTGTTTGTACCGACAAGAACATTTTGTTGTATTAGTCCCAACGCAACTGTAAAACCCCATTGCAGTTAATTGCTCGCAAATATACATGAAGGCAAAAGAAAGCACAAAAAGCAAACTACTTAAGGTTGTCAAAATGTATGACAGTACTTGATTGACTGTTGACGCAATTTAAAACGATAAATATGACAAGTATTTGTGAAAAAAAGTTAATTCATTTTTTTAACTGATCATACGTATCTAAGTAAAGTAATTTGCAGGGTTTGTCATTCACAACGTATCCTCTTATAGTTTTATAAGTACAAATGTATAATTAAGCTTTTTTATTTGCAGAAAGGCGAATGAATATGTGTACTAAATCATCAATTTAATATACTAGTAATCTAAAAAGAATATTAAGTTGAAAAAAAAAACAGCTGATTAAAAAAAGTCATCTTTATATGGCTGGCAAAATTTAGAAGTGTCTTCAGATGTAAATTTTGACATGCTTTTAACAGTTATTTAGACTTGTTTCTTCTGGTCTGGTCGATAAACACATACTACACCCGATGAAAACCCCACCCACACACATCCTTCCATATCGCATGTAATGGCGCACGGATATTGGTTTCCGTCATGCTTCGTGAACAAAAAGTGATGAAAAATGCCACTTTGGTCTAACACATGTATGGCACTATTTCTTATATCAGCTATGTAGATGAAACCCATTTTGTCGCAGCAAATATCTTTAGGCTCAAATGGAAACGAGAGCACTTTGTCTTGGATACCATAGTAACGTTTCTTCTCATCCCCATCCGGTGTTAAGATAACTAGATGCGATTTTGAATGTTCAAGGTCAAGCACACATACATCACCGTTCGTATTAACAACAACTTTTGACGGCTTAACGAAAGGATCAGTTCCTTTAACCTTTATGTTCCAGATAGTTGTTCCGTCATGTGCTATTCGTAGTACGGACGGTACTGTTCTCGGCCTCGGTCCTCGTTTTTGAGATTTCTGTACTGGAGTCAAGGTCACCATTATTTCGTTCCTGTTAGTACTACATATTCCTCCTATCTCGATTTCAAATGACATTAATGATGTCAGTTTGCCAGATGGCGCCATGCTAAATATAGATTTAGACAGATGGGGAACAACTAAAAGAGTTCTGTCTTTCCGAAAACACATCATGTTTATTTTATCACTGATATTCTTTGCTTCCTTTTTGTGGCCATTTCTGTGATACATATGTAAAACTTTATCATTAAATCTACTGATCCAACATTGGTCAGCTCTTGTAGGTAAAATACACGTTATTGCACCAGTACCTTCCACGTTGAACTTGTATGCCTCTTTCGGTATTTTAGACACCTGGGGCACCTGTATAGAGGAATATGTACAGTTCGTCACTGATTCACTCTGAACAGAATCTGAATCAGAGCTATCATCTACATGAAAATTATTTCGCATCAACGTCTTTTCCCGCCAGAAGGCACGTGACATGTCACTGACGGTCGAAACATCTGAAGCAGAATCACTCGAATTCTCGGCCAAAATATAATCCGTTTTGAACGAAGATGATGAAGCATTAGAAGTGATTTCCCGTCTTTTGTGAGGTGAAGGGTAGGACGGAAGCGCGCAAAAACTCCTCAGGTTACTTAGATTTGAACGTTTGAAGGGGCTTCGATTCGATTCCCCAGTTCTTGAAGGCTCCGTGGAATGTCCGTAAAAAGTCGTGGTCGCCTGGGAACGCCGAGTTTGTAGAGGCATCTCAAGCACCTTTATATCCGACTGGTTGTGTAATTCTCCGTTAAACACTTACGTTTATTTCGTTCCGTGCGGAAGAACACTTTTAATGAAACAGTTTTCCACTTGTACTTTTTACCGTAAATAATTAATGAGTCTTTTTAAGCATTAAAGTACTGACCAACCTGTGCCAATAAACGAACGCTGTTCTACTTGATTCATTGAATGTACGAAACCAGTTTTTAAAGAAATCGAACTGGATTAATCTTTAATCTACACTGACCCATTAAGTGCACTATCCTCTCTTTCATTTGGTGGACTTAAGCAATCATTGACAAGTAAAGTTATTCGATAACATTGTTTTTTTTATAGATTAGCATTGTATGTGTAGTTTAGTTTTAGTTTGGAAACTGAATAATTATACGGAAAACTACCCATAGATGGGAGACTTCGTCAGCTTTTAATGATTGAACAAAAAGTCTTAAACCAAGCCACAACATGAAGCAATGGAAGACAAAATTTTAATCCCATCGTATCATCATAGAACCTGGCCGGGCTAAGCTGTAGAAAGACAAGTGGGGTTGATTGTTCGAATATATTTAATTGATTTTATTAACAAAATGCCGGTTATTCAGTTTAACCGGGAAATAGTTTTGAAACATAAAAGTAACACTTGTTTTAATCAATTTATGATTTCTTACAATAATAACAACTGGAGTAGTTCCTTTTTACTTGAACAAAAATGCTTAAACTTATTAATATAATGGTCTGAGAGAAAAACTTTAATGTTCCGAAAAATATGTATTATCTGGAGTTGAAGTCGCTTCCAAAACGAAACAAAGACGATGTTCTAAGGCCACTGCTCAGGTCTTTCAGTACTTGCCTGTTTAGGTTATCGTTTTGACCTCGATAATCAGAGTAGTCAAATTTGAGAATTGTAACTATTTCGATGTCACATAGATAAATTATTTAATCAAGCTTTTTATGTTTAAGGGTTGACATTCAAACATGATAGCAAAGCATCAAAACGACTAACAAAATACTCCTGCAGATGGCAAATGCTCGTGTCTTATTCCGGCGGTTAAGCTAACACAGGCCTCATTTTAAAACAGAAGAATACATGTAATATGATTTTGCAAGCATTTTATTAAACTTCACCTCTTACAGTTACAAAGACAATAAAAGGGATTTCTTTTTAATCAGGTAGAAATACGGGCGATCAAAATTTTAAACACTCGACCCCTGGTGGCAAGATTATAAAACTGAGAACGGAAACCAGTCAAAAATCTCAAGGATCTGATTGGCTGAAATGGCGACTTCAGATGCTTGAGATATACGACTGGTTTCAAATATCAGTTTTACAGTCTTTAAGCTCAGGTGAAGCTCTTCCCCATAATTAGTAAAGAAAGAGGTATTTATTGCATTTTAGAGGTTTTACTCCACAAAGTTTCTAATGTATTCAGGCTTCTACGTTGACTTCTACTTATGGTGATCCAGCATGTATGTATTCGATCTAGATGAAAATAATCAAGTAAACATTTGAAAAACAATCGAATGTCACTGGACTGCAAATACCAAACAATTTTGTTCGGGATATTTGCGAGCTGGTAACAGAAAATATCAACGGATGGGGGAAGATGAAAACTGATATTCAAAAGTTATGTTTTGTTGGGGGTTTTTTTTAAGAAAGGGTTTGTGTAGTTATTTAAAGAAAATCACTGTAGATTTGGTGTTCGTTAAAATAGTAGCAAGACAAAATGTAATCACAATTTTCTGCAGAGACTGGTGTGATACAGTTTTAGCTAAATTGAATGGCCATGCTATTATGAAATCGGTATTTCAGGATATATCAGTTCTATTTTAGATCTGTATGATTTTAAGGGCTTAATCCAATACCAGATTTAAAACTGGATGAAAAGCTATATAATGAAAGTCTATGAGATTTGTATCAGTGGTCTATAGTCTAAGGATGAACCACCTTAATATGAATTCCTATAAATATGCACATATGGGGAAATGTCATATCTTTATAGTGATGTTTTCTAATGGAAAATCAGGTTCCTGTGAAGGAACCAAACTAGCACAAATCTGTGTCCAAATATCGGTCACTTCAAGTACATCGTATAGGTAAGGTTCAGATAAGTAAATATGCCACAAAACGTGCCTCAAGATCACTTAAACATATCAAGTATCACGATAAGGAATCACTGTGCTTTGAGGTTTCTCGTAGCGAAATGCTCGTTGGGGTTTGTTTCTTGGCGTTGTTATTGCATGCGGAAGGCAAGTATGCGGTTAATATTTACGTAACCGTTATTTGGACTAAACTATTTTAGTATCATTTTTTGCAACATCAAAACTATATTTACAATATCAGCAATTAAGCAGCAATATCAGCAATTTAGCAGCATCAATTTAGCAGCTATATCGGAAATATTTCAACAGTACAGCAAGTATTCCGGCTACTGTTTGGCAAGTTAGACCGATTCGTCGCCTTTCATAAAAATTGAAACGCCGTAAGATTCTTAAAATGTTTTTACAGAAAGTTTATTAAACACAAAATTATACTTAATTAAAATGTGTACGCTTATTAATGAGACATCACAGATATAAAACTCGCATTATTATTAATTCTCTATTATGTGTCAAAAATCTTTGATCTCTAGTGATACATTAGGAATCAGCCAATCCGCATTAAAAATATGCACTATTATAAAAAATAGGATTAAAAGTTTGTTAATCTTTTTACATAAAAAAACAATAAAGATTCATGAATGAATTGGACTTAAATAGTATTAAATGTTAAATATTAAAATTATTTACAATGTCAAGACTTTTCAATAATATCTGAAACACTATTTCTTACACTATTTCACTTATTTCAATCGATGTTTACATCATTTCTTGTTTTAGCTTTCCTCTTTGATAAAGAGGTGTGTTATAATTCCGATGGTATAGGCTGCTTCAGTAATGCCAGACCCTACAACAATGCCAACGGCAAACTACCCGAGTCACCTGCCCACATACAGGTAGGAATTTATTTGAAGCAAAAGGCTACTTAAGACGTACATATCCATATCCTATCGTTAATGCATGCATTTGGTTTAGCACCAGTTTAGTGCCAGCAGTTGGTCGTTAAACACGAAATAACGTAAATATTTACAGGCTATTTCAAAACAAGCAAATAGTTGAGTTTTTTGTTAAATCAAAAGTATACCATTAAGAGATGTGTTTCTGATGTTTTCTTTTCTCAACAGAACTTGGTTAAGGGAGTAGGAGTTGGCATTCTCTATAATGTGACCCAGATTTCATTGTGTAAAATTTAGGTAGGACCGATATAGCAAAAGTCGTACATTGTTCCAGCCGCTTTCTGTTTGTTTGTTTGTTTGTTTTTTTGTCCCTTTTTTGTTTGTTAAATACATGAAAATATTCTCTGATTTATTCCGCATGTTCTAGACAAGGTATGTAAGTGCTGTTTACTTGGGCCGGTAAGCAAACATGTGTTATCTTTCTAGATAGAGTATTTGCTGTTCACTCGGGCCAACAAGCACGCTCCTCAGATAGTCAGAGACGAGGCACAGTCCATCAGCCATTCCCACTTCGATGGGACGAAGAAAACCAAGTTAATTATTCACGGGTACCAGGATGATGGCCGTGGACCTTGGATAGAAAAAATGGCACTTGCCATTCTCACAAGGGTAAATATGAAAAACATTTGACAATGCTTAAAAATACTCGCTTTAATATTTATTGGACGATTGCATTTGTCAATGCGGTAACCACTTCATCGCGTATTTACTAAAATTTTTAATTGCACAGAACAATCTGTTAATATTATTACTGGAAATACCGTACGAACTCATTCAAATAGTAACAATCTTGTATTTATAATAAAATAATAAAACTTCAGTATCGAAAACTGTTTCTCAAAATGTGACATTGTTTAAAAGTGCCAAATAAATCCAAGTATATTTGCTTCGTGCGTTTCCCAAGCTGACTAACCATTCAGTAAATAATATTAGTTTCTATGTATTTGCATTCACTCAGTTTTTCATATATTTACTCAGTTTTGTTATCAGTTACGTCCTTCGTAGGTCTTTGAACATGAATATTTATGTCTGTACACAGTACTCCTTAAATAAGTTTGTTTCAGTATTTTGGCCCGTTTTAACAATGGGTTTTTTCAATACCCCAGCAAGTATAGCTTTGGATATAGTTTGGTAATTCCAAGGATATACTTTGTCACGTTCTTGCGATACGGCGAATTTATAATCTCATTTCCTTTCTATTCTGTTCAGTCCCAGTCACAAACGAATTTTAGATTTACTATTAACCTACATAAGTATCATGATCAAAGACCTTCAAAGGACGTAACTGATAACAACACTGATTGAATGTACGGAGATACTTTTTACAGCCGCCATACGGCACAAACAATGTTTTGTGATATTTAAATAGATGAAAAGAGGGAACCTGGAAAGCTCCGCAAATAATAATGTGTTTGTTAATTATTATAATTATATATAATTATTTATAATTATTTATTTGACAGAGCAGTTTCCTTATTAGACATTATTTATAATTATTTATTTGACAGAGCAGTTTCCTTATTAGACAACGTTTAATAGTTCCTTTCAATGGTACCGACAATTTGTTGTCATTTGCTATGTTCACTCTCTTTAAAGCGTCATAATGTCAGAAACCTCCCATGTGTTAAAACAATAGTCGATTATATTGTTTTGCAAGTTACTAAAAATGTATTTCATCAGGAAGATGCTAACGTGTTCGCTGTGAACTGGGCCAAAGGTGCAGACAATATCAACTACATGCAGGCTGCAGCAAATACCAGAGTTGTTGGCGCCCTTATTGCTAAGTTCATCACAACTCTACATACCAGTGCGCATGCTCAGTACGGGGATTTCCATCTGATTGGTCACAGTCTTGGTTCACATATTTCTGGATATGCGGGAGAAAGAATTCACGGACTTGGTCGCATCACTGGTAAACTTAAATTATTATTAAGGTCAAAGGGATAATAGAAGGTAGACGAATTTCAAATCTTTCTGCTCACCCGAATTAAACCCGGATTGAAAATTTTCAATAGCGACAGAAGTGGATTGCAATAAAAATATAACATAAATTAAGTATCTGTTTAAGATGCCGATCACAGGCAATTTTGTCTACACGACATATATGCTTTGTTCTTTAATACCATTAGCAACACTTTAATACATCAACATTTGTTTTACAGGTCTGTATGCAAACTGACCTTTTGTTTCAGGTTCATTGTATAGACAACCAAGCAGTTTTGTCAAGACCTTTGTTTATATTGACTCTATTAATTTCGTTCAATGACATTCCTGAGTCTGGATTGAGGAAATCCGCACAGTAGAACCTCGTCTATTTTGCGATCCGCAACTGGCTACTGATCCCGAGTCCAATGTTTTTGCCTAGGCGACTTTTCCTCCTAATAAAACGAGCTGAAATGGTAGTTATTATAGTTTTTATTATGGTTAATGTGTTTATACAAAGCAGCACACTTATCAATAATAAAGGACTATCAAAAATTTCATGAACGGAGAGATCATAACACAAATTTTACAGAGAAAAGGTAAAACACGTGGTTCATTTTCTATTATCCGTACAGGTTTAGATCCGGCTGGTCCTTTATTCGAGAACCAAGATATTAAGGTTCGCCTGGACCCGTCTGATGCTGTATTCGTAGATGCTATTCATACAGACGGAGATTCTCTATTGGAACTTGGTAAGGTCAAAACGAGAAATTCCACATAAAATAACTAACAAACTGTAAATGGTATAGAAAATGTAATTTTTCGACAAAAATAGGGCTTCAGAAATAGCTATATTCAGAAAACGCAGCCTCCTTACATATCCAGAAAGTAGAGAGGAAGGGCTTTCTGTTGAAAGAGTTATGCCTCTTTGAATTCTTTGATATTGTCCCCATCCCTTAATATTACAAGTGCTGAACAGACCACGCATCTAGTTACAAATAACGTGGAAGAATTGATATTATTGCCTTTCTTTTTTAAAGCAAATTAAAATAAACAACATTGGTTGACGTCTTTAAATTGTCTGGATACAAAAATTCTATATAGTATCATCAAGTACCTGACATTTCTAAATGACCTTTTGTCAGGATTTTGAAATATCACTAAAGTCACACCTATTATTTCTAAACGGTTTTAAACTTTTAATCTTTCATTTAAAATTATCGTTAAAAACACAATTAACGGTTTTATTTAGGTATAATTTATAATCTAAGACATTCTATTGTTTCAGGTTTTGGACTTGAAAAGCCAGTCGCACATGCGGATTACTATCCAAACGGTGGTGAAAAGCAGCCTGGGTGTGATCACGAACTTGGAAAGCACTTATTCAGCCTCCTTACTGGTAGGATCGAAGGTGAGATGTCTGTTCGTTCGTGCAAAACATCACGTGAATTTCTTTAAGTATGTTTATAGGCACACTTGAAATTTCGTCTTTTGGAGGATACGGACTGTATAAACTGTGTCTGTATCTTGCATAGTTGGCTAGGAGAGGTCTTATTTAAGCAAGGTAATCGCATCTTCTTCTGTCGAAGTATCACAATGGTATCTTAACACGTTGTTTACTGTTTCTCTTAAAGGTTTCACAGACAGTGTTGCCTGCAGTCACATGCGAGTACTGGACTTTTTCATCGAGTCCATAAATTCACAGTGTCACTTCCAGTCCTACCCATGTGCGACTATGGCTGATTTTAAAGCTGGAAGATGCAACTCCTGCGGAAGTGGTTGTGCTAACATGGGCTACGATGGTAGCCAAGGGCGTCCGCATGGCACTTTCTACCTATCGACGAGAGGGACCGCGCCATTTTGTCAGCACTGAACATTTCGACTGTCGTTCTGTAAAATAAAATTCATATTGCAGATAATAAAAATATGTCATACCCCAATGACGTTTTAATATGAATTAGGCTATGTCTAGGTACGGCAAAAGCATTTCCTAATAAAACAACTTACTTAATTGATATAGTTCACTTTCCTTGAGTTCTGATTGAAGAATTCCTCTTTTCAACTTATCTTTGAGCTTGACTGGACTTAGGAATCCATTTGGTACAAGTAGCACTGTACAAACTAACTGTTCACAATTACAAAACATAATACTTGGTGCAGTCTGAGTCATATCACCAGTCTTTGTATTGTTTTATTTAAAAAATAATAAATAAATTGCAAACATGCAGTTGTCAGGAGAGCACCTTAATCGATTTAAAGGTAATGAATTACAAGCACACAGTCGGAATAATTTGCAGAATCATTGTGGTAGAAAAATTCGCAAGACAGGAATTTTTTAAGTGGCCAGTGACAGCTGAACAAAACCGTAAACTATAGTAAACATGGCATGTTTCAAAAGACTGGAAATCATAGCTGGTACCATTTGATTAAGGGCTAACTTAAATGGTTTTGAAGCTAAGTGTTTCTACTGTCCATTTCCAGCAAGAAAAGTATGGGGTCAGGCACCAATTAACAGAGATTTAACACCTTGAAAACGGTGGTCTGTTTTTTCCACTTCTCTGTGGACTTCAAAACTGTTTTACATATGTGATCCTAAAACCAGGGCATTTTCTCATATACTGCATTTTCAAACATTTACTTAAAATGTTTCTTTGAGGCCATACTAGCCATTTAATGCCCCCAAAAGGCATTTAGTGTCAGCCATTGTCTGACTAGCCCAGTAGGAACTTTCGTTGGACTATTGATAGGTTATTAGCCTGCTGGCGTTGATTTTGATAACGAAAAATATTGAACCGAGGAAAACAATTTTTTGTGGGATAATTTAATTTCAGTAGCGGCTTGCTTATTTATGACGAACATCGAAAATGGTTAAAATTTGTGTTTATGTTAGAGACCGTTTAAATATCTTAAAAAATAATAACTTTAGGAATAAATGGCCGCCAAATAAGGACACGGGTATATACCCCTCTAAATAATTACAATTTGTTTCTAATAAAGTACATTGTTTTTAAATAAATTACGTGTTACCTATAAGCGCCCGGGCTTTTGCCGTATAACTTTAGGAAGCTTTGGGGCAAAAGTAAAGTAAACATGGTTAGTGCACCACAGAACCTGGTTTACACCTCTAGTGGCAAGTTTAACCACTGCCTGTTCCAGGGCTGTAACCGCGCATGTTCTTTACCTCGTTACTAGTTAACGGGGTCTATTTGTTTTTTAATTTTTAATACTTTAATCTTACTTTCAACATATGCGCTCTCTTAGGCCCGATCACAACCCGCCGTGCGTCTTTTTTGTCCGTACGTGTTCTGCGGAGGTTACGTTCGCGGCGTTTTTTTGGTCGGACGTGGCAAGAGCAGAGAGGACGCACGTAACACTCACGGTTGCGCAAGGTGTGAGTACGTGGCCCGCACGCCACGTCTACGGGTAAAAGGTTGCGTGCTTCGTACGTTCCGTAGGTGGCAAGTGAGTTGTACGTGCTTACAACGCAAGATCTCCGTGCGATTTCCAATTCAACGTACGGAGGCAGTACTGCTCACGTACGGTGTTCTTATGCCGCTATTCCATAGTTCCGTGATGCGTGATCCGTGTCGGTGTCCGCCAAAGATATCGTTGGGTATATTCCATACCTCCGTGTCCGATCCGCGTCCGCGATTTTTCACTCATCAAAGATAACGTTGGGTTTATTCCATACCTCCGTGTCCGTTCCAGGTCGCGGACACGAACACGCACAGATCCTTGAGATTTGAGACTGATCTCAAAACTTAGTTTTATGATCTTGTGCCCTGAGCACGAGAAGCTAAACGAACTAAGTTATAAGTGCGCTCCGACTGGTGCGGTGCCCATTCGTTTCGAAGGCGTGATAGTGTCACTCTAATGATGACTGACCGAGATATGAATATAAATGTCACAAGCTAAACATCAGATTCGATTGATAATTAGTAATTATAATCAATTAGGATCTCGCGTAAGTATGAAATGTAGTCACGCGCCCGAAACATAACATCTCAAATTAATTTTATAGTACATGTAGCTGCATTTTGAAACTGCACATGTAGCTTAAGGGGATATCAACACATCAATCAAAAATTTAATTTTAATAAAGTACAAATTAACAGTTTCTTCGCTTTTTGCCCGAAGGTGAAAACTATGACTCAGGTTTATGTTGAGCGTTCATGGACTTGAATACACACCGCATTTGCCTCACTTGGAGACATATATAAATTTAAAGGTAAGTGTAAATAAATTATTTTTATGTCTGAGTTTACTATGTGCTTGATCAGCAACATAATTCAATGGTTAAAAATGAAAATAAGTATTGTAATGTGGTATTAAATAATAAAGCAGTTATCACCTTTTCGCTCTCTAACACACGTTATAATTTAATTCGGAAAACAAAAGTTCTGGCTTTGACATCAAATCCAACTTTGACATTGCTTCGAATACCAATCTCGCCTGTTTAAAGGAAGGAGAAGACAGCATATTATATCAAAATTGTAAACGCGGGTGTTGCTTTTCTTTATTTTAGACTGTTAAACGGTGTTTCTACAATGTTAATTCCGAAAGATAACCATTTCTAAAATCTCGGTGATTGCTCATCATGGTTCTCTGGTCGACCCTGAAGAGCACTGTGCTGGCAGTAGCTGCGGTCCTCAACATCCACAATGAAACTGTTTGCTATACCGATTATGGAATAGGCTGCTTCTCCAATGAAACACCGTTTACTAATGCTGCTGGGAAGTTACCCGAGTCGCCTGGGGAAGTTGGGGTATGTTTTTGTCGTAGTTGTCTCTCTTGAAAACTTTGTACACATACCATTTTGTCACGTTAGCGCAAAAAAGGTATACGTACCCTTGAAATAAGAAGTAGTTATACTGTTTTTGCACAGGGTGACGATTTAATATTTACAATTACATTTGACATTTTTTATTTCTGTTCGATGCAAGTTTCTCACTATATTGTAAATAAAAATAACGTTTCCGGAAATGATCCAACGAAAACGGTGTAATTTCTTATTGAAAATAAAATTAAATCATTTGCCATACAAACAACATGAGAGCAAATTGTAAAACGTAATTTCGCCTTTGTTAATAGATAGGTTGACAAAATATCAGTAATTGAGTGTTTTCTAAAGTATGAATTCCGATTAATAAAAATTGAATATTACAAACTTGCAAACTTACCAACTTATTTTAAAGTTATTGGTGTTTTAAGATTACAAGATAACTGTCGCAGCTCTACAAGTATACTTGTAAAGTTTCTCTTCCCTAAGAAATAAGCACGAATTAAATAAGAGAATATTAAAAATAAACATTTTGGATAATGATCTAAAATTGTTCGTCATTTAGATGTTTTACTAATGTCATGATTTGAAATAACTTGTATGAAGTTGTGTTATTTTTCAGGTATCGTTTCTTTTACACACTCGACATAATAGAGATATTTACGAACTACTTACAAAAGATGCCATAGATATTAAACGATCTCATTTTAACGAAACAAAAGAAACCAAATTCATCATACACGGTTACCGAGACGATGGAAGGGAAACTTGGGTCACGAACATGAAAGATGCCCTGCTCGACAAGGTATAATTATGAATTATGTATAATAATATAGTATTATAATTACAGCAGCAAACACCCCACACCTTTTTTAGCAGCATGATTCGTGTGATTAGTTATGAACATTATTATTTTGATAAAAATAGTTTGTGCGCAATTTCAAAATAATGATGTATTTGGACAGTTAACATGAAGTTGTTTCCAAACCAGCAAAACTAAGTACATGTTTAAGTCGTTCTTAAGTGTTCGTTTAAAGTTACAACTACTTCTGCATTCACTGAGTTATAAATATTTAAAACAAAAACTGATCACTACCGCTAACTCTTATTTATTGCAAAAACATAGAATTTTGTATTTTTTATTTAAGCCCATATGCATCACAGGCGGGGCCTTTCCACAAGGCAAAGTATATTTATATGCAAAATTCGGTCAATGATTAGGCCCCTAATGAATACTTCAACAGCGAAACATTAACACTCATGTTTCTTATTGTTTACATTTTTATTTTGCGACAATGTAATTATTTATTAGGTATGTGGATTCTAGGAGATAAAGTATTTTGGTTTGTTGAATTTTCTTCAGCCAGTCTACACCCCTCTATGAACTCATATCTCTTTCAATGCAGTATGACAGAAAATAGACTGGCTACAATAAACATTTTATTATAACGTATAAGCAAATAAATAAAAAGACAATACAAACTGATACCCAGACTAGTGGCTAGTCTAGGTGTGTGGCTACAATAAGGTCGCTTAAAACTATTGGACTGTCGACGATCTTTTGCCTTGTTTCTTTTACGAGTACCCACGTCTTTCCACGAGAAACTACTGGGGAATACCATTCCTTTATTCGCTCTGCAGTCCCTGCGGCTGATCCAAAAGCAGTGATGTTACAACTTCTTCAGAATATGTTCGTTATAACTAAGATTACTTTATAGGATATAACAAAGATTACTTCATAGGATTAACATAAGAATTAAATCGATAATGTATTGGGTTCATCGGGATATGAAAAACATTTGGATTGTTTTAAGTACGCCCGAGGCCCATCCCTAATGTCTTAAACGCTTTGAAAAAAAAACAACAACAAAAAAACCTAATGTACAATAAAAATGAAATATGCATACATGTATCAGGAATGGCCACATCCAGCATACACAGCCTCCCCACACAGACAAAATGTAGAGAGGAAAAGAGAGCATGGTTTTACAATAATCAGTTTCAAAATGGATGCCACAAACAAATAACGAAAGAGAGAACCAGAGGGGTTACCGCCTTGGAACGGTCAGGGCAAAACAAATTGCCACTGAGGGTTTAAACCAGGTTCTAGGGTGCACCAACCTCACTCTTGCCCGAACAGGTTCTCGTATCACAAAACAAGTACAAATTGTCTTGGTGAAATAACTCCAACCCACCCATCGGCTCAACAATGTTGCATGCAAAAGCACACAAACATATAAAACATAAGAAGCCAGTAGCATTGCAAAGCCAAAGGGCGGTTACTCAATGATCTTACCGAAACCAGAGCACCTGGAGTAAAATCAGCAAGAATACGATGACAGGGATAAAAGAAACAAATCGAGCTTTATATTTCTACAATCCCTAAATAATGTATAAAATACGTCTTGATTTTACATATAAATGAATATTTTAAACTTGACCGTTGTGTGGCTATCTTTTAGTGGTTAAAAACGCAGGTGATATGCTTTACTTTGATTTTGTCTCGCTCAATAACTGCTTCAGTGAACTGAAATTTTGTTAATTAAATTACAGTGACATTTTTTTCTAAAAACACAAATAGGTAGGCACAGTTATGAGTTTACATGTAACGACATAAATTACATCTGACATTGAAGATTTTTGTAATCAAATTATGTTTGAGAATAATTGCATCTTTTGTCGTTCGCTAAAAGAACGTCATACAAAAGGCGCATTTATTCTCAAACATAATTTCTCTAGGTATATCGTTCTATACAGTGAAACCTCGCTAGTAAGACCAAATTTGGGACTGGGAAAAGTGGTCTTAACAGTGGGGTGGTCTTTATTTCGGGATCGAAAATGGGACACCTGAAAATACGGCTTATTATCGAGGTTGGCTTAATTTTATGGTGTCTAAATGAGGGGTTTTACTGCATACTGTCTGGACTGTTTGCAATATTACCTGCGCATTAATATCTGTTTTCAATACAGTCAAACATGTCTCCGATGACCACTTATGTAAAATTACAAAAGTGGTCGATGAAAGCAGGTAGCCTTTGAAAGCAGGGTTATTTGTCAGTGGGAGAAATAAAATGAGGTCTGTATGCACAGGTGGTCTTAAGTACAGGTTGGACTGTAAATTCAAATATTACTTAAAGAAGTTTAATTTCAAATTTTAATATCCGTTTAGTACATATTTCTTGACCAATATACCATGAAAGTATGGATTTCTTTCGAGAAAAAGTGTTTGGAAAACAATCGCAACTCTTCGGCCTATCGCATCGTTAGTCGGCAAAAGTGTTCTCGCTTAAAACTATCATTATCATTTCGTTATATCTGAAAATTTTCCAGAAAGTTTTACAGCTTGTTTTACGTTTATACTTTTGCGACTGACATTAGCATACTGCGTTGGTATATTTTGATTTTTGCATAATTTTCGCCATGTCAGTGAACTTTATTTTGTTCACCTGTAGCTAAGCTGTAATGTGGTATATGTATCTATCCGCCGGCTTACTTCCGAGATTTGAACAAGAGTCTCGTAGAGGCCTGCAGCTTGAATGAGGATTGACAAAAATACTTCATTAAGCTGTGCAGAAGCCATTTCGTTTGTGATGATACTTTAAGAGTCAGTAATGTGTGGTTAGGTTTGGTGGTCTCTGGTTGTGGCGATTCTCGATGATGAAAAGTTCAACAATACATTTATTCCATGCAACTGTTTGAGTAAACAAATGACATTGGAAATCTCTTCACAAACCACGTGGTATGGCCACCTTGATATCCTCGTGAACTCGGTTTTCGCGCACGTAAGGATTATAGACCAAGCGGTAAACAAATTACATCAACCATATAAATATTAGATTACCTACCGTGTAAATCAACTCATTTTTGTTTGAAAATACCAAAAAATGCCTCATTCAAACAGTTGAGTGTGACCCAGTTGCTGTATCAACATACTGACCCGGATGCAGAAGTATTGTGTATGCCGTATCGGTTTTCGCGCACTTTGCAAACGTCCTGTTTATTTTTTCCACCGTGTCAGACCACCTGTAAGGGAACTTGTTATAACAAAACAGTTAAGTAACATGCCTAAAAATCTATTTTACTTTCTATCTTCAATATTTATTAGCAGGTAATAAGTGTATAAATGACCGAAGTCTCACTTACTCTTTTAAACATACGAAACAATTATTAGAATTATTAACTATTATTCAAATGTGTCCAATTCTATGATTAATCATTGGTAAATTGTTTCATTCTTCCTTGCAATGAGGGCAGAGAAAAGTATCACCCCTCCTGACCACTCTCGTTTCAGTACAATAAATCAAATGCACCCAGTGTTCACAGAGGTCACACTGTGCCCATTTTGTAAATATAAGAGACACTGATTGTCTCACTTCTTGAGGAGTAAACTCATGGCAGACACAGCATTTGTCTTCTTCTGGTATGGAACACGTGTCTGACTCTTCACTTTCGTCTACATAGTAATGAGATGGTCCAGGCTCTGGCGTAATTGTGGTACTCGTCTTTGCTTTTGACGTGGCTGTTGAAGGGGCCGTTGTTGGTGTTCCCGTTGTTCTACGTTTCTTTAGGTTGGTTGATTGATAATCAACTATTTTATGCAGTACATCATCTTCTGAGATAGCCTTGCCACTTATAATGTTACTAATGTTTCTTCTTTTTTGGTTGCCTGTTTTTTTCGTTCTTATTTGGCTCTCTTTTCTAATGAAAAATTCAAGTTCGGGTTCTTTGATGTTAAGACTAGTTGATGGTGTTTGGGGAATATTGTCATGGTTGGTTTCCTGTTGAAGTACAGTGGATGGTAGAAAGTTGCTTTCATCTACTATGTCCGGATTGAAAGGATATATGCCCGCCTTTCGAAAGGAACTTTGCAAATTCTGAGGGGAGAGGGCTGCAACATATGCCTTGCAAGCGACTTCACAAATATTGTTGCGTGTTATAGAAATCCCGCAATTGGTTCTCATAAATTTATGAGCTGTGGCATTGTAGATCCTTTCAAACGGGCCAAAGCACCCTATGTCCATTGGCTGTAGTATGTGACTGGTATGGGCTGGCAAAACGAATAATATTACGTGGTTTTCCTTTGCCCAGGCGATAACATCGAGTGACACATGAGATTTATGGCCATCATACATCAGTAGAACCGGGTGATCTTGGTTCCTTTGTGGTAGGTACTTCAACAGGTGCTGGCTCAAATATTTCATAAACACTTCAGAGTTGGACCATCCTGTTTCAGACACTGTTCCATCTGTCCCTGGTGTTTTACCTTCAAGTAAGTCTTGGTTCATTCTCTTACCTGGGAAAATAAAATAAGGCGGAATCTGATGACCCAGTGCATTCCCGCAGCCGATGACGGTGATGTTGACACGTCCTCCTGATGTAACTGACGGTGGTTTAGTACCAGTTGCTGCAACAACATTAGGAGGCTTATGCATTGTTGATATTCCCTTTTCGTCTACGTTGTAGATTCTTTCTGGGCAGGTGAGGAGACCATATTTCTTCAGAATTGCTTCAAGCTCTGTGAAGTAGCGATCCACACTCTCAGCTGATGTTGCCTTTGCTCTCTGTATCTGGAGACACCTAGGCTTCACTAACTTTAGACTGGGCCACCTTGACATGAAATTCCTGTACCATTGGGCACTAAGAGGATGATCCCTGTCTCTGTAGCCAAGACTACTGGCATATTCTGAAGCCATCTTGATTACTTCAGTCCTGAAATGTTGACAACAAAATGTGAGATTTAAAATAACAAATGTAATGGTGTTTTGCAATTTTCAAGTATACATTCAAACATTCAAAAACGATTTAGTATAAATTTATTTCAACCTACCTACTGTATCCATATCCGACACCTGACATGAACTCTAGATGCTTGGCTAGCCTGTCTTCCTCCTCCATGGTAAACATAGGACTAGGCCCTGACCTGGTGACTTCAGGATCCACTCTCATGGTTAACCGGTCTCTTAAAGTGGCTTCAGGAACTCCATATTCCCTAGCAGTCTTCCGTATCCCTGCATTAAGTTCCTTTACCTTCATGTATGCTGATGTCAATGCAGATGGAGAATAAGGTCTATAGTGACCTCTATGTGTCTATGAAAAAAAAACAACAACAAAAGATTGAACAAAGCTGCAAGTGACACTAAAGCATAATAATTTTTAAAAGTGAACATATGCTATTTGTATAAATTTTATAAGTATAAAACGATTTAGCAGTGTTTAGGTCTAAAAACGGTTAAGCAGTGTGTGTGTCTTTCCCAGTGAAATAATTATTTCTCCGCCATTTTAAGTCACATGACTGTCACGTGACTTGTGTTTGACAGCGGGAGTAGACGCTTAGTTCTCACTGGATTTTTCATAAAAAAGGAATAAGTTTCAAGGATTTTCTTTAGGTATGTAATCAGGTCTTAATGATATATGAACTTTATATAAGTTTCTTACCTTGGAAAATTGGACTTTCCACATTTTGTTTACGTTTGAGTGTTTGTTTACTTTTGGAGAACGTGTACCCAAAAACGGATGACGTCAGAAAGTTCACGAGGAAAAAATAAACAGGAAATAAAACAGTTGCGCGAAAACACATTCGCGTGAAAACAGATAGACCGATATTTTGAACGTCTATACTGCGTTGGATGCTGTTGGTCGACAGCGTCTCCAGACGTTACACGATATGTTAAGTTTATTGTAACTTAATTATAATCAACTATAAGGAAATGAACCAACAAAACTCCAATTAGAGGGGTTGGAAACTGAAGAACAGTTGGTCGTTGATTTGTGTTTGCAGGAAGATGTAAACGTGATCAGTGTGGATTGGGAGAGGGGAGCTGACAAAGCCGACTATAACCAAGCCGCAGCGAATACAAGAGTTGTGGGGGCTTTAATTGCTCAATTTATAACAGCGTTAAAGACGACAACAAACATACACCTAAGTGATATACACTTGATAGGGCATAGTCTAGGAGCACATATTGCCGGCTATGCTGGCGAAATAGTAAAGGGAATCGGAAGAATTACAGGTATAACTACAAAAATATATTTGTCTATTTAAAAAGATCAGTCACTATGGTATGAAAAGTAGCAAAAACGGTGTTTAATCTAAGTCATCAATACTTCTACATACATGTATATTCACTACTCAAAAGTTCTCAGTGCCAAATTGATTAAGGTTCATTTTCAAAGCCATTTTAGCATACATGTATTTATATTCCAAAAGTTTATTTATTTATATTATAAACAAGAGTGAAGGCTTATTTATGTCCTTTTAAAATCACGAGATACATTTTGAAGTGCGGTTCATGTGTTAATATACATTGTTACTGCCATCAGCTTAGACCATTTCCTCCTTTTGTATCATTTAATATGCAATTCCACAGGAAGTGTTGTGTTATGGCATACTGTTTGACTAAAATTTTCTACGTTCTGATGATTTGAAGAGGCCACACATTACTCTGTGACATCAATAATTTTTAATGAGATTTAAACTTGGATTGTGAAGAAGCCATTCTATTCAACAAATAGTTTTGTGTGAACTGTTGTAAGTGGTCTAGGTGTTTGAGAAGCTATATTGCTCTCTAATACACGTTTTCCATTAAAAAAATGTATCCATCTAGTGATTCGGACATGCATTTAACATTTTGACAAATGCGCCATTTATTAATGACTAGACTTGGAAGTTTAACCAATATGTATAAGTTTAAGTTAAGAGAAATATCATGAATATTAGCGTTTTCGTATCAGGTTTGGATCCTGCAGGTTTGGGTTTTGGAGGAAGAGATCCAGAAGTCAGGTTGGACCGGACAGACGCTGACTACGTCGATGTGATACATACGGACGGACAACCCATAACTAGTTTAGGTAATTCTATAAAAATTGAAATTCATTTAGAGAAAATTATTGATGTTGTTCGTACTTTTCAACTTATTGACATTTCAAGTACAATGTATATACTGCGTACAACTAAACTTTGTAGTGTGCAACATACGTCAGTCCATCCAATCCAAACCAACAAATTTAAATTACGTTAATAACTTACTTGTAATTGCAGGATTCGGAACGAGTACTAGAATGGGTCATGCCGACTACTATCCGAATGGAGGAAAAAACCAACCAGGGTGCAAATCTCCAGGAAAGCACATCTTTAAACTCATCACTGGAAAGTTCAAATGTATGAATTATTTCAGTAATTATACAGAATTCGTATCATTAAAATAAAATTCATACTGCTAAGGATATAATGTACTATTCATGCAAACTTTCACAGGGTATTGATTAATTTAAAAGTACTGATTTTTTTAACAAAATTATTAAAGCGGACCAAACCGACCAATATAGATAATAATTGAGCCGGTCTCTGACAAAATAAACCATAGTCAACAATGAAATAGTTTGTTTTACATCCTCTGAATACTACATATTTCATTATTTATAAGTGAAACTTGCTAACTTCTCAAGACAAACATTTATTTTAATAATTAAAACTTAAAATTAACAAGCATGCGATAAAAGTTAAGGTGGTGGAGACTATCGACCTAACAGTTTTAAGAATGTGATAAGGGGCATTTTGTCAGAGACTGTCTCGATTATCGAAGTAATGGACAAGGGCGAATAAAATATTAAGTGTGTTGGTGGCAATTTGTTGTTTATTTTCTGTTTGTAGTGTTCCGTAAGGGAATCGGATGTGACCATGCTCGTTCTCGAGAGTTGTACATCGAGTCCATAAAGTCAGACTGTAGATTTTTGTCATATCCCTGTGACAGTATGGAGCGTTTTGAAAAAGGCTTGTGTCCTTGCAATGGTTACTGCTCGCCGATGGGCTACCCTTCAAATTTCGGGAGACCTATGGGAACCTTCTACTTGACCACCACGGATGTAGAACCGTTTTGTAAAGGAGATATGATATGAATCAACGACAATCCAAACAATAAAAATGCAATATTATATAAAATGTCTCAAAAATAAAAGCTTCTTTGCAATTTATTAAGTTGAGAATAGACTAATGTCCGAGAAATTTAGTGAAATTCTGTATGCGCGTTTAACTTGTATTCCATCAAAATACTATAATTTTTAAAAACTGATGCCAGTCAACCTTCAACATTTTAGCAAAGTGGTTAATATCTATCAAATGAGGAAGAAACGTTTCTAGAAGGATACCAAAACATACTTGGAGGCTAGGTTTTTTAGGCAAAGCAAACCCTTCACACGGTTTTTGACGTAGTTTTAGCCCTAGTTGACTATACATATCGATCAGATGTTAAACCCAAAACCACCCTAGACACACAGACTCTTCAAGACATCCCACACACTGTTAAAACCAGTTCTGCCATATTCAAACAACAAATGTTGACGGATTTTTAATACATTCCAAATGCAATTAATAGATATGCACGAGATTTTCAAGCTATTCGGTTCTCTAAAGGTTAGTTTTGAGAAAGCAAACATATAATTTTTACATATTTCAGTTGCTCTGTTTGTCATTATTTAAGCTTTTCGTTTTAAAGAATTGAAAACTTGAAGTATTTTCGCAATTTCCACGGAATGAAAGGTCCATATTTAAATACAACATGATTTCGAAGCTTACATAGACTGTAAAATGTAAAATTTACCTTTATTGTGTAATAGATCAAACTCATTCTATTATTAGATGATTACAACACTCTCAAGTTATCCTTAAACAATTATAAATATCCATCAACAATGAAAATTTAATCAAAATAATTCTTAAACCGCCGCCCTCCGTTAGTAGGGCAAGCAAAGCAATCAACTGCAGCCGAGTCAATTACCAGTCATGCTGTGCAGTAGAATCTCTAAAAATCAGTTTTATTTCTCAATAAAACTGGTGGGTCTGTCGCAAATTCAGATGTTTTTAAGTTTAAAAAAAGTAAGCTCACCAATCTCATTAAAATAGAATGCGTTTGCAACAGAAAATAAAACCGTTATCCCTTGTAGTGAATATAGAGCATTTTTACAGATGATTCTTATACTTTATTGGCCTAATGAAATAACCCTTTTTGAAGAAAAACTCATTTTTGAGAAGCGGGTGCAATATTAATTGATGGGTGCAGTATTTATTGTATTGGTGGCATATTATCTTCTGAAATAGCTTGTTTTACGATTCTGGTGTTTGGTCATACATTATTTGTCGGCGTTTTAAAATAAAATAGTTTTGAATTCCCATCCAGCTTCTGACTAATAAGGGATGCAAACGATTCTATAATATCTTATAGCATAATAATAATCATTACACAATGTAACAACAAAATGATGATAATGTTCTTTTCGAAACAAATAACTGTCAAATTTAGCCCTTGTTTTTTAATGTCAAAGTTTAATCAAATACCCTTTACAAACTTTTTACTCTTGTTGTTGACTGGTTAAATTATCTGACATGCAATTTTCTGCAGTTTACTACAACGTTGTAATTTGTCTCATTAACTTTAAGTGCCTCTATTAATAAATAAAATATCGAAAGGAACATCGGTACAATCACTGACTATAACACGAACTGTACGGGAAGTAAAAAAAGTTTTGCAGCTCCCGCTAAGCCTTTGAAACTTTTATATCAATATTTCTTAGCAAGTGCTATTTAAGAAACAATGTTTGATGTAAAAATAAATGGAGATTGATGTTTAAAAAAACAGTTCACAACCAGTGTCGAGTTTAGGGTTCAAATCATAGCTGACGTGGTTAATACGGATTCTCAAGTGACAGTTATCTCAGAAAAAATATAATAGTTTTGTGTAGAAAATCTAACAAAATACGGTGTGGTTGATAACTAAGGCTACAGATAGTACTTCGATCCTATAGAGAAGGTTACACATGCATATCAGGAATGGCCATATCCAGTAGACACAGCCTCCCCACACATCCAGAGAGGAGAAGAGCACGTTTATTTAAAGAGCGATTTCAAAATTGGCGTCACAAGCAATTAACGAAAATATGAGTTCGAGGAGTTACCGTCTTGGAACCCTCAGTAGCAAAATAATTTGACACTGATGGTTTAACACAGCTTCTAGGGTGAACCAACCTCAAACTTGCCCCAAAAGGTTTTCATATACATAAACGAGTACAAGTTGTCTTGGTGAAGTAACTTCAAACCACCTATCATCTCGACAATGTTGCATGCCAAAGCAGACACACATACAGAATATAAGAAGCTAACAGTATTGTAAAAGGGCGGACACCCAATGACCTTACCGATATCAGAACCCCTGGAGACGAATTAACAAGAACACGATAGGTATAAAAGAAACCGTTTCTAAAAAAAAAATTAGGAAAGACACAACCTCCCCACATAGATAATTACAAGTGATTGAGAGCATAAGTTCATGAAATTATCTATTTCAATACAGGACACATCACAGGGAAAAGGTGCCTTTGGGAAACTGTAGCTATTCTTGAATGACGTCATAAAAGGTTGAGCAGACGAGATTGCTAATTATGCATTTAGTGGTAAAGATAATTTCATATAGTAAAATGGGTAACAAACCCCTTATTAATTATGAAAAATAATTACTGCTATGAGATTTAAATTGACATTTTTGAAACAATTCTACCAAAAAAAAGATATGTCGTAGTACTGTTATTAACCTTAAAGTTATGAGCGCATGGAATGATATCCCTTTTGAGATTAGATCTGTCTCTTAATAATAATAATAATAATAATAATAATAATAAATTCTTTATTTATAGATGGTTACTCTTAAGTTTTGTACAAAGTAAAACAACAATAATACAAATCTTATTTTCAAGAGGCCATCAAAAATATTATAACTACACACATACACACAAAATTAAAATGAAGAAAAAAAATAAAGATGAACAATACAAAATCAAATATGTTAATTGGGCAATACTTTGAGAAGGCAAAACATTATAATGTAATACATTACACATACTCAAGAGTAGAAAAAAAAGCAACGACAAGTCATTGAGCAGTTACCAGTTTGTGTATATATCTAGATACATTTTAAGGATTTATTGTCAATAAATGATGTTTGTATGATTTTTTGAATAAATTCAGGGAGAATGAATTTTTAATGGAAAAAGGAATTTCATTCCAGATAATCATACCAGAGTAACTAAATGTCTTTTTCATAAAGTCTGTGTTTAGCTTTGGATGGACAAGACATTGCATTGAGTTAGACCGAAGATTGTAAGAAGTATTTTGTGTAATTTCTATGAGATCGTGTAAATATTGTGGGGCTAAGTCGTGGAGGGTTTTATAAACAAGAGAGGCTGTGTGATATTTGATACGGTCATTAAATGATAACCACTTCAGTTCACTAAAAAGTTCTGTATTAGTTGATGAATCTGATTTACCGAGCACTAATTTGGCAAAACGTCTTTGGAAGCTATTAATCCGATCTTTGTTGGTTTTTGAACATTGTCCCCACGAGATAACTCCATAATCAAGAATCGGTAGTACATACGCATTATAGTAAATTTTCTTTGTTTCAAATGTAAGGTACTTTGATATTCTATTAAACAGATATAGCTTTGAATTTAATTTACTGCAAATTTTATCTATCTGCACTTGCCATTTTATTGAATCATCAACATTAATGCCTAAAATATTTTGATAATGTACATTCTCAAGCTGAGTTTGATTTAAAGTAATTACTAGAGAGTCTGAGCTCTTTAACCTGTTTTTCGTTCCCAGTAGCATGCAAGTTGACTTTAATGGGTTTAGTGACATATTGTTATTTTTACACCACTTGTCTATATTATCAATGTCATTTTGAAGTCGTGATTGTATTTCATTTATGTTAGAAGAGGATGTGTGCAAAGTAGAATCGTCAGCATACATGTCAACGTTACATGATTCTAGTGTCATTGGAAGATCATTGATGTAGATTAAGAAAAGAAGGGGCCCAAGGATAGAGCCTTGAGGGACACCAGTCTTGATGCAAAGTTTATCGGACTGTATGTTGTTTACTTTAATAAATTGTTTTCTATTTTGCAAATAAGAAGAGAACCAATCTATTGATTTTCTGTCAAAGTGGTAAAGCTTTAATTTATGTAAAAGGATTTTATGATCGACCATGTCAAACGCTTTGCTTAAATCAAGAAAAACGCTACCTACTAGATTCCCTTTGTCAATAGCTGATAACCAATTTTCTATTAAATATGTAAGAGCAGTTTGACAGGAGTAGGATTTCCGAAATCCAGATTGGGTTTTATGTAAAATGTTCGTTTTTCTAAAATAGTCATGCATTTGGTTAGCAACGTGTCTTTCAAAAATTTTGGATATAGTATTTAATATGGATATAGGACGGTAGTTGTTTGGATCATCTGTTAGATCCTTCTTAAAGAATGGGAGAACATAAGCTTCTTTAAGTTGGTCTTCCATATATATTATTTATTCAAAAAGCATTTGAAAACATACTTGTTTGAAAAACAACCTCCTTAATGCGTTACTACTTTTGTATCTATATATATACTTTTCACATAATTTTACATGATGCATATTCGAATTCGAGATTTTCGTATATTGTATATGATTGATTGTTTCTGTCTTTAAGTATTGATGTTTTTAAATGTTGTAATATATGTATTTTGTTTATAAATCCGTTTTAGAAGGCCTCATTGAAAATAAGCAATTTCTTGATTTTGACTTGATTTTTATGCTTGCAAATATTGTATTTGTTTGTATTTGTTGTCATAGATTTTGTCTTAATGCGTTACCTTCTTTAAATGAAAAGATTATTATTATTATTATTATTATTATTATTATTATTATTATTATTATTATTAACCTAACGAACCTGTCGAGAAAGATTTTGAGGCTCAGATACACGCTCCTCGTACATATTTTCAATCAAATACTGTTATCATTTAACCATCAGCTTTTGCATTTCGGCTGTATGGGGAGGAGATTGCTATTCCTGATTGTTCGTGATCACATTCAAGTTATGTTTTGCGGCGTGAAACGTCTTCCATTACTATCAATGTTATCCCTCTGGGAAAGCATTTGTTCGGCTTTTTAAGCTTTGTTTTCTGGTTATGGCTTAATTCAAGTATGTACATTTCTGATTTTTTTTCGTTAGCCTGATTAGCCTGGCTCCAAGGTTATCAAGCTGAGTTTGGAAACAAGTCTCAAATCTCAAGCATCTGATTGGCTGAAATGGCGACTGGTCGCCATTTCAGCCAATCAGATGCTTGAGATTTGAGACTGGTTTCCATGCTCAGTTTTATAACCTTGGGCACAGATATTCTTCTTTAAAAGATTGAATCTCATTGAATCTCATTATCATTTTAGGAAGAACATTATTTAAGGAAAGAAGAGATAGCTTTGGAGGTTAACATGCAAGTTTTGGGGATTCAGAGCAAGTGCTATAAACAGCGTTCACGTTAAACTTATCAAATTATTCGGATAATTTGCAATAATTTGACACAACTTAGAGCTATTTAATATCTGACAACATTATTAGGGTCAATTACGTTTGGTGAGGGCATATAAAATGCAGTTTCTGATTAGTCCCACAGTATTACTCCGACTTCGAGCAGGACTAGACGCTGTTTGTTTATTGGCCTAAATTCTATAAAAATGGAGAAATTGTGTGTAGCGTTCGTGCAAGTACTTCTCGCAGTATTAATTGCTCGTTCTGCGCAAGGTAAGTAAGACATGAAGATATACGGATAACAGTTCAAACTTGATATATGTAACTTTAAAAAAAGTATACTGATTTATTGTTGCACACAACATTCAATAAGTATATCGCCTAGACATAAGAAGCTTCTAATTCACTGTTGTTTTCATATTTCTCTGACTTAAAGCTTTATTTTATTCTATTCATTATTGTAGGCACGTCATGTGCTTCGTGTGTTCACATGTCGTATTCAATATCGGGTTTGCCGGCGATGATCCAGTCAATGGTGGACAGTATGTTGTCTCAGACGGGCCTCGAGAACGCAGCATGCTTGCAGGGGTCCAGCGACGTACAGGAAGTCTGCCAGGCTCATTCTCTTCCGGGATTCCTGGTCAATAAATGCCAGACGACTGAAGTTACAGTTCATGCTAAGGGACTGGCCTATTTTGCAGGTATTTGCTTGTCGATTATTGATTGTTTTTTATACGCCCGTTTGAAAAACGGGACGTTTTATGGGAACACCTGCGGCGGGCGGGCGGATTGGCTTTGGTTTCCGCTCTCAAAGTCAAAGAGTTTTCATCAGGTCTTTATCAAACTTGGTGAATATGTTGGTGTGCATAATGTCTCGACCAATTTCTATAACCAGCCAAATCCCCCCAAGCACTCCTGAATTATGGCCCTTTAATTGTCCAAAATTTGGGTTTCCGCTGTCTAAGTCAGTTTTTGTCCTGTCTTTAACAAACTTGGTGAATATGTTGGTGGGCATAATATCTGGACCAAGTTCTATGACTAGCCAAATCCCCCCATGCACTCCTGAATTATGGCCCTTGAATTGTCCAAAACAAGGGTTTACGCTCTCTAAGTCAAAGAGTTTTCTTCCGGTCTTTATCAAACTTGGTGAATATGTTGGTGGGCATAATATCTCGAACAAGTTCTATAACCAGCCAAATCCCCCCAGGCACTCCTGAATTATGGCCCTTGAATTGTCCAAAATTACTGTTTCCGCTCTCTAAGTCAAAGAGTTTTCATCCGGTCTTTATCAAACTTGGTGAATATGTTGGTGGGCATAATATCTCGACCAAGTTCTATAACCTGCCAAATCCCCCCATGCACTCCTGAATTATGGCCCTTGAATTGTCCAAAAACTGAATTAGCGGTATCTGCCCTCCAAGTCGAATAATTTTCATCGTATCATTACGCAACTTTGATGATCAGCATTTTGACGGGCGTATTTTGTTTCAGTTTGGCACTCTTGTTTTAATTTATAGAACAACAAGAACATTTGTATTTCATTTCTATAACAGACTGACCTTTAATTGCGATTGTGACGGTAAAAGAAACATTTTAAGTTGGAAATGTCTCTTTACATTTCAATACAGTTATAAATAATAGTGTTTTAAGTAATAAATCCAATCATTGTTGTATAAATAACATGACTAAATATAAATTTTCAAAAAAAGTAATATATGCATATCAGGAATCGCCACACTCACAAAACACAGCCTCCCCACGCAGCGAAAAAGAAGAGAGGAAGAGAGAAAGAGAGAGAGAGAGAGAGAGAGAGAGAGGGAGGGAGAGAGAGAGAGAGAGAGAGAGGGGGAGAGAGAGAGAGCATGTTTTTTATAACATATAAGTATGTCAATTCCAATAGGAAGCCACAAACAATTAACCAAGAAGAGAATCTTTTGGGATACCGCCTTGGAATGGTCAGTGGCAAAACAAATTTCCACTGGGGGTTTAAACCAGGTTCTAGGGTGCACCAATCTCACACTTGCCCCAACTGGTTCTCGTATAACAAAACAAGTACAAGTTGTCTTGGTGAAATAACTCCAGCCCACCCACCGGCTCAACAATGCTGCATGCAAAAGCACACAAACATATAAAACATAAGAAGCTAATAGCATTGTAAAGCCAAAGGGTAGGTACTCAATGATCTTACCGAGACCAGAGCTCCTGGAGTAAAATCAGCAAGAACATGATGACAGGGATAAAAGAAACTCAAGTAATAGAGTTACCCAATGGTATGTTTTGACAATTTTAGTGAAACTTTTAATTAAGTCGAAAATGCACTTTATGTTATCCTGAATATGAGCCATTTTCTTGAGGTTAAGTTGTTTTAGTGTTAGGATAAAATATGAATATCTTAGAACAAATGTAAAAGGCTTGCATTTATCGTCATAGTACTTTCATCGACAAAAATAAAATTTTAACAATCTTTCTAACGGCTAAATGCAGTTACATATAACTTTTCATAAGTCAATGTTATTATTTTATTATAATGCAAAGAAATTTTCTTGAATTTGATTGGATAATTTGCAGTTGATGTAGGTCCGTATATACGGATCGGTCCGTATATACGGATCAGCCGTAAATACGAAATGCAGTTGACTTAAATTCCCCGTCTGGCCTCCCACCTTGTTGTCGTCCGCCATTTTGTCTCAAATTTCTGGAAAATTGCGCGTAATTAAGCCGAACTCCTAGTTTGTAAAGCGGTATGCTCAGGGATTATTAAAATCGTCACAGAGAATAATTGTGTAAGGTTTTTAAAGTTGAATATAATAAAATTAATCTAAATTTTAAAAAATAAATATCGAATTGACATACCCATTGAAGCAACACATAGTAGTGACGACACGCAAGTAATTTAGTGACGTCATACAGGTGATTTGTGAGGTTCTCAACGGGAAAATGTTCAGTTTGAAATGAAATGTGCGAAATAAACGAAAAACTAATGTTTTTTTTATATTCTATTTTGCCTGAGAAATGCTTTGCAGTATAATAAAACAATTATTTGGTTCCTTGACAGGGGGTGTGAGGATATATTGCCGGTCTGGCTGTCATATTATCCCTCGCCTACGGCTCGGGTATATCACATCCAGACCGGCAATATATCCTCACACACCCTGTCAAGAAACCAAATAACTATATAGTATCTTTACGTTAAGAAAAATACTTAGAACAGTAAAGTAACAGACTATTACACAGATTATCGGTAAGTGCCCAGAGTAGGTATCAGCCAACATCATTTAAAGATATATATATATATATATATATATATATATATATATATATATATATATATATATATATATATATATATATATATATATATATATATATATATATATATATATATATATTAAATGATTTGGCTCCACTGGGGAGCAAACCATACCATGCGGCGACAGCGCCTACCGTGCAATTCCTATTAACTCAAGGACGATACGTTCAATCGGCAACATACTTCATACAGTATGTTGAAATTCTGAACTATGCAGATTTCCAGAATATTAGCAGCTGACAAATATCTCTTATTACTTCAGTTCATTCCTCTTAATTCAAAAATGTGTATGCATACCATGAATAGCCACATCCAGCAGACACAGCCTCCCACACAGCCAAAAAGTAGAGAGGAGAAGAGAGCATGGTTTTACAATAATCAGTTTCAAAATAGACGCCACAAACAATTAACGAAAGTGAGAACCTGAGAATCTGAGCGGTTACCGCATAGCAACGGTCAGTGGCAAAACAATAAAAAAGCATAAAATATAATAATATAATCGTAAAATTATCAATTTTGAAAGTGTGATTTTCAAAACTTACTGATACATTTTGTTTGTTTATAGTGCTGTCAAAACCTCTAACTTTTCATAGGGTTATGTGTATCACATAATAAACGTTATGTTGAATAACAATGACACCAACAATTGGTAAAAAATTTCAAAAGAAACGAAAGGTCTACACATTTTAGCAGTAAGTATAAAACTTATTTGGCGTTAGCTGTCTAAGGTCACTTTTGACCTAGTTTTTCGACCAATGAAATGTTGTAAATAATACTCGTATTCTCTTATTATGCAGAGGGAAAATGAAATAAACTATTTCGATTGGTAGCTATTTACACCAGGGAGACATCTAGCAGGCTGGAGAGGTATCTAGTGGGATTTTATTATTATGCAGCGGAAAAATCAAATAGATTAATTTGATTGGTTGTTAGTGGGTGTTGTATTGGAGGAAAAACATATTTACGATTTAAGTAACCAGTTAAGTCAATATTGATGGCTTAAATATTATATTATATGGAATATTCTTGGGTGCCACTTGCATACAATACACAGTGTAAAACGAAAGAGAAGTGTTCTCACTGGTTCCTTTCTAGTTCCTTTGATACTGATTGTTAATTTCAAGTTCGTAAGACAAGTTCATTATAGTGTAGTGGCTAACACTCTCGCCTCTCAAGCGGAGGCCCCGGGTTCAATACTCAGGACGGACACTTTTTTTAAACTTAATATACGTAAAAGTTGGTAGATTTCGCTCTTGTAACAGGCTGTTATTATTTATATTTATTAAATTTCAAGGACATTTATTCATCATGAATTCTCACTCTACACGAGGTATTTTATTGAAACTGAATATTTTGCTTCTTTAATCGACTTGTTTTTACTGTATGAAATTGTTGCAACAGCTTCAACATTTTGTTTTGAAAGACACTTTCAATGAATTTATGAGTTGTCATGATTCGGTCGCTTAATCTCTAAGTCATACTAAGAAGGCAGGGAGGGTTCGTCAACAGCTATAACAAATAAAATAAAATAACTAAACTGTGTCTGCTTTGCCTCTCTGTATTTCTTTCTTTCTTATATACATGTATATATAAATCTTTTCCATCAACGCTGTTTATCTTTTTTAAAGATATTTCTTGTTTAGCAATAAAATGCCACATCCACGAAGATGCAAATAAACTGCAAAATGACCGGGGACATAATAAGCACTCATGAAATTACCGGGTATTGTAAGCATAATTCACAAACGAGGGGACGGAGTGCAAAATATGTTTCCAGCCAGCGGCCTAAACATAATTGAACGTTCTAAAATAAATAGACTTAAGTATGATTGAAGTAGATGATTGAATTCTCTACAACAATTAGTTTTGGTCGAAGTGGATTAATTGAATTCATTTCATCTTAATTGTGAGAAATATAACCATAAATGCAACAATCTGAAAACAATTGTTTACAATTATCTTAATTTTTTAGAATTTAAACCTTTTCGGGTCACTACGTTTTTCTCCAACAGGCATAACATAGTCGCTATAAAATCGCAATGAAAAATTATATTGAATCGCGTCGTTCGGTGCATAGTTTTTATTTTAAAAGATTCAAGAACTACGGATACTCTGCCGTAGACTATTGTTATATGTTTCGATTACCCGGTATTTGTTTAAATTTATATCTGTTCAATATTAGTGAAGAATTATTGTTTGACGTATCATCTTGGCATTTTACCTTTGGATAATGTTCTAAATTACATACCCTTTACAGATAATTATATCAATTTCATGAAACTATTTTCCAATTTTGTATAAAATGTGCCCATTAAATTTGACAGCGAAATAGAACAATAAAGTTGAATATCTCTATGAAAATGTTAATGGTACAATTACTGAAAACTATGGTGCACCGAGTCCGAGTGAACAATGCCGAATCCCAAGTGGCAATTCATTTTGCTTTTTAATTAAATAAGAAATAATTTAATAGTGGCAAAATAAGGGAAAAGTTGTGATATAGTTGTTATGTTCATCAACATAAAGCCGTAGCCTGTCCGGTTTCTATTTAAATAAACATAAACATCAGTTCATGGCTTCTTGTGACACTTATTTTCAGATTCAATATACAGTTCTTATATAATACATAAATAAACTATGTAAATTAAATCCACTCATAAATACAAAATTACTTGAACATTTTTATAAATATGTCAAGTCTCAGTATTTTATTTTTTTAGCTAAAGCACGGGATTTAGGAAACTAAATGCGGAGCTATGAAAGCGTCACATTTTATTCTATCTTTTAGATTTTCACAATAATAAAATCCATATTTTAATTGTTAAAAGTTGGCGTTCATGGTGGTTAATAAATTTCATGAAAAGCCCCGCCCAAACGCCTGCTTCTAAAAGATAACAAGAAGTACTTACCCCTAATTTCCTTTTTTCCATAAAAATGTATCACGCTTATTAATTTGCAAAATATAAAAATACGGAAAATGTTCTCAGATAATTTGTCATAAAAGTACTTAAAAGTACTACGAGAAAAGTTTGAAGATGTCATTGGTATTTCTATAATTTGCGTCTGTTAAAAGTGGATGGAACTATTTTTATTTCGATTTTTTTTTATTCCCACTGTTACAGAAATACTTTTTACAAAGTATATTAAACAACATCGTCTTTTTATTTCTTTCCATGATCGAAGTTAGATTTTAAGCCCATCATTTGTTTGCCTTTTTTTCAGTTTTTAATTTGTTCTATACATTCACAAAAAAGTTCTAAATGGTCATCAATTGTGTATGTTTACAATGTATGCTTGTTTCGATTCTTCCCTATGTCAAAAGAGGTTGTGAAAAGAATGTTTTGTCTTGGAATCAATTATTAAATTTATTTTAATCATTAATGATGTTTTCTTTAATGAATCTAATACCTGTTACTTACACCGCATGGGCTAAACTGAAACTGAACCCGTCTTCAATTTAAAAGGAGGTAATTATAAAATGGGTACTTTGAAAGTGGTTTATTTAAACACAAATTCTGCTTATTAATAATATTTTATGTTTTTCTAACTAACGAGGCGTCCTTTAAATTTCAAACATTCAATTTAGACCAACTTTCTGGACGCTTGACCTTTAATTGCAAAAAATGCATTTTAGCAAAATTTAGGATAACTCTCGACACACTGTTCCAAAATCAATTATAAGTTAAAATTGAATAAGATTGTTGGCATTGATCACAAATAAATGTTAAGTCAGTGTCTTTCTAATTATAAATTTAAGACTTAAAGTGACCAATAAGAACTTTGGGCGAGTGTATAAAACCCAGTAACGATTCTAAATCTTTTCGAGTTCGAAGAATATAATGCAACGAAAATTATAGATAAGATTGGCTTCCAATGAAGAGTTTATTTTTACAGTAACATAGACAGATACTAAACAGATATCTATCATGTTATATTTCTCACAGATGCTCAAATGGAAGTGACTGTTTGGGTGAAGAACTGCCTCCAGGCGATGAAGGGTGAGCCGGATAAATGTACTCGTCTAAGCGAGATGGACGAAGAAACTCAGGCCCAGTTTACAGCCCAGCTTGCAGGTGTCAGAGCCTCGTGGAACAGTGCGACTTACAGTGGGCAGGTCTGCACGACAACACCTTGATTGAAACTTATGGGAAACCTGAAGCCAGCGGACATAACATTGTAGAAATCATCATAATAAAAAGTTTAAATAAACTATAAAAGTTCTTGATAATTTATTCCTGTTAATGCTATTTGACAGAGAGCCATGTGGTTTGGTTTTGTGTATGCGGCTGCATTTTTGCAAGGTTCTTGTTGTCGATCATTTGCATTTCAATTATTGTCCATAATCAGGTGTCTGCACTAATAATAACGTGTTCGATCACATTTAACAAACCCTTGAGACGATTGCTACAGTTTTGAAAAATCAACATGTCGAACTTTTTAGATTTTAAAGATTCTCTGTACGCTGTTATATACCTACCCGGGGTAAATGCTTCGGCGACAAAGAACATAATAGCTTGTGATCGCGCTGTTTCTGCGACCAATCGGCGAACCTATTCTTTATATATAAGAGATGCAACATAATATTCTGTAGAGTTTTTGTGATTGTATGGTCTTATTTTTATTTTGAATTCCATACAGACTTTTAAGAAGAACTCCTTCAAAGATTGTGCATTACCCCATCCAATGTGCATTATTGCGTCCCTTTAATATTGAGCCTGCAATGATTTCATATGGTTGTTGACGGTGGCTCTTCAGGCCCCATTTCCACCAATATTAAATTTATTGTTCAGCTAGTGCGAATAGATAAAATTGTGGATTAGACCTATTAGCAGATGTGATATTTTTCGTGATATTATTCCTGATACATCTTTGTACACGTACTTGTATGTTTATTTATCACTGAATTCAACAACAAATTCTTTGACTGTCCGGTTGTCGCAGCCTGCCTATGCACAGTTCAGAGAAAAATACTTCCTGTATTGTATTACTATGTACTACCTATACGAGGGGTGTTCGGAAAGTTCGTAGAATTCGTGTATATCTCCGTGTCTTTCATCTTTTTACTTTACAATATTGCACATGCATACCTGAATTTGTATAATGTAGTCCCTAAACAAAGATAACGAGTTATAATTATGATTGGACATATTGGTAACCATAGAAACCTAGTGAATGTGTCACGGCGTAGTCCACAATTTGATATAAAAGACCCTTGACACATTGCTCGCGGAACGGGTTTTCCGATTTTTATAGAAACGCGATTTCAGAACGAGGCGCCATATGCTGACTCGCATATTAATCAGTGAATGCTATAGGTTTAATTCTGTACTCTTCACACAATTTCTTTAAAGTTTTAAGTATCTGGACCAAAAAAGTGTTTTGGTGTAAATCGATATTCACATATGAAGTTTGCAAGAAAAAAAGAAATTATTTATTTTGCAAAATAATCCCGTTTATTAGATTAAAACAAGCGCTCATTTCAGGAACACACGAAACCAAGAAGAATCTAAAATAATCTTAAATTATTTAGGCTTATGAAATTATTTTGCTTTTTATCAGCTTTTATTTAATAGATATATATTTTTCAATTTACTATCGATCCATCCTGATAGGGCATATCTAGTCAGGCCTTAATAGCAAAATGTAACTCGATCGTTTTGTTTGCGGCTTAAAATTAACAGAGAATACAAAAACTGGCGGACTTTAAGAGCCGCAATCTATTTCTTGTGCTTGCGAAGTTTGTCAAACAATCAAACTCTAGAAATTTAACTAATGAAAGGCACACGTTCAATCTACGGCAATTAACGAGTGTGTGTGAATGTTTCCAGAATTGTTTGTTTTTAAAATAAAATAGAAAGGCAGCGCTGCTTTGTTCTTTTTTTTTAACAAAAATTCTTATTTCCACTTCAAGTTTATTCTTTAAGAAAACTGTAAGGCAGCAAACGTGCACCTGATAGACGTATGTGGTCAATGGATTGAAAACATTCCAATAAACAGTTTCAAATAAACATTTCCTCTACGATAATCAGCGAGGGAAATATGATCGTTTTCGAATATTTTGAGAGTCGAGTAATTCAGTAAAACTTGTCAAATTTCTCGGCATTGCGTTATAATCTAATAAGTAATGACGCGGCCTAGCAGTTTATGCCTCGTTCTGATATTCGGAGATTATGTGGTAGTGACATAAACACGTTTTACAACGGTATTGGGAAACAGGTCTATTAATATGGTTTCAAGGAATGTAGACTTTATTAGCGTCACATAACCTGACGCAAGAATGGCGCCAGGCGATAACATGACATCATAATGACCGTTGATGAAAGAATCAAACCATTGACGTAACGGAAACCACAGCAGTTTCTTTACAGTCTATGACATTTCATGCTGAAAATTTATGACGTAATACTGTGTTGCTCTAAATAAACCACCGAAGGATAAGTTGAAAATGATTAAATCAACAAGAAAATAGGAAAATGCCGTCAAGCGTTTGTGAACAAGTGGCACTCGCGTTTTAAAGAGGAAGAGTGTCTATCCAGGACGATCCTAGAAGCGTCCGACCGTCCGTCGTAGTTTGTTCCATAAAAGACCGCGTCAAATCTTTAGTTAATATTTACAGAAGAACAACTTCAACGTGTTTAAGGGCTTTAGCCAAGGAGCTCGATGTTTCGTCTTCTACAGTTTCATGGAGTGTTAACAATTAATGAACTCCGAATGTCTCAAGTAAGTGCACGGTTGGTGCGACGTTCACTTGACTTTAATGACGCTTGATATATATAAGCGACGTCATATTGGCGTTGATTTGCATCGGGTTTGAGATACACACACATTTGTTATTTGCATTATGTAAGTGTCTCTGTGTTAATCTTGCTGAGAATAAAGAAACTATACTAAAATGTACGTATATCTGTTTTAAGTTTTCTAACATAAATACCTTTTGTTTTATAATAAAATTCTACGAACTTCCCGAACACCCGTCGTATATTACTGAACATGAGGGAACTTAGTTAAAGTTTCGGTCAAATCAGCACATTAAGAACCACTAACGCTATAACAACTTTAAATATACTGTATACACTCGCACGTTCATTTTTCATCAGATTGTTTTTCTTTACATGACTACTTCATTAACAACTATCAATTTTAATATTTGAAAACGCTTAATATTTTTGCCATAATACCTGATCCTTTACAGAGAAGATACATTATTAACTTAATAATGAAGTTTTGTTCAACTGCGTTTTGCCGTTACAGAGATTTTGTTGGTTTTTTTTTACCGGTAACAGTGCAACGACAACTGAAGACGGCCCCGAATGTCTCAGTTAGACGTTTATAGGACAAAATGAAACTGGCACAGTTGAACCATTGTTGGGTTCTTCAGTTGAAAAGAAACACCTGTTACTGGTTAATTATTATTATTATTATAATCCACATTTAAATAGCACCCTTTTCATACATATACATACGCTCAAAGGTGCTTTACAAACAGAAACATACATTTTAAGAATACGATAAACAGAATCACAGGTTCCTATTAAAAAAAAATTAAAAACAAACTTTACATAAAAAATGTGAAATAAGATTACACAAACATATTGATAGGTAAAACATCAGACCATATTGCGCTGCATAAAAATTGAGTGTCTGTCTGTACATTAAAAATAAAAACAGTTCACAAATTGGAGAAATATAAATGTATCACTACAGATTAAAACTACTGTGCTTCGTAACACTGAAGGAAAAGGTATGTTTTAAGAGCTTTTTTAAAAGAAGCAAAGCTGCTAGACTGGCGTAGTGTCACTGGTAACGAATTCCACAGCCGAGGTGCACACACACACACAGAAACAGCGGTCACCGTAGCTCACTGTTTTAGATCTTGGTTGTACCAAAATCAATGTATTGTCTTGAGATCTAAGTGTTCGCTTTGGTGTATACAGTTCCAGCAAAGATTTAATATACGCTGGTGCTTGGTTGTGAAGTGCCTTGTATGTGAGGGTACAAATCTTGTACTTGATTCTACTGTCTATCGGTAACCAATGCAGCTCTTTCAAAATCGGAGTGATATGACTGGTGTGCGAAGCTTTTGAAATTATACGTGCTAATGTGTTTTGAACAGTCTGTAGCTTGTTAAGAGTGGTTTTCGGTTGTCCGTATAGCAAAGAATTACAGTAGTCTAGTCGAGATGTAACAAGACTGTTGACCAGAGATTTTGTAGCATCACAAGTTATGTATTGTCTTATGTGGGTAATTTGGCGTACTTGAGCATAGCTGGATCGATACACGGAGTTAACATGGCTTTCCATATTCATCCTAGAGTCGAAGAATGCCCCTAGATTTCTTACAACTTTTGCTGGCTTTATCAGAGATGCGCCAATAGTGATGGTTATATCTCCAACAAACTGCTCATTATGTTTGGATGAGAAGACAATGACCTCAGTTTTATCCGTGTTTAACTTCAGCATGTTAGAGATACAATGTCTGAAAGGCAGCTCTCCACCCGGCGTAGAGCTTCCTCGGCGCTGACCTTATCATTGCGCTTGAACGCTAGATATAGTTGAGAGTCGTCCGCATAAAAGTGGTGATCCAGAACATTGTCTCTACAGATAGACCCTACAGGCTTGGTATACATAATATAGTTTTTAGGGCCTAGTACTGATCCCTGTGGCACACTGTAGGTCATTAGAACTGCCTCTGACAATTGGCCGTCAATACAAACTGTTTGGTACCTATCACTAAGGTAAGAGGTCATCCATTTTAGCGGAGCACCCATAATACCGAACTCGTGCTCAAGTCGATTTAGGAGAGTAATATGATCTATGGTATCAAATGCTGCTGAAAGATCCAATAGAACGAGAACTGTAATGTTGTTTTGATCTAAAGATTGCATAATGTCATTTTGTACTTTAATTAGTGCACTCTCTGTTGAATGAAACTTCGGGTAAGCCGACTGATTTGGTTCATGCAGGTTGTTTGAAGCAAGATGCGATTCTAATTGCATGTCCACAACCTTTTCTAGAACCTTGGATATAAAGGGCAGATTAGAATCGGGTCTGTAGTTTTAAAGTTCATTTTGGTCAAGGCCCGGTTTCTTTAGTAATGGCCGTATTCGTGAACATTTAAACACTTTTGGTACATAGGCCGTTTCTAATGAAGTATTTATTATCTTTGTCAAAATAGGTAGCAGTTCATCAATGCAAGATTTCAGTAACCATGTGGGTATTGGGTCTAGCTCACAGGATTTATTTGGTGACCTCATAATAATGCGTTTTATTGTCTGCTCAGATACTGGTACGAAATTCAGCATGGTGGTCACCGGTGGTGAAGATGGGGTTAAAACATTTCTGTTTATGTTGGCCGACAACGAGTTCTGTGTTTTAATGTCGTTTCTGATACCTTCGACTTTATTGACGAAAAAGTTACTTAAATCTTGAGCTAATTGTTTTGATGATGTAGATGAGGGTAGAACCACTTCATTGGATGCGCCAAGAAGATGTTTTGTAATCTTGTAGAGATTTTTCTGATCACCACCTTCAGAGGCTATTTTGTTGGAATAGTATGTCACCCTTGCTTCCCTGAGTAGCAAACGGTTAATTGTTTATTCAACATATAATCAAATATATTAATGTTTGCCAGAACAACACCAAAATCAACTATTGATGTCTGCATCCAATAATGTCTTATGACATTCTCACTTGCTATTAAGGCTTTGCTCCTTTCGTCATTGCTGTGTCATAGATAAAAAAAAGGAGAAAAATATCAAAATCTCTCAAACGGCAAATACAGTTCCATCAAACTTTGCACAAATCAATGTACTTAGCGCAAGTTCATTTTACTTACGTTAAGAAAAGTTAGAACAGTAAAGAAAAATAGTTACATTAAAAAAAACCCTTAAATTCTACTTGCAATCAAACACAAAAACGAAGCAACACAAAAAAAACAATACAAATACAAACAAGAGTAAAATGATACTGACAACAATATGCAAGGCCCTTTAAAATAACCTTTAATTATGAAGAGAGAAATCAACAATTTTCTTTTTTTTTGTCATTCCTTTTCGCAACCAGTAAATTGAAGGTCAAACACACATGATATTGTATAGGCCCTACATTTGTTAAATAAAAGGACCTAGGATATTGTTGTCTCATTACTCAAGAAGGCATTTAGTGTTGCTTCGTTTTTGGGCTAAGTTGCAAATAGAATTTTAGGGATTTCTTAGGTTCTGGTTCTTTACTGTTTTTACTTTTTAACATTTGTAAAATATACATAATTTAATAACAATAAATGGTGCAAAGTTTTATCAAACTACATTTTGCCGTTATATAAAGGTGAAATATGCACATTAAGAATTGCCACATTAAGAAAAAACAGCCTCCCCACACAGTGAAAAAGAGAGAGCATGGTTAATAAAATGATCAGTTTTAAAAAAGACACCACAAACAATTAACAAATAAACAAAAATAAGAACCCGAGGGGTAACCGCCTTGGAACGGTAAGTGGCAAATCAAATTGTCACTGGGGGTTTAAACCAGGTTCTAGGGTGCACCAGAGAAATTTGATAAATTTTCATTTTTATCGGTGACAGTGCAATGAAAACTGCCATAGCACCTTAATTCAGTCAAACATTTATTCTTTCAAGTGAAAGTAAAGATTGGGTATCTACAACTGTCGGGTGCATGTATGCAACGTAAAATACTGCGAAAATACTAGGCTCACTTCTTTTGCACAACTGTCGTTCATGGTTATGTGAGCACAGATGGCCTTCTCGATGCATCACTGAACGATTTCTCATTTAATTGCAATAAAGACTTCACAATTGCGTGTGGCCAACTCGGTGCTCAGCAAACTTTGAGTAGTATATTTAAGAGGTCGCAAACATTGTAAATGGCGAAAACTGGCTTAAATTTCAAACCGAAAGTAGAAATCTGAAAGTAGAAACCCGGAAGTAAGTTTTCCTTGAATTTCTTGAAAACCCGATCATTATTTTGACGAATTGGCACTTAACATTGTAGACCAGCATATGCTTATTTCAGGTATGAGTTGCTTTGGCATATTGTCCATGAATTTCAGAGTTCTTATGCAAACGGTTTTTAGATTGGAGCGCGCATGCGCGACAGTCTTAAGTAACGATGCCGTGAACTCTGCGACGCGCAGTCTTTAACTTCGGGTGTATCATTGCGACCACGAGAGCGTATCAAGTAAGTGGGGTTTTGTGGTCACCGCGAGAGCAGGTCGAAATGTTCTGCACAAGTGTGAAGCACAATGCAGCACACCATTCCACGAATGATGAGCGATTGATAGTAAGTTTCCGTGTAATTTTGGAGCATCCATGCCAAAAACGCCAGCTAACAAATGTAGAGTGAAACAACGACCAGCTACGACAGTGAACAAGCAACTGGATATGCATGAGTAGTTTAGTTGCGCCTGAAAGATTTAGTAGTTGTGTGGCATAAAAAGAAGTGCAGTTTAAGAAAATACAAATATTTCGAGAAGGAATGCGAACTTTGAAAGATAATGCTACAAATAAAAACAAGAAACTATTTAATGTTGTTGTTCGGACAACTATGAAAGGATATTAAATAAACGATGAAAAACAAATCAGTCACGTGACAAGCGGGAGATAGCGTGGGTTGCCATTTTGGTTAGGTTGGAGTAGTTGTGCCCGACAACCGTTAACAAGCTTTGATCTATTTCCAACAAGCGTTAAATTCGCCGACATCCGTTTATTCAAAATCGACATGTCATAATTTTCTGTTTCTTGCATTGTAAACACAGGTCGCTTTTCAATACACACCTCATTCAAGGTTAAGCAATGGGCGATTTGACCAATCACAATCGATTTCTTTACTATCAGCTGGATAACTACGCCTCTCCACGTGGTCGCAAGTCTGACGGTGTCGTTTGATCGTATTTTGGCTCTGCCGACTGTTGATATTCTCAATTAATAGCGGGTGTCTTTGACATAATGTTCAATGATTTTAAAGAGATGCCATCGTGAGTAATAATTTGGTTATTCTTTGTTCTGTGATTAGAAGACAAACACTTCTAAAATTGTACTTTATACATGTATGAAAGTAATTGCGCGATAATTGATTTGTTTAAACAAATCTTTTGGCAAGTTGCAGTTAGAACTTATATTGCAAAAGAAATGCATTCTGTGGCATTTTACTGCGCTATCATCGTAACGATCAGTTCATTTTCGTCGGACACATTTTCAGTTATGGTTGTGCGAAAGAACGACGACTCGTCGATTCTATTTTATTTCAAGAGAAACCGGCCTTGTGAGGCTGATGCCAACTCCATCGGGCACTCTGAACTTCAAAATTCAAGAAATGAGATCGAGATCATTCCGGATAGCCCTTCAAGAGCGACTCTGACGACACAAAGTACCCCTTCACGTCGGGAAATAACTCAACGCCGGCTACCTCGAACAGCCAGTTCGATCCAGTCAGGTGTCGATCCTAAGTGGAAGAAAGTCTACTCCTGGTTGCAAGAAGTTGGCAATGGTTTTTATATATATATTAACCTAGCCTTGTGACTTGCATTAAATAAATAGAATAATTTTCATGCTACTACGTATAATAAAAAGGGAAATATGCATATCAGGAATCGCCACACTCATTAAACACAGCCTCCCCCTGCAGCAAAAAGAAGAGAGGAAAATAAATGATTTGTTTGTTGATTGTTTAACAAAAAAGAGAACCGTATGGGTTAGCGCCTTGGAACAGTCAGTGGCAAAATAATTTGCTACTGGGGGTTTAAATCAGGTTCTAGGGTGCACTATATAATTTATTATACCCGTTTGTGTTAACTGAATACCATTTATGATATTATTTATTTAAATATATATTTGAAGCTGTCTATATGTTTACTGGTATCGTAAATTAATTTAATTTCAGATTGTGAGTGGGGGTTTCCACCTTATCAAGAGTGAAGACAAAGCTTAGAAGCAGACTTAACAATTCAACCTTAAATTCATTGTTAATGATATCGATGGAAGGTCCTGATGTACTGAAGTTTGATTATAATAAGGCAGTCAACACTTGGGCACAAGAAAAAAAGAGGCGTCTGAAAGTTTAATCCTAATCCTGTCAGTTGTAATGAAACACTGAGTTTGATATGTGTGAGATATCTCGGACAATGACGGTGAAAAACTAACTATACAGAGTATATAGTTGACATTGTAACTTGATGAGATCAGATCAGTTTATGTAATTAAAACACATGTTGACATACTGTTTACACATTGTTTCACATTATTTATGTTTTTTAACTTTGTACCTTTCTTGGCTCTAAAGAGATAAAAAAACATCTATGTACTATATACAGTTATTGCAGTAAACTTTGGTACAAATATAAAACTGTATAAAATGATAGTTAAAAAATAAAGTTTCGCGAGCTAAAATCCACGAAACGTCCAGCGACAATCCTTCCAAAAATCCTGGGGAGATCGTAAGTAATTTGGCGAATATTTTGTTAATGCATTGTTGCGATCGACGTAAAAATTAAGATTGTAACTGTTTCAGTCTCTTAAGGTATGTGAGCCTTGTGCATTTCATTGTTGACACTACTCAGTTGTGGCGGAGCCTGATCATCGTTATTCTAGCAAAATTTAACCACTAATCATACACTCCTGCATCAAAAAGACCCCTAACCTAAGATTAAGGTGAAAACAAAGTGGAAAACCTTATTTCCTTGCATCAAAATACAAGTACATGCATCTACTGAAATCCCTGAATATACTGAATTATTTGCTAATGTTGATAATAACTGTCACAAAGTTTAACGAAAAAATCACACATAGTTTCATATGTTTAAAGTAATGATATCTGTGCAGGGCAAGTTCGATTCAACCAGCGCGCCAGTCTTTCAACGCTTTCAGCGCTTTGATTCTTTTGTTTTTAGTATGTGCTAGGTAATTAGAACATGAATTAGCCTAAATTGATCTTTCAAACATTAACTACATCCTTAGCTAAATACATTTCTTTACTAAAATCTAGGTGGCAATAAGTATTTCCCCCAAAATTCATTTTTGAAATTTAAGCCACTTTTCGCCATTTGCAATGTTTGCGACCTCTTAACCGTTGCTTTCATACATAACGAGAGTTTTATTTTGACGTTACTGACATACTTATGCATATAAAATATTAAACAAAACTGGTTCATCATGAAGCAGCATGTCATACCACGAGATAAACTGACGCAATTTAAAAACTGCACGAGGAACGTGCATGGTCGATGTTACGAAATATGATTGTTAATCATTTGCCAAAACCACGTGGAATTCGTGGAAATCATCTTGACATCAACCACAAGCAAGGACATTCGTACAAACCTGTTTTGGTTTTTTTTAATGCATGTATCAATTATAATAGAATGGATATTTATGTACATCATGCAGTGTTTAAATCGGTACAGTACGATGTTGTTAGACCATTTTATAGCTTTGATATTCCAGAATCAAAATACACGTCTGTCTTGAAACACTAAATGATAATTAAACTTGTATTACTTACTAATATTGATTTCCAATATTACCTGCCTCCAGAGAAAAAGGTAAGATAAAATCATAGGTTGACAGACACGTTTTCATTTAAATGGTATTTGATAGAATCTTGCGACAGATGGCAAGAAACTAACTAATATTTAAATATGTACAATATGAATGCGAGGACGATCACAAGAAATATTTTTCCTTATGAATTCATACATAATTGTGTTACCCTTAAGAAAAGACAAACAATACATGTGCAATCTATTTATTCGATATTGTTACTGCTGACAACAAACCAGTCACGTGGTTTTTATTAGCATATTTTACCAAAACCAAAATTAAATATAGATCTAACGTTAACTCGATGAATTCCTTGTCGTTCTCCATATTTTTTTAGTTGTTTTCACACGAAAACCGTCTTTAATACCAAATACAGTTTGATAAAAGTTATGAAACCACCATCTTTGATCCGATGACTTACAGCGGTGCATAGAATAGCGCTGGAGATATCCTTGTGGTATTAAAACCTGTGTTTCTATACACCGCTGTAACCACGTGACTTTAGCCCATCACTTGCAAGAACAGTCGCTCCCACATTTGCACGTGCTTGGTCCGGTGCAGCCTTGTCCGCAGTCGCATGAATCTTAAAAAAGGAAGAAAAACTATCAGTCTTGAATTTTGTGTTCCTTCTGATTTTGACACACAATGAAAAAGAATATAATATGATCTTTTATATTGTGCGCGGTACTGGTGAAACGGTCATAACGTCCCAGTTTATGACTATAAATACATGTATATTTGACAATCTTTACACATACATTTTATATACATTTGATGTTCTGCAAATATCATCAATATCATGACATTGAAGTAGATACTGTAATTAATTATTTTAATTCAGTAGAGTTGAAAGTGCTTTTACACTAGAAATACACTAAATACCAGGTGTAGAATTCAATTTGAAATATTCATCTCTTTCACAAATGTCTGATATTCTTATTATACAGAACGATCTGGCCGACACATTGTAGACCTTCAATAATAGGTACATAATTTATGTCCCTCACGCTTACTGATATAACAACAATCCGATCGACATGATTGGAACTGCAAACGTCGTCGTTGTACGTTCATTTTCAGGTCTAGGAAACGGCCATTTTTACTGATTGCAAATTTACAGACGGTCAGTTTATAAAAGAAACAAATGTACAGTAAATCTAAGATGGACTAGGGTGGTTACAAAAGGTGTCAAAAATTTAAATCTTGGCACTGCACAACATCGAGATTAAAATAAAAGGTAAAATATAAATGAAGTTTTAAAGGAAGCAAAACTTTTCTTAAAGAGATGATTGTTATTTTCAGGTGACTGTGGAATGATGTTACATTATATGACCATGTTGGGGCAGAATTCAGTGTCAACAAACTTCAACTATTTTTTACGTCATATAATTAATACGCTTATTGGTATCAAAATCAATAAAAATGCTTCTGACCTGCATTTCTAAGTGTCATATTTTGTATCGACCCTCGTCCATAGATCCACAGACACATTTATCTAAAAATAAACTGGCATTCTGCATATTTGCGGACAGTCAGTATCTTAGACATAATTATTACATGTACAGTGGTGTGACAATCAAAAAGAACTTACCTGAACACTTGCAGACAACTTTACATCCCGGACATTTGCAGTCGTCACCACAGTTACATCCGGTGCCGCATCTGCACCCACTCTCCGCAGTGCAGTCTTCAGAACACTTGCACGTACCAGCTGAAACAGTAATTATGTCATTTACAGAGCAGACAAAAACTATCTGCACATGATCTGTTAAAGATTTCCAGAAAGGGTTCTTATGTGGTACTCTTCGGTAAGTTACATAATTATTTTTAATTTGTAATCTGGCCTCATTTCCGATTAAAGTTCGACATAAAGGCTAAAAAGGCGGTTCGACCAATCCCTCTGAAGCCCCTCTGTACCAAACCCTACATAATTATCTGAATAATTCCGACACAATCTATAACTTAAGCTGAAAAGAATAATAAATAGGCATCTTAAGCAATATTGATATACTTTTAAACCATAACTTACTAGTAGCACAGTCGCACGGGTCACTCATCTTCGATGTTTACGTCTCGCTGTTTTCTCCGTGAATGAAATATCTTCACAATCCCTTGTGTGTTTATATGCGCAGATAGAGTCGTGTGAAAATTTTCCATAGAGCTGTGTGCAAAATCGATTCAACCTTTGTACAAGGCAAGCAAACTCAACTATATATAGTGCGGTTTTACACTGATGTCGCCGAGATTGTTCACAGATATCTGGTGTATATAGACTTATATCCTTATATAGAATGTTGTGGTTAAAACGTTTTACCTTTAAGTTGAAAGTCACGAGACAACTTTATCGTAAAATTGAACTTTAGCCTGAGATAATATTCATGCATCGTAGTAATAAATGTAGTAAAATTTTTATACAATAACAAACTCGCACAACTTCGTACCTTGTTATGATGCAATCTTAGACCTCGCTACACCTGCAATTAAGAAGAGGACAGAACAACTATATTCAATTTTAATAACCTCATCGTCGATATTAGGAACTAAGTTCTTTTTTAAAAGCTCCAGGTATAGTTCAGCTGTTTCCGAAACTCTGGTTACTCTGGATTGAAGTATTCGTTAAAATATTTGATTGGGAGGAAAAAGGGGTTATTTATTCGGGATCTTTTTTTCGTGTACGCTTTAAAAACAAACGGATGTAAATTAAACAGTTATGAAATCTCTTTTCGAGAATTTAAGTGCAGTCATGTGTTGTTGTATTTTTATAATAATGGTTGGAATTATTTTTGAGCCAATGACAATGCAGTATTTTTCAAATATTTCGAACCTTAATTCTCCCTAACCCTAACCCTAACCCATGCACCAACTTTGCACATGCCCGTCGGGTTCCCATATTAACAAACCTGTAAAAATTGCCTCGGTGACTTAATTCTAACCCTTCCAATATTGAAAAATGTTGAATGCAAAAGCTCACAGACACAAATCGCATAATTAGATAATGACATTGTCATGTGAAATGGGTCGGTAATCAATGATCTTTCTAAGACTTTTTACGGCCGCCACACTGTACAAATAGCGCTACTGTGAATTTCAAATGATAGTACCTCTAGCTGGGAGCGAACCCGCACCGTCACGGCGACAGCGCTTAGCCCTGCGACGCAACCAATTGAGCTAACCGGGACAGCCCCCCAAAAAGGTTGATCGGAATGCCCTGATATACGTAATAATCACTGCATGACATCGGTAACGGGTTATTTTACTGATAACAGTACTGAATATATGTACGGGGAGACATTTTACGACCGCCACACTGCACAAATAGCGCTACTGTGAATTCCAAATGATAGTGCCTCTAGCTGGGAGCTAGTAAGGTGAAATTGAAAATGACCACCACTTCAATTTGAAATGTTTTATTCGACAAAAGAGGTATACGAGTATATGAGAGTATATACCGCGGATCAGTATGATCACACATTGAAGGAATTAACTACAAATGCATTTCCAGTAACGTTATTCACATATGCAACTGTATATCTGTTCCTTTTCATCTCAGAGAATGCCAAGCTAATTAATTTATTTAAAACTGCTAGTAGTTAGACATGTATACTATTAATGTTAATTGTATGTTAACTACATATGGAAGGCTTTTTGTACATTGTGTTTTGCTGAATAAATGTGTTTATTCTGCAATTTAAGCAGAAACAACGTGAATGTTTATTAAATTATTAACTGTTGGCACAATTAAATGTTTTTCTACTGGAACAACCTTTGCTGTTATCAAGGCGAAATTTTATCAACAGAAAACATGTCATTGCCCTTGAACGCGGTATTACATGTAACGCATTTGGACAAAATTAGGCTCAAGGCCTATGCGAAAAGTGTAGAACTGAGGGCTGAAGGTTATAAAACTGAGATTGGAAACAAGTCTCAAAATCTCAAGCATCTGATTCACCATTTCAGCAAATCAGATGCTTGAGATTCGAGAATGCTTTCCGTGCGAAGTTTTATAACCTTGGGCACAGATTAGCCTCCAAATCTGCGCAGTCTGATCAGGCTTTAACCTGTACACCATTTAGTCTGAGAAGCATTTGAACGCGACAATAAACAGTTAAGTTTCCTTCGAACAGTGTTACGCATTCAATAATTTTTTAAAAGGTGCATGTATTGATGTTAACTTACCGCTAAGTTTCTTGGATGTAAGGTGTTGTAAATAGAAGAAAAACAGTTTAGAAATGAAACAGCTGTTGAGAATTGATGGTGTCAAAATTTACAGGATAAATTCTGCAGATTATTTATCAAGATGCTGCTATTAAAAAAAATCTTTGCCTTGACACTTAAATTTCGATTTTTTTCTCAATCCATATGAAAAGTAATTTGAGTTTAGTTTCATAACAGCTTATAAAACCTTTAACTTTATCAACATCTCATTAGTTTTTAAATAAGCAGGAGTATTAGTTTTTATCGGATGGGCATTATAATGAAGCATTGACCTAGACATATAACAAGCTACTGATAATGTTAAACAAAGAATGATATTGTTATCAAGAGTCTGTATCTTTACGGTTGTTAAACTTTACAATTTGTCCTTGAACGGCTCCAGTCTCCATCGTCACTGGTTATCTCACATGTTTTGACTCGTATTGTCAATCTTCGCCTTTTAATTATTGCAAGCCTGTGAATGCCTTGCCTTAGGAGAATATTTTAACGTAACGAAATGCAACAACATGTAGGTATATTGTGCTTTCGTATATATTTTATATGTTTTTTCTCGTTTTTTCCGCCACTGACACGTTGTGACATGTGAATGTTATGCTAACTAGCTACTTTAAATGTGAGAAGATATGCAAGTAGAAACATGACATAAATTTCTATTTTCCCTGAAATGATCAGCGGTTAACTTTCACAAATGAAGATTTGCTTCATTTAATATGAGGTGACAGTCAAAGTCTCCGACCAATTGCTCGTATTAAAATTGCGATCAAGGACAAGTTAATCAGCTTACGCAGGCAGCGTTATGAAGCTGTAAAATCAAATCAAATCAAATCATTTTATTGGTTTAAATCCAAACAAACAGGATTGTTACCACGACAGTACAAAGACAATACAAACATACAATGCATATTCATGTAGTTATAATCAAAAGTAAATAGAGAAATATACAACAAGCGGAGATTGTTAATCCAGTATGTGGATTTCCATTCCGTAACAGTGCTTGCTTGTTAAGCTATAAACATAACCCTATGATAACTTTGACAGTCTTAATTGATATAAATTATGAATGCTGTAAATGCATATCTTTAAAATATCACTGTTAGTACATGAATTGCCTAAAATAAATTGCAATTTCTCTCCATCATTAAGCAAACTAAATGATGGTACACAGTCATTCAACAGATTAACCATATTATTCCTTTCTGTCTGCAGCTCATTACATTTCAAAACAAAGTGTATCTCATCTTCAACATCTAATTTACAAAGAGGACAGGTACGCTCCTCTTAAGAGATATTTAGGTGGCGTCCTTTTTCAATTAACAAATTGCTATTACTTATTCTTAATTTGACAAAAGTGGATACTGCTTTTCTGTCAGCATTAACTAACAAATATTTTTCTTATTCAAATTTTGTTTTAATATTTCTGTAAGTTCTAAGTTTGTTTCCATTTAGTTTTGAGTTATCATTATGAAGATGGTTTTGCAAAAATGTAATGAATCGCTCTTTTAATCTTGTAAAAAATGCAGAACGTAACCTTTTTATGGAGAACGTTGCACGTTGCAGTTCCATTCGGTGTATACAGCGTAAAATTTAATGATGTTGATGCTTGTCAACGTTTGTCAATTAACATCGTGGATAGTCTGTCCTTACGAAAATCCAGGCACATTCTAAATCATTAATACAACTTACAACTTATTGACAAAGATTAATTTGAAGATGTACTATTTTACGAGGTTTTGAATTAAAGCAAACTTTGCATTGTTATTTTCAATTCATTGTGATTTGTGGGTATAATAAATTTTCACGTTAATTTTTACGACTTACTATCAGATTTTAGTCCGAAACTATAGAAAATAACATGGTTTACATTTTAAGAAAACGGTATTAGCCTATACATTAAGATAAGCTTGATAAACGTGTTAAATTTTTGAAAGTGTTAACAGTCACAATATAAACAAAAGAATATATGCAAACAAGAATAAATAGACAGAGACCTTGAAAAATCAGATACACATTCAATTACGATTATTAGTTAAATAGTTGTGTAAGGGGACAGGATATAAAACTGCAGCAAATTTGACTTCTAGCTGATTAAGAACGAGGAGTTACGTACATTACAGTGTCAGTTAGCTCATTGTGGTTGTCCAAAAGAAGAAACGGATCGGAAGTGATATGACAACCTTGAAGTCAGATTTCGCATATCGCAGTAGGAACGCCTACTTTTACTGACACATTACGCCAGTAATCCACGAAAGCTTTAAAGAAACATGAGGCTAAGTTAAGTTTCCGTCAGTTGTAATGAACGGAAGGCTAAGTCTAAATACCATCGATTGTAATGAAAGGAAGGCTAAGTCTAAATACCATCAATTGTAATGACAGGAAGGCTAAGTCTAAATACCATTAACTTTAATGAAAGAAGACTAAGTCTAAATGCCATCAATTGTAATGAAAGGAAGGCTATGTCTAAATACCATCAATTGTAATGAAAGGAAGGCTAAGTCTAAATACCATCAATTGTAATGAAAGGAAGGCTAAGTCTAAATACCATCAATTGTAATGAAAGGAAGGCTAAGTCTAAATGCCATCAATTGTAGGCTAATGAAAGGAAGGCTAAGTCTAAATACCATCAATTGTAATGAAAGGAAGGCTAAGTCTAAATACCATCAATTGTAATGAAAGGAAGGCTAAGTCTAAATGCCATCAATTGTAATGAAAGGAAGGCTAAGTCTAAATGCAATCAGTTGTAATGAAAGGAAGGCTAAGTCTAAATACCATCAATTGTAATGAAACGAAGGCTTAGTCTAAATGCCATCAATTGTAATGACAGGAAGGCTTAGTCTAAATGCCGTCAATTGTAATAAAAGGAAGATAACTGTTCAGAAACAAGAGAAGTGGAGACTGCAGAAGAACTTTCTTGATAACTTTCTTAAGGTACAGATGCTACAGCAGAAGAAAAGAAAACAAAGGTGGTTGTTAAATAGAAGATAAGAGACATTATGTAGGTGTAAATTCTCACCTGACAGATCAAATTGATTGTTGAGGAAGATATTGCCCCTTCTGAGGAGCGAGCCTGTACGGCGACAGCCATGAAATGTCAATTACGCTACCGATTGAGCTAGCGGGGAAAACCCTCGAAAAGATTGATCGGATAACCCTGATAAACGTTATCATATCGGGAATAACCATTTTCAGAAAACACAGTCTTCCCAGCAGCCGAAAACAAGAGAGAAGAACAGTGAATAAGATTTATAACCTAATTAATTTCAAAAAGACACCACAAACAATAAACAAAAACTGAGAACCCTTTAGGTTTGGGCGTTCGCAGTCAGTCGAATTGCATTTGGAACATAATTTCTGACCCATTATGGTACCTCTTAATATGAGCTTTGCAGAAGTGTTCGGAAATACTTAATGCCTGTTTTTAAGGATACGTTATATACACAACTGATCCGCGAATTTACTTTTTCATCACTAGAAAAACGTTTCAAATCATTGTTTTATTGTTTTCTCTGTATGTATCAAATATTTCTTTCTTCATGCTGTTGAAACATGTTGTTTAAAGCTGCCGCTGACAGTTCAGGGTGCAATATTTCATTTTCTCAGATGTAGTTAATACTAATTGTACTGCTTTGTAATAATTGGCTATTAATTGACTGAACAAGTGAGAATTTCTACAAAATTTGTGTCGAATCATTATATTTTTAGACCTGTTTTGAATGAATTTTACTGCGTTAGTAACGATAAAACAACTTTAATTATATGTACGCTTTAAATATATGATCTCGTACGTACATTGTTTATTACTAAGTATATTGCGTCGCATTAACTATATTTACATGTCTTCTCAAGTTTAAATTGCAAATATTGATTAAAAATACTTGATACTTTCGTCCTGATACGTTATCAAGGCCTTTTATGTGTAAGCGACTGAATATAATAGTTCAACTCGAGGGTTTTCAAACTTCCTTGTATGGCTCGATGGCAATCCAATAACGTCCGCATTTTCTCTTGCGGTCAAAGGGAAAATAAACAATGTCGGCTTATTTTTCTTCAATGTAAAGGTTGTATCCCTCTTTACACCGACTGTAAATATACTTGTATATTCTTTTGCAACGTTAAGCATTAATCGAGAAGTAAAACGTTTTGTGGTAAATATACATTTTGTTACTTTACCTTCAGTTTAATCATAATGAGAATAATAACAGATTTGGATTTCGATTATCCGCGACTGATACAAGTTGTTATGTTAGTTTTTTTACTTATTGAGTTTGTTGAACTTGAGTGCTAAGCGATGTGAATTCAAATTTCCATATCTGCCTTTGAACAAGACGAATCGACGGATCTAATCTTATTCTGACATTTTGAAAGTTCCAGAAAATATTGTATCTTTTTTAAGCTAAGCTTTCATTAAATAATATAAATAATTTGAATAAATGAAATTATTAACGTTTCGAATAATACGATCGATTCAATTCAATTCAATTCAATTCAATTATTTTATTAGAGTCTCATTCACATTACATATACACAACACAGTTTATACAATAAAATTATATAAATGTAGTAGTACATGCATGTGACCAATCATTATTGATTTATAAGAGACTATTTGATACTAAAAGATACAGTAGCTTTACACCTAAAACACTAAAAACGTTCTATGATAAGACTAAGTAATGCACCTTAATTAAGACATATATGGATTTTAAAACAATAATGTACTCATAGTACGGCATATATCAGTTCTATTGTCCAAATCGTAAAACACTAAAAGAATTGTTGTATTATTAGAGTATTCTTATATACAGCTATACATTTTTACAGTTGTTATAAAACTGTCATTTATACAAGTGTTTTCTCCTTTCTTGGAGATTATTATAGCAGGTTTTGGCTGACAAATACATCAAATTCTCTTTAGTAAAAATGTAAATAAATTTCTCTAAATCTGACATGTTTTGACATTCATAATTTGTAGATAGAGTATCCACATCTTACATCTATACCAATCACATGTGACATATCAATATCATGGAGACATACTTTTATTCTTTTAAAACTATTCTTAACATTACAAGATTTTGCCCAGTCAAACATTTTCTTATTAACTCTGGTGTCATTCATATGAATGTTTCTAAAATGCTGTCTAAATACAGATCCCCATTGCTTAACAATTGGTGGTTTCCAACCCATCTCCCCCAAAACTGCAGCATTTGACGTATACTTCCCAACGCCGAGATAAAAACGCATTGCCCGGTTCTGAACGGCATTGATACAAGAATATGACTTATCTCCCCATATAGGTGCACTGTAACTTATTATCGGCCAAATGCAAGTATCATACAGTTTTGTGAAAGTTGAATAATGGAAACCACCAAACACCTTGCTTTTGGATATAATTAGCCCTAATGCTCTTGAAGCTGACATTGCAACAGTTTTTGCCATTTCATGAAAATCTAAAAATTCATTTAAAACAACACCTAGATACTTGTAATGTGATACAATCTCTAGAGGAGCATTTGCATTATGAAATACGAAATCTGACTTTACAATACTATTAGGCCTAAAATGCATTATCTTAGATTTATCATTATTGATTTGCATTTTATTCTGTGTACACTAAACATTTAATGCATCTAATAGAATCTGTAAATCCTGAGCCGAATCTGCCAGGAGAACTACATCATCGGCAAATAACAAAATACAAACTTTTCTATCCTCTATATCAATACCTATATCCAGGTTGTTTAGATATGTCGCAAGATCATTTATATATAGATTAAAGAGCATGGGGGAGAGCGGACAACCCTGCTTCAAGCCACACTTAACGTCAAACCAATCAGTGCTAAATCCGTTTAATCTCACACAGCATTTCACACTTCTGTAGAGAGACATCAGAGCCTGCAGCAGGCGGCCCTGCAGTCCCCCACGTCTTAATTTATCAAATAGAAGGGTTCTATCGATCGTGTCATAAGCCTTTCGATAATCAATAAATGCTGCAAATGTAGATAGTTTTTTTCAGTTTTCTAGTTTCAATAACATTTGTTAATGCTTGAACATGGTCGATAGTACTCCTTCCTTTAACAAACCCGTTTTGTTCATCTTTAATAACATGCTCATCACAACACCATTTTGTAATGCGATTATTCAAAATATTACAATAAATTTTATACATTGTGGGCGCTAGTGTGATACCACGATATGACAAAGGGTCTCTAGGATCAGATGTAGATGATTTTGGTATAGGACAAATAATACCTTAAGACCAATCGTCTGGAACTTTACCAGTAATAAAACATCTATTGTAAAGACCATGTAACATTGCAATTGCTGCATCATATTTCAGTAATTCATTAGGGATTTCATCAATGCCCGACGATTTTCCCGATTTTGATGATAAAATTCATTTAATGACTTCTTCAATGTGTATCATTTGATTAAAAATAGAATTATCTAAAGTAATATCTTCTAATTCTACACTTATATTATCCCAGTATATCGTAGTGTCATCCGGGCTAAGAAGGCCCTGAAAATCAGTGCGCCATTTCTCAAGAACTACATCTGGGTCATTACATAAGGAACCATCAGACAAATTAATCTCAAAAGGGATTTTCTTTAAACGTTCATTGCCTTACCCTATATTCCCAATTTCTTTCCAAAATGTACCTGATGTAGAATCTACAGCTGCTTCTAATTCACTCTGAGCTTGGTTAACATGATGCCTCTTAGCACGTTGGACACTACTATGAAAATGCTTTCTTTTCTGCACAAATACATGTCTTAGATTAGACCTTTCCCTTGACTTAGACTTAAGCCATTGTTTTTCAGCTTTACACATTTCTGACCATAGAACAGTTAAGTCATCTGACCACCAGGGTTTCTTTGTTCTTAGCTTTTTCTTAGTAGCATTAGAAGTGGACAACTTAACTGTTTTATGTTTCAATTTACTTTCCATTTCATTATGAATAATATTTACAAAATCTTTATAAGCCTGATTAATACTATTTTGAGATAAAACAGAGCTTTCTAGCTGTTCAATTGTGCTAATAATTCTAGAATGAACATCTGGAGTTGACATAAAATTATCATCAATATTTTTAAAAACATACACTTCTTTGCTAGTGTTTAGTATTTTTCTATCCAGTACATTTTCTTTACAATTACCATAATTTGATAAAACATTTTTCCACTTTAATATAGAATGGTCTGGTATATCATTATTCTGAAAATTACTAAATAAAGCATAATATTCTAATATATTTGACATAGTAAGAACTTCAAAGTCTACAAACTTCTGCAAATACTCGTAGGGTACCAAACAAAAGTCTACGACCGATGCACCTTGTGGACCAATAAACGTAAAGTTGTTGCTGATTGTATTACGTCCATTTAAAATGGCAAAATTCACATTGATTAAAAAATCAATTAAGTATGAACCAAACCCATTTGCTGAAAAATCAACAACATGTCGATCAGGTACATTATCTACACCAAGTATAAAATCTGGATCATTTGCACATCTACTATTAAAATCCCCGCACCAAAACATACAAGTGTTTTCCTCTTGATATTTAACAATTTGACACAAAAGGTTTTCATAAAATTTTTGACCATCTACCTGTCTTGTGGAGTTTTCAGGAGGTAAATAGCAAACACATGCAATTATATTTTCATAAAAATTATTTTTACACTTCAATTTTATCCACAATATACCTTCATTGTCATTATCAATGACAGATACATTAAAATCTTTTAACAATTCATTACTTAATAAAAAGGCCACGCCTCCAGAGCCCTTTTTAGCATTAATATGTAATTTGGTTCTATTATTCCAAATAAATGTATAGTTATCAAGGACTAGTTCTTCATTCTTCAGATGATAGATAGATAGGTAGGTAGGTAGGTAGGTAGGTAGGTGGGTGGGTGGGTGGGTGGGTAAATAAAGTGTTTATTTTTGTTTCAGGTGTTTCGAGTTTGGTGTATTCTCTTAGTCATAAACAATATATTTATTTATCATGTAAGAAATATGGATATTTTAAGGCCATTCACTAGTTTCAGGTTCGAGTGGTACTATTAGATGAAGCTTTATCCAGATGTGTTGAAAGTTTTCGAGTTCGTCTGCTGGACAGCTAAATAGCCAGAGCTACTGATGTCAGCTTTTCATTCGGACGGTTCTCACACTACAGGCCCACTGATTCTACCTCTGTTTGGACAGTTTTTGAGCAACTTGCACTTGGACTATACAGACATTTGGAAAATTTAATGTATTTTACCGCTGAATACAACGACCTAATCCTAGTTTTTGTTTGTGTTTTTACGTATTATGAGATAAGGAAATAATTAATTTACTCACGTTAAAGTGAGTGAAGCTTTTCATTTGTTCATGTTATAAAAAGTGAAATATGAATATCAGGCATAGCCACACCCATAAAAAGCCGTCCACATAGCCAAATAGAGATTAAAAGAGCTTATGAAATAATATGTTTCAAAACGACATCACAAAGAACTAACGACAATGAAAAAATATGGGATTACCGCCTTGGAAAGGTCAGTGGCAAAAATTTGACACTGAATGTTTATACAAGGGTGCAACAACCTCACTCTTGCCCCAAAGGGTTTTCATATGAACAAACAAGTTGTCTTGGCAATGTTGCATGCAAAAGTACACATAAAAAGCATATGAAAGAATGTACTGGCATTGCAAAATAACGTGGGTATTCAATGACATTACTGAGACCAAAGCTCCTGGGGTCAAATCAACAAGAACAAGTTGACAGGAATAAAGCAAATATATTGAGCTCCTAGGATCCCACAACAAGTTTTTCCTGTACACTTCATGTTGGTAACCTTCCTTTTTGAATTCATAGATTTTTTGCGAAGAATTGCTTTTTTTATTGTAGTTAATATTTCGAATGTCCATTGATTACTTGCAGTTTAATAAAAAAACCTTGTTGCAGTACTGGTTTTAAACTGCAACTTCATTTTGAACTTACAGATAGTTGTTAGGAATAACTGAGGAATTAATTTTTCCTTTTTAAGACGGAGATATGATGATCTAGAAACTATGCTCGTGATATATATCGAAGATATATTTTAGCAATTTTGTATTCAGTAAATAATTATGTTTATTAGAAAGGTAAATTTAAGAAAAATGCTTTTCAATCTACAGTTTATCATTATGGTTACCGCTTTGGTTGCACGACAGTGGCAGGGGTTTAAGAGTTTATGAAGTTTTATAGGGAAATCCTTTTTAAAAGAACCTAGAAGCTCGATTTGTTTCTTTTATCACTGTCATCGTGTTCTTGCTGATTTGACTCCAGGTGCTCTGGTCTCGGTAAGGTTATGAGTACCCACCCCTTTGGCTTTTCAATGCTATAAGCTTCTTACGTTTTATATGTGTGTGCTTTTGCATGCAACATTGTTGAGCTGATGGGTGGGTTGGAGTTTTTTCACTTAGACAACTTGTGCTTGTTTTGTCATTTGAGGACCTGTTTGGGCAAGTGTGAGGTAGGTGCACCCTAGAACCTGGTTTAAACCCACCAGTGGCAAATTGTTTTGCCACTGACCGTTCCAAGGCGGTAACCCCTCGGGTTTTCATTTTCGTTAATTGTTGTTGGTGTCCATTTTGAAATTGATTATTGTAATACCATGCTCTCTTTTCCTACTTACTTTTTGACTGTGTGGGGAGGCCATGTCTGCTGGATGTGGCCTTTTTTTGAAATGCATACAGTAAAACTCCGAAAACTCGAATACTCAGGGGGATTTTGAAAATGTTCGAGTTTTCCATGGTTCTCGAGTTTTCGAGGTTTTTCTTTATGAGGTCAGATTTTTTAAAAGTAAAATCGTTTAAGCACATGTTTGTGACCTTGTTGTTAACTACGTTATCAGAATATCATCTAAATTATAAATGATTATTTTGACACTGTATTTTGTTAAAACATTATATCTGTTTAAAAAGGGCTTTGATGTTGTTTTTTCCATGAAAACGGCTTTTTAAACATTTCTTGTTGAAAGTGTCCGAGAACTATTATACTTTACAAACGGTGCGTCGTAATTTTTCATACGCATGTTAAAATTACTAGGTCCCGTCAAAATACAAAGATACAAATTGCCTCGTTTCATATTCTTTTATTTGAGATAAAATTAGTTATAATTAAATTCTAGCAATTATCGTCTCAACGCAGCCGCCTACCGACTGATCTTAAAATTATTTTCTTTCATAAGAACCTGTTATAATTTTCCCGAGTGCTCGAGTTTTCGATGCTCGAGTTTTCGAAGTTTTACTGTATTTCACTTTTTTAAAGAAATTATTTGAAAATTACGATGAACCGTTTGCAGTGAAGATTTCAACATGGTAGTACAGTTTCAAAACATTTGTCGTTGATGTGGCATTCTGTTATTAACAACTACGGTGAACTCGATTCATCTCTCCTTTTTTCCTCTTCAACACCTTCTCAATATAATTGTACACAAAGAACACAACTGCTTTCTTATCAAAAATAATTTTATTTTTTAACATTTAAAAGCATTCAATTTTGAATTCGGTTAATGAACATAACTACCATAATTGTACTTTAAATAAAATTATTTATATCTAAAAGTGATGTTTATACTATGGTTACAATACTGTGACTGGGACTGCATTTGTTGATGAGAATATCTCTGGTCATAGTCATAAGAACACGTCGGAACCGACGTGTCAGATAGCATACACGGTGAGTGCACTGGAAAACAACCTGATCCACCCATTTGAGTCATCTCTGAACTTGACTGAACAGGCTCAGTGCTACAGTTTCTGTAATTACTTTCTCCTTGTCTTGATAATGGAACTGAAGAACCTTCCAGACACGATCTAGATCTACTATCAAATGATTGTGCAGCTTTCAGCTCAGCATAGCTTGTTGTTACCGGTATAACTGTTGTAGGCGTCATCTGCATTTGTTGAGTTGGATTGATTTTGTCACTGCTGTCATGAAAACGCTGTACTAAACTTGAATAAATATCAGTGTCAAATGGACTGCCTAGCATCTCTAAATTGTCATCAAACATAGATTCCCCATCGTTTCTTACAGAACCTAATTGTTCTTGGCATTCAGTGGAGTGTGTGCAATCCGGCAAACTCATGACATTTTCAGTTTTTACTCTTTTGAAAGATTGTGTATATAGACTGTTTGAGTTTTCTAAAGTCGATCGCAGTCTTTTAGCAGGCAGAAATAATGGTGGTTGGTTAAATGCCTCTAATCGTTCAGCGCGTCTTGAAGAATTTGCACTAAAATAAGGTTCTCTATAAACCGAACCACCCTGGGAATATAAGTCTGTTTGTCTTGGCTCAAAACACGCATTTTGATTTGGAACGTTTGGGAATGATTGTGAAGTGTTAGGTACAAACGGCGTTGGTAAATTTGTCTGGAAATCATGGGGATACATCCCAAAATTGCTTGGATAATTTAGTTGTTTGTTTGGGCCGATTTCAATCGACAGTGATTGCATTCCTGAGCTTGATGGCATGTCACACAATGCCGGAGTGAAAATATTGAGCTTCTTCGTTGGAAAAGGTGGCGAATTAGCAACTTTAGGACTTCCTTGAAAGTTCCATCTTGGACACGTGCACTCGAATGGCGGACAAGAGCACATGTTGTCTTTTTCTGAAAAATTTAAAGATTTGTGATTAAAATTATCAATATAACATTCGTAAATCATCATTTTGTTTAATAGATAAATTTGTGCACCCACAGCTAGGTTAGTGGATTTAAGGCTGCCATTTAGAATATACTTCTTATTTTCCTATTTGCACGTTTAAAAGAACCTAGAAGCTCGATTTGTTTCTTTTATCCCTGTCATCGTGTTCTTGCTGATTTGACTCCATGGGCTCTGGTCTCGGTAAGATCATTGAGAATCCGCCCTTAGGCTTTACAATGCTATTAGCTTCTTATGTTTTATATAGGGATGGGATCGAATACAAAAATCACGATTCGAATATTTGTCAGACATATTCGAATATATTCGAATATTCGAATTTTATTCGACTTTTTCCGAGTTTAGTTTATATGTCCACTAACCCAATGTCCAAATTTTCTTCCGAAATATGTAACATTTGGATATTTTATATGTTTGTGTGCTTTTGCATGCAACATTGTTGAGCCGATGGGTGGGTTGGAGTTTTTTCACCAAGACAACTTGTACTTGTTTTGTGATATGAGAACCTGTGGGGGCAATTGTGAGGCTGGTGCACCCTAGAACCTGGTTTAAACCCCCCAGTGGCAATTTGATTTGCCACTGACCGTTACAAGGCGGTAACCCCCCGGGTTCTCATTTTTGTTAATTGTTTGTGGTGTCTCTTTTGAAACTGATCATTTTATTAACCATGCTCTCTCCCACTCTCTTCTTCTTGACTTTGTGGGGAGGCTGTATTTTTCTGCATTTCTGAATGTGGCAATTCTTGATATGCATATTTCACCTTTAGATATTGTTGTCAGTATCATTTCACGCATGTTGACATTTTAATTGTTGTTTTATATTGCTTCCTGTTTGTGATAAATTGCAAATAGAATTTAAGGGATTGTTAGGTCTAACTTTTTTCTCTACTGTTCTAATTTTCTCTTAACGTATGCAAAATAATTATACACCTATAGCATTTATTTGGCAAAGTTTGATGGAAGTGCATTGTGCCGTTAGAGAGATTTTCATATTTTTCTTTTTTGTCTATGGCAAAGCAACGGCGAAGGGCGCAATACCTTAATGGCAGCTCAAGCAGTTAAATTTTATATCACAGCATCCTGTTTTTATTTGAACGCATCATCATAGAACTGTGTTTTACAATTTCAAAACCATCGTAGAGCTCACCTGGTGTAATTAAGCCTCTTAGTTCTCTGTCTTTCTGAAATGCTTTTCCACTGCATTCCTGAAATATGAAGATTCGTTATATTAATACGAAATACACGCAAACAAAACTGGTTTCTTTAAATTTATCATATTCAACACAACGATTTAAAACAAAAAATTAATTAGCTTTAAGCGTTTGGAAAGACATTACGACGGTTCTGTTGGAATAGAATCACAAGGCTGCCGAACCACAAATAAGAAGTATGATATCAACACTGTTTTTTACCCCAAAACCCGATTATTGTTATTCAAAACATGAATATTCGAAAATAATCCATGCTAAATTATTTAATGAAATTATTTAATGAATTTCAGTTTTGAGTTCAAACATACAACAGATATGTTCGTTTTTAGATTGAATGGCACTGGTGGAAATTATATAATTAAGTTTTCGATTGGAAAATTCAGCAATGTTTTTAAGACAGACTCATTTTAAATCAGTTCTCGGTTTGATTGCAACGTCTCATACAAGATTAAGGGCATCCTTGAGCGTAGTTCTACATGCATTCTCTTCACTAATTATCTTAAACTAAATATCATATTTCATTTCAAAACTACTAACTTCACTATATCTTTGGCTTCTCAGACTTCGTTGATGACGTCTTGCCTCTGCCGATGCTTTCAGTTCTGGTTTAGGATGATCATGAACACCCTTTGCTTGGAAATATATTGCTCCTCGAAAATGACGCCAGAAATGTGTCACAGGGTAGCCACTGTGGCCTCTGCATGGCAGCAAGTCAAGCACACCCGAACAATTTGGATTGGGACACATTTTACCTTTAACAAGTATTTATTTCACTGTAGATTATGAACCAGTATGTAAAAATGAGCTGTATTTACCTGTCTTAAATGGCTACTTTATTTAGAGTTTTGTAGTAAAATTAAAAAGAAGATGTCGCGAAAAAATAGAAATCGGAAATAAATCAATATCCTTTTAAACGTTCGTTGGTTATGAATCAAACTGAAAATCTTGCTTAAAAATCTTACTCATTTACCAAAAGCTTCTGCTAACTTGTACAACGTCAATAACATGCAAACCTTACACTGTCTCTAAACATACCTATTTGTTTACGTCTTGCTTTATCACAAATAGCCGGTCGAAGATGTATTTTTTCTCCTTCTGATGCGCTACAATCATGACTACACACCAACACTCCTAAACAAGATTTCTTCAGTATCATAGCGTTATGATTGTTGGTGTTCCTCATGGCCCATCCACTCACGTGACGTCGTGCGTCTTCTGTCTCGTGACTGTAAACATGGCGACAGTTTCCATCAGGCCATTCTTGGAAATCCTCCAGTTTATCTAACTGAAAATTGAAAATATAAATAAGTGGTAGAGATTTTCAAAAGCATTTGTCAATACGGAATTAGCTCTATTTATAATGATGAGCAAATAGGAAAGGTTTGGTGTTCAGCTAAAATTTCAAAATTATCCGATGTACATATCTCGTACATGTTGATTTTGTTCTTTGTTTTCGACGATTTTTCATGAACTGTTTTTCCTTAGTGTCTAAATATTTGCTTTCAAAATTGAGATTAGATCAGAGATAGTTTTACTATAGAATTTTTCGGCGTTAGCTGTCTAAGCTCACTTTTGACCTAGTTTTTCGACCAATGAAATATTGTAAATAAAACTTATTATGCAGCGGGAAAATCAAATAGATTATTTTGATTGGTTATTAGTGGGTCTCGTTAATGATTACCGTAACGATTTTTATATTGTGTGTTAGTATTTACATGGCACTTATATGTTCGGGCATTTTCGTTTTTAAAAGCGATAATTGTATTGGAGAAAAAGATATTTACGGTATAAATAACCAGTTAAGTCAATTGATGGCTTAAATACGATTTTATATGGAATATTCATGGGTGACAGGTAAACACTCGAGTACAATACACAGTGTAAAACGACAGAGAAGTGCTGATGTTTCTGGTTCTTACTGGTTCCTTCTTAGTTCCTTTAATACTGATTGTTAATTGCAAGTCCAGATATTTAAATCGCCTTGGTGTAGTGGTTATCACACTCGCCTCTCAAGCGGAGGCCCCGTGTTCAATACTCGGGAGGGACACTTTTTTTAAGTTAATTTACGTAAAAGTTGGTAGATTTCGCTCTTGTAACAAGTTGTTTTTATTTTCATTTATTCTATTTTAATAACATTTATTAGTCATTAGTACTAACTCTACAAGAGGTATTTTATTGAAACTGAATAAATGTACAGTTAATGTTAGACATTCTTCTTTAATCGACGTATTATCACCAGACGAAATTTGTGCACGCTCTTTATTTTATTCTTTATTACATATAAAAATCTTCTCCATCAACGCCGTTTATCTTTTTTAAAGATATTTCTTGTTTAATCTCAATTTAAATACGATACCAAATATTTAGACATTTAGAAAAGCAACCTATGAAAAATCACCGAAAACAAAGAGCACACTTTCTTTTGGCATATCATCGGTATCCTATTTACAATGTTGACGAACAGCCTGCTATCTAAGAAGATAAGACTACACTGATTTTAATAACAGGTACCTACATATAATAAGTTTACAAACAGGCCTGTCAACTATTGGACGTACCATAGGTAGGACATTGTCATTTATATCCCAGTGGTTTTCAGGGTCTATGTCTGCTTTGCTGCTGTGCATGGAAGGGATGTACGTGCTTTCCTCGGTCAGAGTCATGATACCTGAAACACAGTCATTAGTTTTAAAATCTAGTATTTCATTTCCTGTTAATATTATTCTTATTTCACTCCATTCTGTTTTCATTCGACAAACCATTTTTGCCAATCTCAACCGACTTTTATTGTTATTTCGTAAGTCTACAACGTAGCCAGTTAATTTGCTCTGAATTTTAGGTGATTTCCTATTAACTTTACAGTTCGTAACGACTTTTTTCTTGAAACAGTTACATCTATTTTTCCGTTTCAAAATCAAAATATTAAGGCTGATCTTACATAAAAAAATATTTCAAAAGATAAAAATAATACTTAATAGGTACCATTTCTGTGCATTTGTTTTCTTGATTTCACAATGTTGAATAATATACATGAGACATGCTGAACCAGAACGTGGTTTCGGCACCTAATATAAGTACAGATCCTGTTGAATTAATTATTTAGAAAATATACATTATGACCTTTCTACCTCAAATAACTTAATTTTTTCACAAACACTTTTTCTTACTTGTGTTTTGAGTTTATATAGGCCATAACATAGAACCTGGAAATGTCCAATCCTTCAAATATGAAATGACTAGTGGTAAGGATGGCAAATCCTGTCCAGTACGTCGTGAAGCAGAAGAAGAGCGATTGGGCAATATGTATATTAATTGTAGGTGAACAAATAAAACTACTGTATTTGTTATTTTAGACATCCAGTATGGAGCCGAACCAAATCTAAAGTGTAGATTTTTTTTATTTTGTTTTTGCTATTTATATTTATTGGATCGTTATATTCGAATCTTTGATTTCTTAAAAAGGTTATATTACTGCTAATTACTTTATTGTGCGGTTAACATTTGAGAAATGGAAGGGTTCAAAGTTTCTATTCATTGTTATAATGTTCTCATAATAATTATTGTTTATGGAAAGAAGCAAATTGGCATAAACCATATTCACTAAAAGGATCAACCGCTAAAATGCAGCCACGTGGTAAATTACATTTCGGGTCATTAGTTTGCCAGAAAGCACGCGGGATAAACACCTAGATTAGTGCATCTGTTTTCATTACTTTTCATTCAGACCATAAATTTGATCTTTATGTTCAAACCTAATAAAACACAAACAATCTGTTTCATATTCTAGCAGTGTAATCCGCGACAAATCAAGATGACAACTGCTCCACCTAAGGTCCTTTTATCATTCACTGCAGCCCTTGTAAGGTCGGGCTGGCGGAAACTTCCATTGTGCGCAGCTTTAGATACATGGTTTTAAATTACATGTTACTGTTAACTTCTCGAGACCCCTGACTGGGTCATACTTGCCCTGTAAACACATTTATATGCTGATGTCTCAATATTTGTTGTGACAAACTTTCCTTGAACGCCTTAAAGACAGATGCTCTATGACGCAAAATGCCAGTTGAAGAATTTTTATTTTTGAGATATGTATTTTGGATTAAATGATTTGACTTTTCAGACAAATTTGAGTTTTCTTTTTTTAATTCGACCTAATAATACTGTTGGTGTTTTATCATAACAATAAGGGTAGAAACTCTATTCTGTTAAAGGAGTAATTTAAAGCCAAATGAAGACAGTTAAATTACAAAGCAAATGTATTTGAATACGGATTTATTTAACAAATAAATATAAAAGGACATCTCGTATTGGCTTCTTATTGGGTTTCTTTGCTAACATGTTTATTTTCCATTCTTAGCCTTTGATGTTCTTTGGATTTACAAGGAAAATAACACTTCCATCTATTTGATCATAATTACATTCGGATTCTTCAAGGTTTTTGGCGGATGTGTAGCAATTATTCGCGTTCACACCTTTAAGTGAAAGTCTCCAAATAATACTGCCCAAAATCTGATTCTAATCATTCTTTCCTTCTCTGGTATTAATTTAACGGCGCGAAATATTGTGAATTGCTTCATCCGATTTTATTAGTTGCGATTTTGCGTTACTTGATTGCTTACTTAGGATAATTTGACAGAAGGAATTAAATATTAACAACTTTGATTTATGGGAAATGCTGCTAAGTTTTAGTATAATTACAAAAGAAAAGAAAATAATTGTTGTTCATTTGTAAAGCTATCAGGCCTAATTGTATTCAATTGTTTCCTTGTCAGTGTTCCTACAGAGACTTTCCATCAGCAACATCAAATTAATTATTTAAAACAAAATCAAGATGGATAAAACTAAGTTTTTGAACATTTTCACTACAGACTAATTAACTCCGTTCAAATAAGTAGTTGAAGATTACTATATCCTCAATAAGTAAAAAAGGATAACTTCTTGCACCTTAAAATTCACTCGAAAAACACAGTCCCTACCCCTATGCCGAGTGGATTTTGTCTAGTCAAAAGAAGTAAACCTGTTGAGGCAACAGGACATTTCATATCCGATGTGCCTTCGTGTTTCCCCCTTTGTAGTTTAATTGTTTTACGCAGAGTTGTAAAATTACGCGTATTTTAATTAGTTCTCACTTTTGCTCATTCCAATAAGTAGACTATTTGAATTTATCCAATGTCTTTACGAACAGTGGTTTTAAAGACGTTCTTTTAACCATATGCGCTTCCGTCAGAATCATTGGTTAAATTGTTCATATTGATTTAAACAAACAACTGAATTTTGATGAAGAGTAGCTGGACACCCGTAAGTGTTTCCATAAACAAACAACAATTGCGTGAAACCGAGAGAGCGTTCGCCGCGTGCCGATTTGCGCGTGCATGTCTATGTTAGCGTTATCTGGAGTGGACTAAAGCTGAAAATAATTCGAGTGCGGCTAATATGGCCAAAAATAAATAGTAAACGTCGTTTGTGAAGGATTCTTCCATTACGATCATTTTGACCTTTGTCCTTAATTTGATTGGCATATGCTAATTGGTTTGAAAGGCAGGTCATGAAAACCTCTTGCTGGAGAGTATTCGTCTAACTGACATCAGTATCGAAATCGTCCGATTATTGTTCCATAATCTAAAAGTTCATTACATCGGCAGATCGATTTATCATTAATTTTGTCAATATATTTGCAATGCTTTGCAGTGCATTATCTTGATCCAGGTTTCATGTTAAAAAAATCGGAGGTGTTACAAGGTAAACATGACACAATTTTATTATTTGGAACGAATAAAATATACAACACAAACTGTTAAAGCAATTTTCTAGAAAACACAAATTGAGACAGGCTTACCGACATCATATATTATTAGTTTACGCAATTTGTAACTTTATGGGTTAAATGGGGAAGCTTGCACTGTACTTTGTTTCAAATTTCCAATTGTTTACTACAACAGATTTTTGATGAATTTCGCATTCGAATTCTTGAGCAGAACACTGTTTTCGAATAGTCCTTTTTCACTAACACTTGATCAAAATTATTTCAATTATAGGACGTGCTATATGGCGTATCATATTAACACGAACATTTTATCACCGTCAATTTTAAGATACTTGTATGCAGATATTGTCGTCTGGGAAGGATGCTGGTACCTCTCCGCGAGCAGAAAGGCGCGAGATGGCGCGTGCAACCTGTCACGTGTCATTTGCTTCCTTTGATTTGAGGAAACTGGCCATTAAAGAAAAGTACACGTGTAAGGTTATATTGAGCATAAAGTCACCGTGATAACGTGATGAAAATCAGGATTTCGGATATGTCAATCAACATCCCGAATAAGTGCAATGCAATAAAATGGAGAATATATTTAGCATTTAGAAAGAATAAGACGAACGCTGTATCACATTTCAAGGGGCATCAATTTATATCGTTTATAAAAGCAAATACTTTTTTATAAATTATAATATAAAGTTTAGCACAACGTGACAATATATAAACATTGATCAGTAACTCCATGTAAAAGCCACTTGAAGAAGAGGTTTAATCCCCCTGAAACGTTGGGATTAAATATGTGTTTTTGTGAACAATATAAAGTCTGTTTTGTGTAATGTTTGTTTTTTGTAAGTTACAAATTGTTTTGCCAAGAAAATGTGTTTCAGATTAACATGTCAGCAAATTTATAATTAAAAGAAAGACATTCACAGAATAAGTATAAGATATAAATGCTTTGGCATAAAATAACCCGGATGGACAAGAACATTTTACAAGTACATTGAACTGTACTACTACTGAGACGATGTCTGGGTGGGTGTAGTCTTTGAAGGAACAAGTTGATGCTGGAAATCAAGACAGTCAAATGTTTAAAGCAAAGAAAACATTATGTAAAGCGGCTTTATACAGATTTAACAACTGAAATTGTGTTATGTTTTGTGTTGTTTTAAAATCCCAAAGGCATTATACACTAATTTGAGGGAAATAAATATTAAAAAGCACTGTTTTGCAATTCGTCTTTATCATTATTGAATAATTGTTAGACTGGAAGAAGCATTCAAAATGAGTAATACGCATTAATTTTGATATATTTTGATTTCGGATATCAACACGTCATTGGTACCATTCTACTGGTGCCCGACACTAATTTCATTTTAGTCTGGTATCAGACTTGGAAGACTGTTAGCGATTTAATTAATTAGTAAACAAAGAGGCATGCTAAAACTCAGTGTACGTAATCATCTTTGTTACCTCATTCTCTCCAAACCCGAACTGATTAGAGTTTCTCCGGTCTCTTATAATGTATAGTCAAAGCCATTTCAATTTTTTCGCATATGTGATTTGTCATTGTTGTATAATACATGTATATATGTTTTTAGTTCTATTTATTTTAAATGTACGTATTATTTTATTCTAGCAATATCACATGTCTTGCATAGTTTGAATCGTACCGTATTGGCAATTTGAAAGCTTTCTTAAGTTCTTTATCGTATTCATGACATTTCAGACTCGGATAACTCTAAAACATATCAAATTGGATGCGTTTGCTCTTTTGATCAAAATTTATTTAATATATTTAACAGAAAATTTTACACGAATATCAATCCAAGTTTTTAACATGTAAGATAATATCAAATTGCAGGGCTAAATTATTAATGCACTTTTTATATGAACATTTTTATATAACAGATACTTCATAAATACTTCCTGCACATTTACTACTACAAGTTAGCAAATGGGCCCTCATGCCCAACGACATTTTAAATCATGCGAACCATATAATATATACCAAGTAACAATTTTAAGACCTGGCTGTTTCCAGAACGTGTAACCTTAGATTTACTAACACTTCAGAAGTAACTATTTTACAAGCTATTCACACTTTATAAGCATTTTTAAAATGAAGAGGAAACACTATTTTAAAACGCACAAAGATCTCGATGTATCGCCTGTGAATTTTAGAACCGTCCGTCCGCGTTCTATCATCGCAGTAAATCACAAGAAATGCTATATAAAATGTAATTCAAATAGAGCAAAAGGAAATGTTGAAAGCCACCGAACACGACAAAGTAAAAATATTGCAGGCTGGGTTTGATTGAGCCTGTTCGTGGGCAGTAATGAAAATGAAAACGACGTATAGCTTTGTGTTGTGCGCAACTTAATATTCACACAGATATAGGAATCTTGCTAAAGGATATTCAAAGGGCATAATTGATAACAGGACTGAATAAAAGTACTGGGAGACTTTTTACAGCCGCCAAACAAAATATATCTAATCATTCCGAAATCAAGACCTTGGGCTAACTCTCACCATCACTTAAAATATTCTTGACCTATTTTCGAAAAAAATTTACACTTAAAGTAACCTTAAAAAACTTTCGAGGCTGTTTAAAACCTGCACACTGACTTAAATTTTGCATATCGGGAAAGTTTTATTTTTCCATGACTTTTATTTTTAAAAAAATGCAAGGGCTCTCAGCATGTCAACTTTAACTATCCACTCTACTGTGAAAATATGCAGTAAAACAGAGGTGAAAACAAACACACATATATAAGCGTTCATGCATGCGGATCATATTACAATGGATATTACAATAAAGCAAACGATTCTTGCCAAATATGTATTAGACACATATATCTATGTAAAGTAACATGTTATACCTCTTATAAAGGTGGATACATTTTTGTAATTGGTATTATTTTTTATAATTATTATAAATTAAAATAAGTTAAACAATATTATGCCTGTAATTAAAGGCAGAGTCTAATCCACAAGCCGTTAAAATACGCATTACCCGAAAAAAGTTACGAGTTCATCATGTTGTTTGTAGTTTCTTACTTTCCTTCATTATTTAGTGCGTATTTTTTTAAAGAAATTTTGAACAAATATTAAATTCAGTTACATCTACATTTTTAAAAAGCTATTATGAGACCTTCATCTGCAGTCGTTTGTGACTCAGAGCTACCAACATTTTTTTTTGGTTTTCTTGTTATCTCTTTGTTACTTCAAACAACATGGCGGTCTGAAAATTTTAAGTTTCTTGTGTAGTATTGACATTAAAATGAGAAAAAGAATCCAAATTCGCAAAGACAGACCTTTCTATTTAGACCAGTAGGAAAGCAAAAATTTAAAATGTTAAACCTAATAAAAATTATATCCTTGAATATCATTACAGTCATTCTGTTGGACAAATACTAACGGTGGTAGGCTACCGCCTTGGAAATGTCACTGGCTTCTGGGAGTCGAGACGCTTTGTTGATTGAGTTACCTATTGTTTTAACTTCAATCCAATCTTTTTATACCTTAAGTATTTAATGTAATCAAATTATCTTACCCCATGTCTCATAACTATTAAATAGAAAGCACATTGAGTTTATGGCAAGCAATTAGAGTGTAGGACATCTGGTATGAAGGTTATAAAGCTGAGATTGGAAACCAGTCTCATATCTCAAGCAACTGATTGGCTGAAATGGCGACCAGTCGCCATTTCAGCCAATCAGATGCTTGAGATTTGAGACTGGTTTCCATGCTCAGTTTTATAACCTTGGGCACTGGAAGCTTTCATTAGGGAATGAAAATACTCGATTGAAGCCGTATTTAAAAACATAAACCTTTAGTAAAGTAATTATTTACAGTAAATCTACACCTTTCAACTTGTATAGGATTATTTATATACGAAACTGTTCAGGCAAGTGTGCAGTCACTTCATTTAAAAATCTAGTATCAAGACCCAAGTGGCACTCTTTGTCAGTGTTCGTTCTGAGGCGGTAGATGTCCAGGTTTTCTTTTTCTTTAACTCTTTGTGGGATTTTGTTTATTTGATCTTTATTCTAAACTAATATTTTCTATTTCTCTTGATTATTTAGGTTTGTGGAAAGGCTGTGTTTTGTGCATGTTAACTTTACTGAATGGATATACTGATGTAGTAAATCACCTATTCACGTGCTCATTAACTTATGCTTAAGATTACTGCATAAGTAATTATAATCTTTTTTTTTAATAAAATCGAAATAAAAGATTCGACATAATACAAAATGGAAATTTTAACAAAATAACCCTACCTATTAAGAAATGTTAATTCTATACAGAGTAACCTTTAAAATATTGCTACTTTTTCTGTACAAGATTATAGATCAGTAGTTGTCCAGTACAAGCCAAATAAATAAAATTAGATAGAGATAGCTATTCCTTTGCAAAACGTAATAAATCCAGGTACGAAAACACAAAACATGACCTCCATCAAACATTATAAAAAGAAAACATTCAAACTCATTTCAAAGAGATATTTTAGTGTTAATAGAAAAAAAAATGTTATGATAATGCCAACTTACCAAATTTGCAGTTACAATAATCCTGTGCCCAATGCCGATCACAATGTTATGCCAGCATCCGAGCTCACCCCAGAACCGTCTTGTCTTCGTTTTGCTCATTTTCACCCATTTATACGGTTGACAATTGGCTAGATTTCCAAGTCAATGAGCCAATCGGAGACATCGATACTCCATTCAGTCAATGAAGCCTTGCGTGTGCGACATGACAAGAACCAAGCACCTGCTGTGATTGGAAAAGAAGTTAACTGCTTTGATAACACTGTTCAATACTTTGATTTAATGAGGTGTTTTTTCCATACAATTTTTCTATCTTGTATTCACATTAAATATTAAATTATAAGACATATTAGGTTCAAATTTAATACTTTCATTAAGTAAAAATGGCATGAAAAAAACTTGTTTTTTTCTCATAAAAATGACAAGAAAAAAACAACTTGTATTTAATTTTTTTCATGAAGTATTTCTGTTTCATTCATCATGTACCGGTTCACTACATGTGTGATCCTGGTATCCTCCTAACATGCTGGAAATGCCTTAATGCTAATAATCAGCTTGTTGTATTTAAGAGACAAATTTGAATATAATGCTATAATTTGTCCTATTCCTGCACGTGACCGGCGGTTATACCTGCGAACTGATAGCCGGAAGTTGTATCCGCTGCACGTTTTACGACCATGCAATCTCTGTTTGCTGTTTTTTTAAATAATTATGAAACATAGTTTAAAAAATAGAAACTATTTCAAACAATACATGTAAAAATATTTTCAAACTATTTTCCTACTACGGAAACAATTGTACATAAAATAGTACTCAGATATTTTCAATATTCACAAAACTCACATATTTAAACGCAATCAGAAGTAAAAACATGCACTTAAAATGAATAGTTTAATAGTATTAATGCGGATGAAATTAACGAAACTTACCAATTTCGGTCAGAAAATAATATTTCATTATTTGTATCGACAAGAAATGTTATTTAAATGGATACAAGTTCTGATAAAAAATATACCGTAAATACACCTTACAATAATAATATTTCGTTTAAATTGTTACGGTTTATTTTCTTTATTATTTGTTCCTGTTCGCAGAGAATGCGGAATTTCAATGTGGTATATATACAAAAAAGTTATTAAACGAAATTTAAACTTATTTCAGAATTATATTGACCCTATGTAATAAAGCGCTTGCACCAAAATAACCTATCCGCCTGAATCATAGCAATAAATAAAAAGGAAAAAAATCCGAGCAACTGAAAAAAATCGATTTAAATAGCTAAACATTTTTAGAGAGGTTACTGAGACGAAAAAGTGAAGAAAGAAATCAACAGAGGATTTATATGTAACGCTTCTGTTTTAAAATGTTGTCTTTGATTCACAATAGTATTACCTGTGCAGTGTGGTGGCCCAATCAAATAAGTCTGTACTGTAAACAATAATAAGTCGGTAACCGGTGTCACATGATGACGGTTATGTTAATCAGGATTATCCGCGCATCCTTTATGTGGCAGTTGTACCGGCTAGCTCGGTCGGTAACTTGCTCGGCGGATGTGGCTGGGCGCTGTTGCCGGATTCGAATCCTAATGTTAGGCATGTTAATCATTCATCGGCGGCCTGACAAATGCTCGCAATGTATCGTAGAAGGGTATTTTGCCGACTTAAGATAGACTGCGTTAACAGACTCGTCTGATGAAACCATAATTGAAATCAATTACGCAAAATACAATTATCTAATAGGGGCGATGTCGCTGCAAATCATCTTAAACACCAGACCTGAGTTGTGTGAATAGAAATAAGGAATAGCATGAACCATTCATCAAGTTAACATTTTGGATGCCCTCATCTAAATTTCCATTCTCTTTCGTTCTACTTTCGAAGAAAACAAGTTTTCAATCGGTTCTAAGACAAAACATCATGAGGGTACTTATGCCACATTTTCAGCAGCGTATCGTTTTAAATTTTCCGCGAAAAAGAAAGAAGTCTTTAATGAAAAACACCTAATATTTTTCAGCATATGTCCACATTTGTTAGCGACGTTTAATTTCAATATTAATATTATATGGTTAATTGTCTTTAAAGCGATAGGCTGGAATTGAATGAAACATTAAGACAATGTTCCCATATAACTGGGAGCATTTTATGCGGGTCTTCCTACTTGCATAAACTATCTGGAGTGTTACGAATCAGAAATCGCCGTTAGATACTGAGAGTAATTGACTCGACAAGCAATGGCAAACTATTATAATTTCAAAATCGAGTATCTCTCGCCCTATAAAATCGCCAATTTTCTCGTTATTCTTCTATAGGACTCAAGCGTTTGCAAATAAGACGATTTTCCTCGAACAATTCCTCGATCGCTAGGGTTTCTATTCAGATCATTGCATGGGTAACGTCGTATACCTTCAGGACGTTTTGGTCCATTGTTAAATCAGGAAGAAAATTCGGCTATATGATATCTTTGAGAATAAAAATTGTACATGATAATGACTTGAGAATAATACTCTAATAAAACCGTTAGTTGGTATGGTTAATTATTTTATGATAAAGCCTAAGGTTGGGAAATCAGCTGGGGTTCTTTCAGTGACCAGATTGACTACAACAGGTTCTTGTAAAATGGTGACCCGATAGGACAAAATCTGTCAGGATGAATTTTGATATGATTTTATTATTTTTGATCATCGAATCATAAAGAAAACGATGTCAGTAAATCAAGAATCAATTAGTCCCTTGCGGGGACATATTCTTCATAACTTTGATTATCCTTCTGCGGAAATCGGGAGCAATTGCTGCGATAAATTTAGGCGTTATACGGCAATTATTTTTTTCCGTTAAATGAAGACTTACGCGTAAAATATTGGATCAAATTACAACAGTATCAAACAATAAAACCTCAAAGCTTACCATAACCGTAAAGTTTACACTACAAAGCACACGTTCCAAGGAAAAAATCAGAGGAGTCATTTCCTGCACACTATATACATGATAAGAGGATGTTAATAAAGAATGAAGTAAGTGTGACTCTTGTGTAGGTCACAAAAATGCATTATTAAAATCATTGCTAAAATTCAAATGATTGAAAATATTGAAGATTTGAAAAAAGTATATTGCATTACACAATATAATTATTATATGAAGACTTTACATATTCAGGATATTATCTAAGGCTAAAGTAAGAATGATTTTCTAGGAAGAGTGCATGTAAAACACTGTCATTATTTAAAAAGCGGACTTGATGAAACCACCTAACGTAGTTATTGATGATTGCATTCTATCTTCGAACCTCTGCAAAACAATCAAAAAGAAATATGAATAATATAATCATAATCTCATTATCTGACTAGGTTGAACATTGTCTGAGATTTATTTTGAGACTGGTCTCCAATCTTAGGTCTATGATCTTGGGTCCAGACGTTACCTGATTTACGTGTTTAACGTTTCTCGTCATCCTTAAAATAATCATATTGTTAGACATAATCTGTAGAAGTGCATGAATGCCAGAATTACAGATCAATCTGAAGACTCATTTCCAGAATTAAAAGACAGTTATTAAAAGAATCTACAATAAATTTTCCCAAAGATTTCATAAAACACTTGTTGACACTTCACTGATATAGCAATGTGTGATTACGTTAAAACAAGCTTTTTTGAAAAGTGCAGTATATTTTTATAGTTCTTGAACAAAATCATTTTGTTAAAGGAAATAAAAATGCAATGGTTTTCCTTTGGAATTATCATAACAAACAAAAATTGTCTTAACAAACAGTGAGCATCCATCACCTCTATTTAAAAACGGCCGAGATCTTCAAGTCCTTGCTGCTAAACCGTTAAAATGTCCAGCCGAAGTACCTGTCAAGTGATTTATTGTTATGTTTCACTTTCTAAATCTTAAAGGAGCATCTTCACTCAATTATGAGGGGCACTTGATTATTACATGTGCGGAAAATGACAATTGATGGCCGGCCGTCGTAAGTCACTCGTCTGTGGCTAATGTTATTACAGTTTCTTGCTCAACAATATTAAACCCGTATCTCTTCGATAGAGCCAGGTGACTACCATCCACGGTCCATTGAAAGCGTTGCATTCACAGTGTTTAATACCGTCTTAATAACAGCTCCCTGGCATCCGTCAAAAGCGACGTCATGTCTAAATAAATCAAACACAATCAGGGTATCACATGTGACTTTTAAATAACACAATTCTTGTCGCAAATAGTTATCTAATAAGTTATGGCCCAGAAAAATAGATACTAATTATACAACTTTCAGCATATAATAAAACTGACACTAGAAAAGAAAACGTCAGTCAGCTAAAAGTGAATTTATTTTTAAACAATATAAAGCTTTAAACCACAGATAATTGCTGAAGTTCTGGTATGCGCATAATAATGTTAAATCAGTTTGTGTTTTTATTTTTGCCTTAAATACTCAAACGAAATAATTGGGAATGTTTTACATAAGTAAAAAAATCGCCTATTCACTTTTAGTGTAAAAATAGTTAATGATAAGTTATGAGACATGTTTAGAATTTCTGTTAGTGTAGAAAGTATAGATATGAAGTAATAAACCATTTTCTATATTTACTTAACATGAAACCTTTAACTTTGGCAGACCAAAGATTAAACCGTACTACCGCAGATTAACTACATAAATCGCATAAGTCATAAATTGAAAGATGCAATAAATATGGAACCGAATGGTTGACTTACTTTGCATTTAAATAATAATGAAAATTGCAGTATGTCTTACATTATCGTTTGACGATAACCCAATGTACTATTCAGTGTGTGACATTGTTTGTGTTTGAATGCCTGTCTATGTTTCAATAATCGAACCCAACACCATCACCAACCCCAACCCTTCCTAATAATAGCAGTCATTAACTTTACAACTAACAATGTAAATAAATATTAAGTATAAAATATTAAAACATAAAATCTGCCTTAAAAACCTGAAACGCAAGCTAGTTAACACATATTTAAAAAAAAATTAAGAATGCATGTTTAATAAAACACCTTATCGGTGTAAGAGGAAACTTTAGATAATACATTATTTCTCTTTGTATATGATACCACATTTTCATAACATTGATCTTATTTAAGGGTATATGCAGTTATTTATAATTTCAAAGATAAACATTAATACATAAAAGAAAAATTAGCGATTACATACCAAACGTTAACCAAATTCAATTTTTGTCATGTACAAATTAAAATGTATAATATCAACATTATAGAATTGTGACTTTGCAAATGTCAAATAAAAAAAGACATCACTAAACAAGCTTTGTTTAGTTGTCGTGAAATAGTGAACAACAATACTATATACTTTTTTTCTAAACAAATAATTCCATCGACGGAAAACAAATTGCACTGTAACTAATTATTTCGTTTTACATGCATGGTCAGAATCAATTTTCTGGCATATCAAATAAAATCATAAATGAAATATTAACTAAATGGAACGTCCACCTGAAAACTATAACTCAGGCTAGCGTTTTATTACTATAAATCAAAATTAGCCGGAGACAAATGGCCAGAGCGATGAGCGATGCATATTCTGTGAAAATTTAACTGTTTTCCGTGCATAAAGTGATTTCTTCGCTCTCATAAAACACCAATTTAGGACTCCCTTTATAGAAAAATTGTAAAACAATACCATTTTGGCCTCGACATGCACATTTTTTCAGATGCCACGTGCAATAAGGGTCATTCATGGGGCGTTAAATGTCCGAAATATTGGTCATTTATAGTCCATAATTGACCACGTGGCTCTCAGTGGGAAACATAATTAGTAATTTTTGTATTTCCGGCGATAAAAATGGTGTCTTTAACGAATTTGCGTCTGTTTTAGATCTTATTTATAAAGAAGAATTTCATTATTTGATATCAGGAAATGTATCCGAAAACGTAGCTCACGATGAAGTTGGATGTAAAAGATAATGTAACATACAGAGTACGTCAACTCATTTTTTTCCACTCAAATTTTACAAAGTTATTACTTTAATCGTAAAACGGTAACTGAGCAAAAACAGAGAAGCATATGAGCACATTGGCTATAAAACAAAAGCGTGAAAAGAACTACATTTCTACATGTGTGCACTTATGGTTCCCCTTTTTTGTATTTGAAAAAAAATCATTAGGCGCATCCGTATCCTAAGATGGCAAAGCAAGTGGCATATGCTAATGACGATCCCAGACTGTATTGTTTTAATGTAACATGAAAGAGTATTAAATCTATTTTAGTTCTTTGTCTTAGGAAGAAGGCTTCTAATAAATTCAACCTATTTGAAAATAGTATTTCTTGATTTTTCATCTTTGTTTGATTTGTGAATAATAAAAATCTTACTATATTAATTTATATTAGAAATACCTTATTACCTTATTGTAGGTTATTTAAAATTATACATCTTGTTTGTTTTTTGTTTTAAGCCGTGTGAGTGTATGGTGTTGTTTCTTTAATATTCTTATACTCATCATGTTAACCGATGTGTGAGTCGTGCTGCTGATGAGTTCTTTGCCTATCGAGGTTACTTTACAAGATGATAGATTGAATACTTGTTAACATTCCATATAAACTTTTGATAATACATGATAGGATACTAACTTGTTTAGACTGTTTACTCCATCTAACACGTTTTTAAGCGTGTGCGACCAGTGTAGGTCCGTGCCGTCTGATCAGAATCTGCACTTGTCGCATCTTGGTCAGAAAAAAATCTAATAAATCAAAAGGCAAAGAGTGTAGATCCTTATCAGATTTGGATCTACACAGTTCGCCCACGCAATTAAGATGTATCAATGGAGTAAAGGGTTAAGAGCCATCTTGCAATAATTTAGAGTATTTGTCAATTTTAATTATTTTGTAGGGTCATATTCTTTATTGGTCTTTTTTTTCTTCATATTGCAATGGTCAAATTTGTTGGGTTTTTCTCAAATGTCAGATATCTCAATAGTTCTTGACGAAATACTGTAATTAAAACAAGTTGACACCAGAATTGCTAAAGTATTTCAGCTTTTATCAATGACGTGTTTTGTGCATAATCGTTTAGCTTACGGCAATCACACTAGCAGCATCATTAATAGTTTGAAATGATACTTGGAGACCTTTCAATGTTCTAACAATAGATTAGCACAGTATTTTCAAATAATATTCTGTGAACACTTTATGTTGAACAAATATCGCTCACAAAAACGGGAGGAGGTTCACCTTTAAGGTTATAAGAAAATCTCTTATTTGAAGAAATAAAATCGGCTTAAACAAAAGCCAGAAATGAAATTAATCAATCAGTATCACTTTACAACATCATCTTAGGAAGTCCGAGTCTCTTTCATATTAAATTTAGATTTGTTTTCCTAAGTTTTTCAAATGCAAATTTCTTAACGACTTTGTCTAAAATTTTGTCCATCGGAAATCGCCGATGATTAATCTGTACTTTGATGTCCGATTAGAAAAAACAAAACATGATCACACAATGAAGAGTGAATTTTAAAAAATGTGGACATCCGATAGCGTTAAACTGTCATTTTAACAAATCACCGCGGTTTTGTAAACTTTCTACAAGATGAAATGACCCTCAATGAGACAGGTGATGAGTGTGTTTTTGTGAAAAGGAAAGTTAACAAGCGAAGTGACAGGGTAAAGTGATCATCAGCTTAAAGACTATGAGATATGAAAGGATTGTTGGTCTGATGATGTAGTACTGGCAGGTTTTGTTTGCGCATACTTGTGTGTTCACTCACACACAATCATCTATGACAGTGTCCAACAAATCAAGTTTTAATCCTCACTGGGTTGTCATGCAGGCGTATTCTAGTCTAAAGGGAAAGGGGCTCGGTTTAATGATGACCGGCTATTTAACAAAATGTGTATCCGTTATAACAGAAACATCTGCAATTTGAAACGTATTTGGTTGAAGGTCCAACACTCTGCTTCTCAAAATAACCTTAACATAAAATTCTCATGTTAAATTTTTAATTGAAACTCAGTCTCAAAGATATAGTTAACTTAAAAATTATTGACATTGTTGTTCTGTTTTTATCTATCATCATTTGTTTTTTTGTTGTTGTTTTTTTTATATAAGGTGCTTTTCTTTAGGGAAGCTGTGCAAATCCGGTTAATATTATCGTAGACAAAACACGTAAACTTAAGCGGAATATTTTCTACTTTTAAAAGTATTGTTCTTTTTATGTCAGTTTTTTTACTAAATAAAACATTCGTAGAGCGTTTGAAGTTTATATGTGCACGTCAGGAAATCTTGGAGTTTGACATCTGTTTTTATGGCTTCCTTCTCCAATAATGCAGGGTCAGTTTACCGAGTTTTTGCCTGCAATGTCACGGAGAACCTTCCTGTTTTGGTTTGTAAGTTCTAATGCCTTATTTTTTATTTTCATGCATACTAGTGATATATCAATATTCGGTTTTACCTTAGCCAATTCTCGATTCACCTCGAATATGAACAAATTCTGTTTTACGAATTATATATAACACTTTTTATCAGATGAATTGGTTTTTTAATCTCATTCACTGAATTTTTAGAAGAACATGCAACTTATCAAAATAAAATTAAGACCATAAAAATATATAATATTGTATGATTCGGTGATTGTATAAGTTTTTATATACTTTGTGTCTTATTCTGAAATTGGCTTTACTTGGTGGGCTTAAATCTGTCTTGACTAAACCCGTCTTAAGCTTTAAATCTTAAGAAATCACAATATGGCATGAATAAAATAGTCGCACATTTTCCTTGATTTTCTTTCTGTTAGCAATAATGATTATCAGTAATTAGTGTAACGATTAAAATGTTTTACTTAAAGAACTGTTCTCTTCTATGCCATCTTCTCGGACCATATGGTCTCATATTAGCGTGCAGTAACCAAATTGCCTTACTAAATATCATTGCTTGATAACCATGTTTAATCGCAAGGACTGTAAACTCCTTTATCCATGTTTGAGCGATGCATGAATTAAGCAGGTAATCAAGTACAGATTTCTTTGATTGATCTAATGACGGAACCACCTCTTACAATGCAAAACGTATTTTTAAAGCACGCTTTATTACGGATAGCTCTTAAACTTTTCGAAGATAAAAGTAACATATTTTTTCCTTTTCAACGATTTTATGGGCGACCTTGTGTTTTAGGATCTGCGGTTGGGGTTAATAAAGATAGGATTAAACAGTTGTTCTAACTAATGAAACCCCGCTGAGCTGTTCGATGTATCTTTGATGCATTTTGATTAATTGCGACAAAAAGATTGCATAATAAACACTTTTAAATTCGCAAAAAATGGCCATAGTCATAGTAATAAATTAGTGATATTGAAAATTAAATTGTATAATTATAAGTTTTAAGCACTATTTTATCGTATCCATTATAAGTGTTCAATTAAATACAAACTGTGCAATTTATTAAACAATAATCGATAGGTAGTCAAAATCTCTGTAAACATTCGTATAAAAGATTCAAATATTTTCTGTTTATTCGTAAAATTTAAATGCAGTAAAATACTTAAATAAATTGCTTGTATTTTAAAAACACTTTTTCGTCACGTTCTTTTGTCAATACTAGATTTTTCAAACCACATCCAAAAACGATAAATAAAACACTAATACTCAATACTTAAATGTAAGAACTAAAACCTCTCAAGCAAAACCAAAATCTAAGGTTTCATATAGTTATTAATCGAGTATTTTTTTTTTCAAAAATGATTTAAAATAACTTAATTAAATCTGACGACGATAGTCACGGTTAAACAAATTCATAATTGTGCATGTCATGTTTGTGCATGCGCAACATGTCATCCTTAAAAAAACTTCTGACTAAGGAAACTATGTTATTGTGCGCAAAACATTAATCTGTACGAGATATTAAAATACCCGACAAACCAGAAAAACATCTTAAACCGTTGGCCCGTATACTGACAGTAAAACCGACTGTTAATGAAGCTGTAAATTGAATCATTAGCATGCATACGGTTCAAAACATTAAGTTGAAGGATTTTGAAAACTCGTCACGTAATTTATTTAACTGGCATTATTCTTGGGCGTCTGAATTTAATAAGAGTTCATCAACAGAAATGGATGAAGCAGTGTTGGACAAAAACTTTGGAAATTGTCAAAATAACTAAGCACAAAAATATTTTTTTACATTTAAAATGCGTTTGAAGATCACAAAAGCTTCGCGTGTCTCCTTTTGTAGGAGCAAATTTTACGGCTTTCGATTAATTCCCTTCACCTCGTATTTTTTTCTAAACATTTAGCGGTTAATTGAGCATTTATAACAATAAGAAAAATAAATTTGCAAGTTTTTTGTTGCATGGGTAATAATTTTTAAAAGATAATTAAACGCCAAAGATGTGAATGCAATAAACCGATGCAAATGCGAATTATGCAAGAGGTTTTTGTGACATAAAAATTTGCAGTAATGAAAAGGCTGCCGCTAAATTCTGGCACCACATGCCCTTTGAAACAAACTTTGACGCCCAGGTTTTGACAACCTCGCTCCCGCCAGTTGTATCTGAGGTCAAAAGCCACTGGCATATAATCACATTTAAATATGTGGTTGTCATTTAACGTAATCTTTATTTAGTATCAAACGCTTTTTGGGTGAATTTGTGATAGGGAATAACCTTTATATCGTAAATGTAAAATACATGAATTAAACCAAACACTGAGAAAATGTTTGTAGTTTCCAATCCTCACTCTAGTAAGCTTAAACAAAACCCACTATCTATTATGTATTGGTTATTGATAGACACAAAACTTTTTATTTAAAAGTTAAATACGCAAACAAGAAAAACCCACTCTAAAAGTACAGTCTCGACGTATATAGACTATGCAGATCAAAGAAAGATAGAGATAAATCATGTATAATTTTATCAATTGCGAAAATAAAACAACTCAAACGTTAACAAAAAACGAGAACGGAACAAATGTGAGGTTTTCTGCAGTTGAATCGTTTAACCATTTATTTTCAGGGGAAACTTATTTTTATCGCCTTAGAGGGTTGAGTAAAAAAAATTATCGGCCACTACAATAATGGGTAACCGATTCAACAACAACCTCAATTTATGTGTTCATAAAAACAAACATATGTAACAAAAGTCACTTTTAAAATAGTGAAATATAATCACTATTAAATACATTCAAAAGACACAGCATTGGAACGGTCAGCGGCAAAATATTGTTCGCATTTATAAAGTGTCAAACCTTTTATTGAACGCAAAATTTGCATCACAGCCTAGTCCTTTTTAACTTGGGGTATCTTTTCGCCGTTGTAGATTAATCAAGCCAAATAAGTCATAAATACAGTTAACAATGCTTGTAAATCATTGTTTTGAAGACTTTGCTGGAGATGTAACATACAAATTAAACAAAGTGAAAACCAGAGCCATTTTGACAGACGTATTATATAAAATTGAAAAGAAGTTTCCATAAAGATGTTCTTGAGGCTCAGCATGCATTCATAGTTGGTCGTTTTGCAAGCCAAGAGCGATGCTAACTGTTTATGATGCACCAAAGGAAATCTTTCAAAAGAAACTGTAAGCTAGATTAGTTTATATCTACTCAATCGTGGTCTTGCTTATTTATTTCCTCTGTTGTTGTCGTATTCAAAAGTCTTCATATAACTAGTCAACTATGATCGTGAGATGCTTCCTACTTCTTTTTCCGTTTACATGTTTTTGCATGAAACACTCTCAAATGCTGCGCTTGTGGTTAATTTTACTTACACAATCATCTATAGAACCGTGTAGGACGATGTAGACGTTGTTTTTTCATAATGCAAAGAATCGGGTTTAAACCTCCAAGTGATCCAGGGTTTTGACTTGACCCTTTCACCGTTTTGTCTTTTATTTTTGAGTGAGTTGATTGTTCTTGATAGAAATTTGGTAACTGGTAATTTTATACAAACATTGATCTAAACTCTATATTTGGTGTGTGCGAATCTTAACTTGCCTTTCCTTATTAGGTTTTACGTATTTCAAGAAATTTAACAAGATTCACATAAATTTTAACACGAGTGCCTTACAATTCACTTATTGATCTATTCTTGTTTAATCCGACATAGCCGTATGTTTTTTAGATTTAGTTTTTCCAGTTATTTTAAGTTATCAATTGCCGATTAATAATAATAATAATAATAATAATAATAATAATAAATTCTTTATTTTTAGAGGATAACATATATGGCATAGCCATTCTTACATATGGTCTTCTTAAAAACAAGTACAAAAGGTTACAAATTTACATTCATACATACATACATTCTCATAATATAATTGAAAGAAAGAAAAAAATAAAGTTACAATAAAATTTCAAGAACAATATGAAAATGCTGAAAACAGACATATTTAAATGACTATTATAAATTCATATCACATAATGGTTTTGTTAATGTTAATCTTGAATGCGAGATTGTCTGATAAAGAATTTATTTTCGAAAGCTTATTTATTTTGTAATTTATTTCTTAAGCATTTCTCTAAAGCAGACAATTTTGTCTGTCAAATCGACAAATTAAATCAAGTCAAAGGGATGTCACTGCGGTGAGATTTAACTTCTTTAACGAGAATGGTGTTACTTGTTCTGCTTCATTCTTTCTCCTATTTTAGATCAATGAAGAATTATGATTGTGATTCAAATACCGTTAATGACTTCATGACTTTCATAATCTCTTTAAAATAAAATAGAATGTTAAGATAGTCTACTGATGGTTACTGAAAACTGATACAATGTCAGATGGAGCAGAATTCGATAAACAGAAGAATGGATACTTTAATGCAAACAATTGTTTCCGATAATTATTAACACTTTTAAAACAGTAGAGGGCATTTCATATAAAAAAACGATGTTTGTAAAAGATTGCCTCATCCAAAAAAAATAAAGATTTTAAAAACATTGAAAAAAGAAAAACATCAATTTAAATAATTAGTCGAAAGTAAGGTTAGATAAAAATGCGACTTCGGTCTAATTCTTTAAAAATGTTTATATTTTTGATTTTTTACGACAATAAATCGAAAGATCTGTAGCTGTGTATGTGAGTTTACTTTTCACTTAAGAACATTGGCCCTACAAAGTTCATTCCGTTATCCCACTGATCCAACAAAGAAAACCATGTAAATAAATGCTACACTTGAACAATATTTAGAGGAAAATAGGATGTTATTCGGTGGTTAGCCTGTGTTAAGGTACCTAAAATTAGTTCAGCTTGATGATTTTATAATGGTAATAAACATACCGGGTATTACTTTTTCATGAAGATTTCTCAAGAAAGAAAATTGGTCACGTATTATAACCAAGAATCAGCACGAATATTAGATTAATGCATCAACAGACACTAATCATTTTAAAGCAAATATAATCGTTTACCGGTTTCATGTACCTGTAATGATGATCTCGTTTAACATGGTGACTCGCGCAACCTTTTTTGGGGTTGTTCCGGCGAGGTCAGTCGGTAGCGCTCAAGTTGCATGGCTAGGCGCTGTCGCTCTACGTTTATGTATTCGATTCACACAATAATAAAAGTGAAATGAGTACTAGCCAGTTTCTTTTGACAACTTCTCATATGTTTGTTTGCTTTTGCATGCAACATTGTCGAATGAAATACTGGGCTGAAGGTTATAAAACTGAGTTTGGAAACCAGTCTCAAATTTCAAGCATCCGATTAGCTGAAAAAGCGACCAGTCGCCATTTCAGCCAATCGGATGCTTGAGATTTGAGACTGGTTTCTATGCTCAGTTTTGGATTGAAAGTTAATTCACCACGGCAACTTTCAGAGTTTATGAAGGTTCTTCGGGAAATCTTTTCTTTAACCTAGAAGCTCGATTTGTTTCTTATATTCCTGTTACCGTGTTCTTGCTAATTTGTCTCCAGAGGCTCTGGTCTCGGTAAGATCATTAAGTACTCGCCCCTATGACTTAGCATTACTATTTTCTTATGTTTTATATGTTTGTGTGCTTTTGCATGCAACGTTGTTGGGCTGATGGGTGGGTTGGAGTCATTTCACCAGTACAACTTCTTTTTATTTCTTGATATGAGAACCTGTTTGGGCAAGTGTGAGGTTGGGCACCCTAGAAAAAGGTGAAATATGCATATCAGGAATCGCCACATTCAACCTGGTTTAAACCCCCAGTGGTAATTCGTTTTGCCACTGACCGTTCCAAGGCGGTACCCCAAGGGTTCTTTTTTTCGTTAACTGTTTGTGGCGTCTTATTTGAATTGACATACTTATAACAAACATGCTCTCTCTTCCTCTCTTCTTTTTTACAGGGGAGGCTGTGTTTGTGCGTGTGGCGATTCCTAATATGTATTTCACATGTTTATGCATGTTTGTTTATATGAGAATCTGTAAAGGCAAGTGCAATGTTAGCGCACACGCGAACTTGGTTTAAACTTTACAGAGGCAACGTGCTTTGCCATTGATCGTTCCAAGGCCATAATTCCATCACAAACAATCAACAAAAGAGATAACCCGAGAGGTCACCTTCCTGGATTGTGACCTAACTGTGACCAGCAGAGAAATTGAAGTAAAATCAGCAAGAACCCGATGATCCCAGGAATAAAAGAGAGTGATCTAGCTTTTACGTTCTTTTTAAGGTTCCATTTGAAACTTTCATATACTCTTAAATCCCTTCAATCACAATGCTGCCAAAGAGATTTAATGTAGATGTGTTATTCAACCAGGTTGCAGAGTGCTGACGAATATTTTTTGGTTGCCGTTTTTTTTTTGTTTTTTTTTTCACTACTTTGTGCGAATAAATTTGATAAATTGATATTGCCTTTATAAAGTTAGATTTGGCATATAAATTTATTGACCAATAGTAAAAGGCCTTTACAGTATTAAGTACATATTTGTAACTATTGATGCTTTTATATTTTGTACAGCCAAGAAACTGCTTCACGACAAACAAAAATATTGCAGACTTGGTTTGATTGAGCGTGTTCATGGGCAGTAATGGAAATGAATATTACTGCCCATGCCGCCTAGGTCCGGATTGAATGCAACTCAATATTTACATCAGTAAACCGTACAATGTTCCTATTCAATTAAAGCAATGAAGTAAAGGGTTTCAGATAATAATGATAACAAATCTAACTGCAAAGAGTGTCTGTCGGTTTTAACAATTAAAAATTAAAAAGGAGAATACAAACATGCAGTTTTCATTGAAATCACCACTTATCTTACATTCATACGAACGAGCTATCTTTCATATTTCAAGCAATTCAAAAAGGTCACAATCTGGAATGTCAAAATTCCATTGTTTTCAGTTCCATATATGATAATCTTTTCGTTAAGTGCAAACCCATTTTGTCTGGGGGCCGTACACCGCTTATTATGGAATGGCCCTTATGAGTCTGTTAAAAGTCTCTCCGTTCATTCAATCCGTGCTGTTATCAGTCACGCCCGTAAAAGGTCGTTGAGCATGCTTATGAATGTTTATAGTACATCTAAAATTTCTTTAATTTTAATAATATGGACAGTATTAAGATGGGTTTTTCAATATCCCAGGCGGTATAAATTTGGACACTATTCAACACCTCTAGGATATATTTCCTGGTTTTAAATTTTTGCCTTTGGCATTCTCTGCGATATGCAGGATTAAAATTATCAGATCCCCTGTCAAAATCCTTTTCCTTTCAGTTCCGTCCATGTTTTCTTGTTAAGTTCAACCCCATCCTTTATTTGGATACCATAGAAAACTGATCTTGGAATGGTATTGATCTGAACATATCGCATTGAAATTGATGTGTTCAATGCCATAAATACCGTCATGTATGCATACCGTCGTTAGTGATGGATCAAAGTGTGTTGTTTATTGTTGTAAATAATGAGTTACGCTCAAACCGGGGCTAGGCGGCGTGGGCAGTAATAAGCATTTCTATTACTGCCCATGAACAGGCTCAATCAAACCGAGCCTGCAATATTTTTACATTTTATTTGTTCGACAGCTTTCAAAGTTCCATTTTCTTCTATTTCAATATCACAATAGCGTTGTTTGTTCCGTGTGGCAGCTGTTAAAATTCTCCCTGTACATTCAATCAGTGCAGTTATCAGTTACTTCCTTTGAAGGTCGTTGAGCACGATGCTTATGTGTGTTAATAGTACATTTTTAATTTCTTTTGTTTTAGTACTTCGACCAGTTTTAGATGAGTAGTTTCAATATCCTAGCCAGTATAAATGTTGATACTGTTCACCCCTTGGATATACGTGTTTAGGGCAAACATATTCTTTTATTTGGTGACCATACGCCGCTGATCATGGAATGGTGTTAATTGTAAAATACCGCATTGAAGGTTCCATGTTCACCGCGATATGCATACCATCGTTTTGGATGGATCAAACTGTAGTGGTAAGTGGTGTAAATATTGAGTTGCGCTTAACCCAGGGCTAGGCGGTGTGGGCAGTAAGCAGTTCCATTACTTCCCATAAACATGCCCAATCAAACCGACCCTGTAAAATGTTCATATACTGAGCCAAAATGACATGGGAAACTCCTACGACATTAATGATGACAGCGAATGCAAATATCTGGAGGAATTTGATCACTTATAGGTTTATTTTGGAAGTTGTTTGTTCAGTATCTATAGGTTTAAAAAAAAGAAAAATGAAAAATCATTATGTGGTTGTGGAAATTAGGAGTTTGTTCCTTTTTTTAATTATTAGGGAGGTAATTTGCCAAAACGGATATTTAAGTTACTTTGTCTTATTTCTTTGCATCAGTGGACTTGAAAGATTATGTTTTTTCTTCTACACATGCCATAAACTTTTAAATTTGACAGTCAAATAATCTGTTTGAGACTAATATGTTATATATTATCGACCTCATCATCATTTGGGAGATGATCACTGTGAAAAAATAACAAGACATCTCCACGCTTTATTAAATGTCTAGATAGGTGCAAATAACACAAATTAAACGAAGGACAAAATATAGCATCACTGAACAAGTTTTTTTAATTGAAAAACTGGTTTTCATTCTTGCTCAGTGTGTTTGTCGTGTTCGACGACTTTCAAAGTTCCCTTTTCGTCTATTTCAATATTACAGTAGCGTTGTTTGTGTGTGTGTTTGTGTCGTGTGGTGGTTGTAAAAAGTCTCCCCGTACATTCAATCGGTGCTGTTATCAATGACGTCATATGAAGGTCGTTGAAGACGATACTTATACGAGTAAAAAGGCTTGATGTGCTCCACAACTCGTATATGCTTATAGTACATCAACATTACTTTTGTTTTAATATTGCGGCTAATTTTAAGATTGGTGTTTTTAATTTCCCAGCCTCTATAGATTTGGTTACTTTCAATCACCCCCAGGCTACACTTAATAGCGTTCTCTGTGATATGTTACGTTTTTAAGGGTTATCCGATCAACCTTTTTGGGGAGTTGTCCCTGCAAGCTCAATCGTTAGCGTGATCGCAATTCCATGGATAGGCGCTGTCGTCGTACGGTACGGGTTCGGTCACCAGTAGAGGCAATAGGCAAGACCATTGGAAATTCAAAATAGCGCTATTTGTGCAGTGTGGCGACCGTAAAAAGTGTCCCCGTACACATTGTCAGTACTGTTATCAGTAAAATAATCGGTAATCGATGACATGCAGTGATAGTTACATTTATAAGGATTATCCGATCAACTTATTTGGGGGTTGTCCCGGCTAGCTCAATCGGTAGCGTGATCGGAATTGCATGGCTAGGCGCTGTTGCGGTATGGTACGGGTTCCGTGCCCAGTAGAGGCAATATCATTTGAAATTGACAGTAGCGCTATTTGTTCAGTATGACGGCCGTAAAAAAATCTCTCCGTATATATAGGCAGTACTGTTATCAGTTTAATAATCGATTACCGATGTATGCAGTGATGGTTAGGTTTATCAGATTTATCCGATCAACCTTTATAGGTAGGTTGTCCCGGCTAGCTCAATCGGTAGCGTAATCGGAATTGCATGGCTAGGCTCTGTCCCAGTACGGTTCGGGTTCTTTCCCGAGTAGAGGCAATATCATTTGTATGCTCAGACCCCCTGTCAAATTTATTTTCTATTCAGTTTAAACCCATTCTTTTATTTGGGGACCATACAAAACTGATCGTGGAATGGAATTGATCAAAGCTGTTTATTGGGTTAATATTGAGTTGCGCTCAACCCGGGGCTAGGCGGCGTGGGCAGTAACACCAACTTGCATTACTTCCCATGAACAGTCTTGATCAAACCGAGCCTGCAATATTTCATATTGGTCGGGCTACAAAATTCCCTATGAATAAGTATGAATAAATGAAAGAAGATAGTTTACCAGCGTTCTGCATGCTTGGTGATCGATCACTCCACCGTTAATCTCTATGCTAAACATTTTCCGTTGTATAACTATTGCAAACAGTTTAAGCGTTTAGAAAAGGATTTTATGTGATTCTTGAAGAACATAGGATTCTATGACTTTATTTTACTTCTACCTAACAATTTAGTTTTTATGGGTGAATAGGAACCAAAAAGAGTTTTGTGTATAGGTCTAGGTTTCTTGACGGTACGTTTAGCTATTTATATTTTTGCATGGTTTACTTTAAGAATTGATATAGTTCTCTGATATAATAATGGGTTATTCACAAAGGCAACTTAAATTTTGTATGTAAGAAAACATGTGGTGCAAGTTTGAGGCGTTTGCATCCTAGAAGCTAATTCCATACTCGCCTCAGCGGCAAATGCGTTTTAGCAATTGCTGTGTTAAATCGGATATCCAATCCAGGTTTTCTGTTTTCGTTAAGTGTTAGTCAGCTTGTTTTACTGTGTATGAGAAGGCTGTGTTTATAGTGGTTATCGTTCAAGTTAGCTGGTTATGTTATCTGCCTCTCATATCACATATAACCAACAGCTGTTTAAAACAAATATTTATATACTTATAAATATATTCCATAAACATACATGTAATATATGCCCAAGATAATAAAACTTAAACTGGAGTCAGATGCTGAAGATTTGTGACTGGTTTCCAAACATAATTTTTTGATATTGAGTCATAATCAAGGACCATATTTTCAATGTTGCCCGAATATCATAACGATATAGAAATAGTTAAATTAGTGAGAAATGGGACACAACTTGTTTCCAATGCATTATCATTAACTTTTAATTCGCTTGCAAAAAAACGAAATTTTATCACGCAGGTAAGCTTTGAAGATAAAATGTTTTCTTGTTTTTGAGGCCATTTATTTCCAACGTTGTAGCGAATGGAAGATAGTGTTTTAAACGTATATGTTGATACTGAAGCCTACGAGTACCCAGAACAACAAGTTTATAGACCAAAAACTCTAGCAATTGTTTTGACAATGTGCAGGTCTTTTTTTACAAAGTTATCGTTCTTTTACTACTGTATACTGTATAAGTAATTGCATGGTTTACTTTAAGAATTGATATAGTTCTCTGATATAATAATGGGTTATTCCCAAAGGCAACCTAAATTTTGTATGTAACAAAACATGTGGTGCAAGTTTGAGGCGTTTGCATCCTAGAAGCTAATTCCACACTCGCCTCAGCGGCAAATGCATTTTAGCAATTGTTTTGACAATGTGCCGGGTTTTTTTACAAAGTTATCGTTCTTTTACTACTGTATACTGTGTAAGTAATAGTTTCGAAAACTAAATAGATCGCTGTTTAAACAATTAAAGTAGTGTGTACCGGTAATACGGAGTTGCCACATACTTAGATTCAGTGTTGTTATCATATCTTGTCCTTTTCACCGTGAAGTTAATTAAATTCGGCTTGTAGACAGAAAATTGCTAATTGCTAATGGTACGTAAGAAAGTTTGCAATATTAATGACCCCACTTGAACAGTCAAGAATCATACAGAGAATCGTCTATTTCGCAGAAAAACTATGCAAATGTATCAGCATAAGGTTGTGTTTTTTTTTGTAAAATTGCATTATCATTTTCTGTTGCTCCCAGAGCAACAGTGCATATACCTTTTTTAATTAAAAAACCATTGCAAGCCAAAATCAACTTCATCGTGCGTCAAATAATTACTTTACGCTGACAGAGGTGCCATTTTACCTTACGTTTAATGGAATATTGATGGCACCGATAACGTTTCCTCTAGCTTGTAATCAAATACTTGTAAAAGAAAAATGATTAATGTTTAGCGGTCGTAGAAAAATATTGTCGCGTTTCGCTTTTTGTAAAAAACAACAAGAACCCTTTGTCAGACGCTAGTGAAACATGTCTTTCGCTTAATTATCTTGACGCAACTTCATCAATTTCCAACTACTTTCTTTTGAATATTAATGGTTTTGTGGGTGTTTAAATTATTACAAATAAGACTCAGAGACCGAGGTAATGCTCTGTGTGTGTGTTCGACCACATCGTTTGCACAACGGTATGTTTACTGATGTAGAAACTGCATTTGGATATTTGTATTAAAATGCAAACGGGAATCGATAATCTAATTTGAATTTTCCCGCCAGTGCACAACTTGCAGAACTTGCACATATTGTTTTATAGGCGGCAAAATTTAATTTTCTCAAATTTTGGTTTTTACTGTGAATTCGGATTTTACTTTAATAATATTTAAAACGAAGTTATTTCATTTAAAACATGTTAACAGTTTATTTAAGTGCATTTAAGGGATCCTACTTTTTTACATCATCGTTTTTGTAAACTAATTGTAAAATGCAAAAGACAATCCGAATTTAATCATGTTTTAAATGATGTTATGGGGTTCATTTTCATGAAATTTGATCCATACACATAGTGTGAATGGTTCTTTGATGCTATTTCATGCTGCTGTTTTTTGCGACCAAACAATGTGTATCATGCTTGATACTGCTGAGCTTTGCACAGGGCATTAATTAACTAGTAAAACAATAAAATTTGAAAAATATCCATCAATTAACTTATCAAGAAACAGAAATAGGGGACAGTTGCATCAATTTGTCACCGCAATTTTTATTTGCGCAACAGCGACAGTGTTATTCAGTGAGCGCCCTGTGCCCTTAACGTTTTGGTCATAAACTTCTCGAAGCAACGTGCCCGTCACAGGCGATGCGGGTTGTCCTAAGAGACCATTTCAATATTCATGTATTTACCCAAAGCAGATGTGTAAGCTAAGGTCATCCAAGAACTTGAATGCAAATGTTTGACGACCACAGCATAGCAATTACTTTACCAAAAAAATCTTATCTGACGTGCGCCATGATGGAAAACCACACAAGTCCTCTCAAAGAAGGCATGATATGCTCCACAACTCGCATGTCAGGGGTTACATCAATGTAAATGTATGCTTTCTTGTCGGCCGCTTCCAGTCGTTAATAAATCATCTGCATGAGATCTTCATACAGCGCATATTCTGCGTGTATAACTTGAAAATCTCCATGGTGGCAGTTTTTGTAGTAGTGCTCACCTGCAAGAAGTCTCAGCCTTCTCTCGTTTCACCCAGCCTCCGTCCAAAACAATACAAAATGCATCACCCTTTTTAAAAAGTCAATAGATTTCTCCTTTTATTCCTATTAATTGGCGATAGAATCGGACGAAACACGTGATAGAAATCGCAGCAAAAATTGAACAAAGCCTGAAACGTCGGGCCATTTTCGTTTCATCTAAGATACATTTTACCATAACAAGGCCCACAGCTGCCTGGATGCAGTGCCTTAGTCTGCATGAATTGGCTATATTTAGAAGTTCAGATGCAAACAACTTGAAATCAGCAGAAAAAACTATAAATATTAATCAATTTAAGAACGTCTGATGGGGTGCAGTTGCATCCAAGAAGCAGGATCCAGCTGTAAAAATGCTGCGCTTGTGTAAAAGAGACTATTTTTCCAATGTGATTCGCATTCTACTAAGACCGCCCTGACCTATTCTTCGTGGTAAAAAGCCTTAATTGTGATTAATTACTTCAAGAGCAACTTTTTAATGCCTAAAACAAAGTTTTCAAAGTTTCCTTGCATACCTATAGAGCGCAGGAAATCCTGCAAGAGTTATGCATCATTAATGGATTGTATGCTGCACAAAATCGATGGATGGCGCAGGGCTTTGCATCTAAATATAGCACAGCATCTGTTTTAATGAAATGCATGCGTGAATGAGGAAACTGCAGATTCAGTCATGTAGTCTCCGGATTTCCTTTTTCATAAATATTTATATGAAATCACATATTTAAAGTATACTATACTTTTTCGAAATGAACAGTTTTATTTGGAAGACTTGATACAGGATAAATGTGTTTATTTGTTGCCGTTAACAATTTCGATTTAAGTACTATGTATTTCGTCTTGCTCTAATCAACGTATGTAGTAGTCGTGCTGTAGGCTATATTATTGTTTCTTAAAAAGAATTTTATCAAATCAGTTTTATTTTCAACTATTTGAAATCGTGTGGAAACTACATTAAAATACCAGCTTTTCAGCATTAACTCATTGCTCAAAATACCGTTTACTTCTGTCAAAATTGATGTCGAAACTTCATACCTGAAACATAAAAGATGGCGAGCGCAAACTTATATTTCAGAAGGAGGAAATTAGATCTGGAAAAAAACTACTAAAAACTTGTCCTCGATATTCTTTTCGGTTTTCTTTGCTTAAATTCATCATTTGACAGCTATACTTGAAGTAAAAGAAACACAAATAAAATTAGAAGCATTTACCTTTTTTTGAAGAAATGCATAGATCTATCGTTTGCATGGTTGTATGTGTTTCTTTTCTTTTTTCTGTTTAATTGGTTTAAGTTCAAGTTTCTCAATCTTAAATGGTTTCCTTGTTGATTATCAAAAAATAATATTGATGAAACAAAATATTCTTTCCGGAGAATGAAAAACGATAAGTATCTTTTCGAACAATTATTTCTTTGGGGAGATAGATGACAGTTTGGCGCTAAACTTACGTCACTAATCGGGAACATCAAGGCGCTTTTGTCGTCTGCAGTCGTGCGGAAAATGAATAAATAATGTAGCCTACTTCGGTTTATAACAAAGTACAACGGGTAAGAAAATACAATCACTGAACTTTAGACCTTTTTATGATTCATCATAATAAAATTTATACATATGCTAGTGCAGGTCGTTCGGTTTTATCACATAATTTCACGACTAACGGTGGGCAGAACTCGCCAAAACTCGAAAAAGGATCATTTGAGATGAAAAAGGCCGTAATATTACACATTAATTAATTCACCCTCTTATGCTTATACCGAGTGTGTGTGTGTGTGTGTGTTACAGGAGCTGCTTTCATTTTGAAGTATGAAACATGTGTTGTCAGAACAGAAAGAAGTTAATCTTGTATCAAAATATGCGGGACACATCTAGTTTAGCGGACCCCATGTTTAAGTGCTGCAAAATAACTAGGCTACAGACTACTGAGCTGTTCCTCCCAATATTGTCATGGTTTCATTTGCAGACATACAGATTGATGTACAATGGCTGCCAAAATAATAGATTTGGATCAAGAAGTTTCATTTATAAGAGCTTGTGTTGTGGAGCTTCCCTATTTGTTAAAACATTAACATTTAAGAGGTTTAGAGAATGCACAGGAATATAAAATCCATCCCCCCCACCACTTTCACACACAAAATAAATAAATAGATAATAAGTAAATAAACAATTGAAACCAAAGAGGTGTTCAAAGATTCAGTTGCTTTTTATTTCTATATGCCAAAACAAGCTGTAAATCTTGCACAGATGATTAGTCATGACGTGTGGTTGGTTGTAAAGGAATTCGCAGGTCTTTTTCAGGGGTATTTGGGAAAAAGGTCCCTGCACAAATTGGGAATTTTTCTTCACGGTATACACTGGTTTTACACAGGTTGCATACATAGATTCAAAGTATACTCAAACTCTATTGTATCGATCTATCCATTTTATCCTGCTATTCTTTAATTATGCTTAGATGCCACCTGTCAATTAATGACATTGTTAACAAGGTCACGCCTACTTTCACTTATCATTTGACCAAAGTTTACTATGAAAAATAATTAAAGAGTAGTGGTAAGAATCTTTGTATAGTGTTTTCTTCACAATGGTCACTTTTTTCAAAAAGGTGGTTTTGATACACATGCATATAAACATATTTAATTGACAATTATAAAATGCTAGTTGGTCTGCAATTGTCAGTTATCAAAATAATAGATCACAAGACACCTTCGTCACTGTTTTATTACGATTGGAAAGGCCGGCCTTCCATATTTTGAACAGCTTCCCACAATGCATCGATAATAATGGCGTGAGCTCATATTTCACTAAGACTTATACCCCTTGTTTATGTGGTTCATTTTGTTTTTCTGTTTAGTATTGACTATTTAGATCTATACAATGGGGTTAAAGGCTTTTTCTTTGGTAATTAGAGCATTTATTCAACTGAACTTAAAGTACAAATGTTAATACATCCTAAGATAAATATATTTATTCTCTAAAATCTTGCTGGCCAAGAGTGTTTTTCCTAATATTCAAGTTTTGAACTTTTAGCTAATTTTCACCATTTGCAATGTTTGTACCCCGAAATTAATAACCTTGTTAAAAATAAAGCTGTTTTTCTTATCTGAAAATTTTAATGAGGATAACTAAGAGATTTCATCATGAGTGACAATGCTCATTTTATCTGGAGAGATATCTGTCTGATAATCAACATGGAACTAACCCAGTATCTGTTGCTTTTAATCTGATAGCAAAAAAGTCATCAACATTGCATAATTGTTCTGGCTTTCTTCATGTAGCAAGATCATCCAAGGCAAACTATGCAAGCGCTATAAAAATGTAATTTCAAAGAAAGTAAAAGATTGTTTAATTTTGTGATAAAAGTGCATATATATTACATTTGTTTGATTTTGTTGCCAGTCAATGCGCAAAGTTGTAATGTTTGTCATATAGGTTAAATATCTTTTGATAGTGAGAGAAAAAAAAAATATTTTTTACTTTTTCACATGAACCTGTTGAGCAACCTTATATCGTAATGTTTGTCTTCGAGAAGATGAAATAACAGTAAAGAATTGCTTGATACAAATTCAATTTTCAAGTGTTATTTTGCTACTGTTTACAATTTAAGTACAGCATTTTGGCATGGAGAATACACTCCATAGAGCATAGAAAAGCTGTTTAAATATTTACTAAGGGATTAAAATAAATGATGATTTTCATGTAATCTACTATAATTGAAACATTATTTGTAACTGAATCTTTGAAAAGCCATCAACAAATGTAGAAGTACTTACAAAATGCTGCTGGGGGCAATTTCACAAAGATTTCATTAAAAATTTTGAAGTTATGAGAAATATTAACCACTAACAAGGAAAATGTGCATTTGATCAGTTTAAATGAAACTGGCCTTTTTATTTTCTGTATTGTATAATCCAGAACTACCCATTGGAATTTAATTCACTGACACTTTTATAATATGCACATGTTACCAGGAATTTTAGATGAACTAATACAGCATTAAAACACAAGATTGATACAGCAAGGCATATCAGTAAATCGATATCCCACAGTGTGGTTTTCTGATTCTGTATCTCTACAATTGTCTGTGTTATATGTGACATCATAACTACATCATACTATGTTGTGTATTCTGATCGTAATTTTCCTGTACTCTTCGGCACATTCATCATTGTTTTACAACCATTCATTTATTGTGTGACAGTTGCAGTCTGTAGGTTTGGATCATTTCTCATTGCATATTTGTAAACCACATTACACTTGACCTTTGGTCTTGTGTGATATTGTTTACACATCATACTTGGATGATACGAACCTACAGACTGCATACTATTATAATATTCCATTTGTATCTGAATGAGTTAAAGTCCATAGCAATATTGTTCTGTTCAGCTCCTCAGTTGAGAGTCTTGTTGTTTACTGCAGATAATGGAGAGTCTGCTGATCTTAGAAGACCTTCTTCAAAAGGGATGTGTCACTTCTTCTGCTGTGGAAAAGATAAATGAAGATTTATTGAATAAAGTCAGCAAGGTAATCTATAGCTTGATTAAAAAAAAATCATGCAGAGGTATATATATACATTTAATTTAGCTTTTTAAAATACTAGGCTACAGGTGTGGTTTGGAAAACAAAAGTTGACAGAGAATAATACATGGTGTAAAGATCGGTTTCTCACAAAAAGGTTATTCAATTTTGGAAGTTTGGAACTTGATGACAGGAAAAAGAGCTGCAGTGTGCTTAGGCCTGAGTCCGGTGTTGTGTCAATTAAGTTAAAATATATATGCATGTAAATAAATTAAACACTCTTCTAAATATTGTAACACTCATAAATAAAGTGATGCCAATCATTTTAAAGTTCATAACTACCATATGCACACTAGAAAGACTGTGTACATGATTGGTTATTGTGTTGCATGACTAGGTGACATATAGGGATTACTTTTGTTGGTGGCGGCGGCCGGATTTCCTTGTCCGGTGCCTAACTTTGTCACCTTAGGTTCAAATGACTCCAACCTTGGTATGCATGTATCTGGCAATGACTCGAAGTTCAGTGCACAAGAACTGTAATTCTACCATGTTCTGCTTTTTAGTTATTCCCCTTTGATTGATTTTTATAGAGCATTTCTTGTCCGGAGTGTAACTTTGTCACCATAGGTTCAAATGACTCCAACCTTGGTATGCATGTTTCTGGCAATGACTCGAAGTTCAGTGCACAAGAACTGTAATTCTACCTTGTTCTGCTTTTTAGTTATTCCCCTTTGATTGATTTTTATAGAGCATTTCTTGTCCTGAGTGTAACTTTGTCACCATAGGTTCAAATGACTCCAAACTTGGTATGCATGTTTCTGGCAATGACTCTAAGTGCAGTGCACAAGAACTGTAACTCTACCTTTGTTCTGCTTTTTAGTTATTCCCCTTTGATTGATTTTTATAGAGCATTTCTTGTCCAGAGCGTAACAATGTCACCATATGTTCAAATGACTCCAAACTTGGTTTGCATGTTTCTTGCAATGACTTAAAGGGCTGTGCACAAGAACTGTAACTCTACCTTGTTCTATTTTTGAATTAATTCCCCTTTGATTGACTTTTTAGAGCATTCCTTGTCATTCTTTTAAATTATTCCCCTTTGATTGATTTTAAGTGCATTTCTTGCCAAGGGCATAACTTGTTGAGCATGTTTCTTGCAATGAGACAATTAAAAGGTTATTTTATATGTGAATTTTGTGCAAATACATTGCTAATAACTGTACAACAAAAAATTAATTAACATTTTGTATGTCGACTAACAATTATTTCGTCAGGCGACACATCTGACTCGCTGAGTTTTACTACCTTTTTGCAGTTACTAATTATCAGACAGTTCTAGTTTTACAGTATTAGCTTTTGATAATATATTATGTATATTACACAGGAGCTAAGCATATATATTGGAAGTCATGACAAAGATCTTTCTGATCTACAAAGTATACTGCACGCCTTGCAGAACCTTGTCAGGCATGACAGTTCCTCCTTCGATCACCTGAAGGAGCAGGGTATTCTGGTAATAATGAAAGGTATGCACACGTTCAGATCTCAATTCAATTAATATTTTACCTATTTATACATGAGGAAGTTTATATGATGCTAGATATTGTTTCATTAACTGTAATTATGTAGCTTGGAAACATTTTATGCCCATGAAAGGAGGTTTATATCCTTTCCACGACCATAACGTATTTAAACGTGACAAAATTTTGACTTCCCAAAACCTGACCCTGTTTTAAGGGGGGACGCCCCAAACGTATTTAAGGCCTAAAAAAAAAATATGTCTATTTCCTGTAACATCATTAAAAAAATGAGGGTCGGTAGGTAGGGTTTTTTTTTTTTTCCTTTTTTTTTCATGCTTCAGGACTGTTAAGTATGGGATGCAGTGACATCCCTGCAGTCAGTTTTTGGGGCAGTAGAATAAAGGGGTTTTCATCGGGAAAATTGGGAAGAGGCATAGAAATAAGTATTTTCAGAATTTGTGATATTTGACAATCTTGCCGATTTTTTTATGATCGTGAAATTATGTTATTATGGACTTACTGTGACACTGTTTCCGGTTATGTACTCGTCAAAACTTACCGAAAATGTGGCTGTATATGTTTGGCAGTATGGTTCACAATGAACCACTTTATCAATTTCATCAATTGTCTGCGAGTTCTTTGTTGATACAACACGTTTCTGTTCGTTTTTGTTCACACACACCAGCTTCGTGGCAAGTAAAGATGCCGCCATCTTAGGCAATACCGGATATAGTCGTATCTAAGCAACAAAGCAGTGATCAATAAAAAATACACACCGCGAAGGTCACACACCACTATTTTTTATGGGCGTCGTACAAAACGATTTTCAACAACCGGCGAATTTAAAGTCGTAAAAAAAAATTGGTCGGGGGTAAAAACGGAGGGTCGGTCGGGTTACAGGAAACAGACATATTTTTTTTTTTAGGCCTAAACGTATAAAAACAATCCCTTTTCAAAATCTGACCTTGTTTTTTCGTCGGAAACCCGTCGATTTTTATTTCTTTTTATTAAAAAGTCCTTACATTGGCTGCTATTTAGAAAAACACGGAATCATCGATCAGTATTTGACACTATTAGTCCTTTGAACGCATCACATATTTTCTCTCAAATATCATTTAGTAAGAAATTGATTACATGTGACTTAGATAATCTGATTAGAAAATTAGTGATTTTAAAAAGTCAAATTTTAAGAAAAAAATATCTAATTACAGTGTTGCTGTTTCTTCATCTTTTATTGTCAAAAGAAAAAAGGGGCCCCAAAACAGTTATCCTTTATGTTAGAAAATACCTATATCTACCTAGTAATTACTTAATAATGACATTTCTTGCAATGACATAAAAATTAATGACTGTTAATTAGGTTAATTGATTTACGGTATTTTCCATTACAATCTTCCAGCGATAAACCAAATTTTTCGGCTTGGTTTCTCCCATTACGTAAAAGAGCGTTGAGATTTGGGATCTTAACGCACTACATTTTATATGCATATTCCACCTTTTTTACAGAAGAAAGACCGTAACGTTAGATTACGTGTTTTACAGTTCATTAATCAGGTTTCATACCATGTTGAACATTCTAAATATCATTAAAAGGTAGAATACCTGTAATGGACAAAAGCGTATATGCTTTATTCAAACATACGTTTATCAACGGGCATTAAAAAAAATTTACGCAGATTTACGTTATGGGTTTTAAAAACGTAAAAAAAGGATACGTTTAAATACGTTTCGGGCGTCCTCCAGTAAATCAGGGTCGGGTTTTGAGAAGTCAAAATTTTGTCACGTTTAAATACCTTTCAGGCGTCCGTCCGGAAAACAGGGTCGGGCGCGGAAAGGATATAGTAATCACTTCATCCATCCATCTGTCCTACTTTCTGTCCCAAAATCATGTCTGCTTCATAACTCTTGGACCCCTTGAAAAAATTTTAAAATATTTGGTAGAAATGATTGGCAGAATGACACAATGGGCAAATCATACATTTACACTGACCTTCATGGTCAAAGATGCATGGTCAAACTTTGAAAGAATGCATTTAGCAAAGCTTTTAGGGTACGTTTAAGAAATAACCATTTCTGGCCAGTAACAGCATAGAGTTTTCTAGAAAATTTACAAAATAAGAATTATTTGTATATTTTCTCAAGCAAATGTTACCCATTTGTATTGAAAGATGAACACATAGTGTCTGAACAGCATATCCGAGACAGTATGTTCATCAAGAAAACAGGGTCGGTTGCCGAAAGGATATCTTTGTCAAATTTCATTACCAGCCAGATCAGATAATTTACACTGTGTTGTGACCCAGAAATTCACTAAACACACATAAATTACAAAAAATTTTGATTTCAGTTAGATTTTAGCTTGCAACCAAAACATCAAACATGATGTGTCACGACTGATATTTTCGTTGAGAAGTAAAGCAGGAAAGTATAATTAACAGAACTTTGTTCATCGTAATTAATCCTTCAGGTTGCTTTACTTCAAGCCACACTTTTTGTTATTGTTTCAACATCCGCAAGAGAAATGAACCCACAGCAACAAAAGTTTGATTGACAGAAAATATAATTTGGAAGTAAAATACAGCATCTTTTGATTGAAGTGGCAGTTCTAACAGTCGTCGCATGACAAAAAACGTGGTCAGTGTCTTGTGAAGTACTGCGGTGCACAGATGATTACAGATGTTGCTCACTGGGTCAATATCTACTTGAAATCGAAATTTGTAATATATCTAGTTGAAACTGGATGCTGTGAAGATGAAAATTATGTCATAATTATTATTTTGGGGGATGAAATAAAAAAAATATATTTATACTCTATATAAAATAATAAGATGCAAAGACTACTTGTCAAATGTTTGCTGTGTTTTCAGTTATCTTTGATAATGTGATTGTGAGAATATCAAGAGAAGGTGCCTCAGAAAATCTTCAGATGATCATTGAGCTGAGTACAGAAACTGCCATAGTAAGTGAAAATATGCTGTTCTTATTAATTGGTGACTCCTAGTTTGTATCTTGAATTTCAATTACTTCAGAAAAGTAGAACAGCAGCATAGATATATATATGATATTTTACAAAAAATTATTAACTTTACTCCATGGGATATGGCTGTTATCCCATGTACAACCAGTGTAGATCCAGAACAGACGACACAGGTGATCAGTAGATACACTGATAACACACATCATACAGAGTAAAGGGTTAAATATGTCTAATATTAATGCATACTTTTGTAATTGTACAATTATTAAGTAATATTTACATTATAATATGTATAGGTTATAGTTTATTTGGAGGCTTGTATGAAAATTAAACAGTCAGGCCCAGCACAGCTGGGCGACCGTTTAATTTTTCGTACAAGCCTCCAATAAACTGTAACGTATATAATGGTTGAAATTATTTTTTTTAACTGACAAAACAATCGCCGGCTAAATTACCATATATGGGTGTGCACAAAATCAGTAGTCAAACTGAAAGTAGCTTCATCATTCAATGTACTGAGAGAATATTTTAGGAAGTGAATTATGCAATTTCTTTATCTGAAAACATCATGTGAACATATCTGACTCTCGGGGAAAAACCTGTGTAACAGTCTGTCCTTAGGTTGAGAAACAAGGGTTTATCCGTGGAAGTTATATTTTACCCGTTACTTCATAAATGCATCTTTTATAACATGGCAAACCAGTTTATGGGCTTTTTAAAAAAAATGGCTGGAAAAGTGAAAAAATAGTGAAAAATTAAAGTTCATAAAAATTCCAAACTTGTTATTCTGTATTTTTTGCTTGTTGAAACTGAGTACAGAACTGAAAAGATTTTTGAAATCGACAACTGGTTGCTGAGATATTGTCATTTGAAAAATGGCAAGTGAAGTGAAAAAAATGTAAAGAATTTAAGTTCATAAAAAGTCCAAACTCATATGTGGCAAAATAAAAATTTTTATGGAGCTTTATTGACCAACATTAAATAAATCAAAGAATTTTAATTTATGTGCTTAAAATACAAGTATTACTGTTTCTTATTATTTAAATGTGTATTTCTGTTAAAATACATTTTGAAAGATCAAATATAAGTGCTTTAGAACTTGTGGTATTGGATAAAGATAAAAAATTTATATTGTTAAGAAAGTGTGTCACACTCCTTCCTGACAACCACATAAGTGCAGTGTACTCAAAAATGTTTCACTAAGGCCATTCCTGTTTGTCACAATTTAACAAAACATGACATAGACTTCTAGGAAAAAACATGCTCTTGTTTTCATGTAAAGGATATGTTGACAGAATATTGCAATATGTGCATAATGTCACACTCCTGACAAATTTAGCCGACATTTTCTGAAGGGAGCTGCAGACAAATATAATTTCAATAGAGGTGATAATATTATAATTATTGCATCTGGAAACATAAAACTTAATGAAACACTTAACATTTCTTATGTACTATTAATCTTTCAAGTCCTATAAATTTATAAAGCAAAGATGTATTGATTTTCTTGAGGTATTTTCTAATCTACCACGTTTGACTTAATGGCATAAATTTTGATTACCTTAAGTATAATATGCTTAATTTTATCATTATTTGATGCCTAATAAATGCACATTTTACTAAAACAACACTAAAACTTGTCTTTACTCAAGCTTTTTGTAAAATAATGGTCTAACAAATGTGATTTTGAAAATTGTCACACTTTTTGTCACACTCCTGACATTTTTTGCCCATTATTTTAGAATATTTTTTAAACAGATGGTGCTATTTTGATGAAACTTCACAAATCTTGTAAGTGCATGATGAGACACCTCTGCAAAGTAGGAAAATGGAAGTAACTATTTGTTATACATTTTTATAACAGGAAAACCCAAACCAGCCTTTTTTTTTAAACAGCCCGTATATCCGAATCAACGGGCTCATCCCTGTAGTCTGATCACGACCGACACTTCTTGCTGTTATATTCACTAGGTTAATTGTGACAAAAAAGGGAAAGTGCAAATACTGATCAGATGACATTGATTTTAACGGTGATCTGGATCTAAACAGGCCGCCTATGTGATAACAGACGTATTTATGAAATAAAGGATTAAGCAATCTAAAAAAGATAAGCCAAAAAAATCCGAGCTAAAATATTTATATGATTTTCTTTTCCTCAGACTTTCGAAGTCATGCCTCCTTGTACACTGTAGACGATCGTTCACAAACTATACATGTTTATCAATAAATGTTCGAACAATATTATGGAGGAAATCGACATATAATAAACACATTTTAGACGAGCGACTTTATGAGAATTAAGGTTCCAAATATTTCAAAAATACTGCATTGTCATTGGCTCAAAAATAATTTCAACCATTATAAAGGGATAAAATGAGTTTGTATTTAGGTTAATGTATGTTTTGTAGGCTTTGGCTGATGTTAGCTCAAAGGGTAAGTCAACTGTTGTATTCCTTTTAAGATTGTTTGTTATTTGATGTTGCATTTTCCTGTTATTTTTCAACTGGATTGTAAAGCGCAAGTCCATGCTTTTTGTGTCTTTTGTTGGAATAAACGCCACTAACAATAAGAGGTTCTTTTGTCTTTTAAACTTTTATTGCAGACATTTGAAAAATAACAAATGTCAAGACTTTAAGTTTCAATCAACTGTCAATTCATCTGCAGTTTATCTCAAGAATGAAATTCAGCCAGTTGTTCACACCTTGATAGTTGTCAAACATGCCCTGAACATGCAAAATCCTACTGAAGTGAACTCCATAATGTAAAAGTAAGTGATAATGAGATAAAACTGTTGCTACTGTTTTATATAATCAGATATAACAGAACTGCAGTGTATACAGCTTGCATTTGATTGGCTAGGATAATGAAACCACCGCTCTTTAAACTGGCCAAAATAATAAAACAAAAATAATTTTAGGAGTACTGTTAAAATACATAACCACCTTCAAAGGACATAACTGAAATAATGTAAACCTAACTACTGCCCACCCTGCTTAGCCCCGGGTTGAGCTTGACTCAATAACTACACAATTAATAGTTAGATCCATCCTAAACTACAGTGTGTATATGATGGTAAACATGAACATTCTAGGTATTTAATACCAAATGTTCCGAAAGTATCTGGAACCACGGACCTGTCCAGTAAAATCTGGGTCGGTCCTACGTGATTTCTTATGTTATCAGACTGAGTGTCAGACAAAAATTTGAACTCTTATACTTGCTTATTCCTTTTTTTACCTGTTTCAGTCCGACAGAATTTGTTTGGATCAAAGATTAACACATCTTGTCTGAGGCCTAAAAAAAAATAGTTGTGTTTCTGGTGGCCCGACCGACCCTACTTTTTTACCGCCGATCGTAACTTTTTTTTCGACTCGGACAAAAATATCGAAGCATTGTTGTGGTCTCCAGTTGTCATGGATCGATTGGCCGAAGACGACAACGATATTTTGTAATGACGACATTTTTTTCAATTCAACAACAACGTTTTGTTCAATTCGTCTGCGAAAATCACAACCGCCGTAGTAAACAATCATGGTGGTCAGCGTTAGACAAACCGATAAAAAATATTTATACTTTTTGATCTGCCGACGATTTCATCGAATAATTACGGAAGCAAATAGATTAAGATTTCGGTTCAAGATGCATACGTGATACGATGAAAATGCAAAATCATTGAACTTTGGCTCAAGGAGTTTACGATCTCGGACTTTTGTATGGTGACAAAAAAGCACTTATCAAATAATTTATTAAACTCAGCTTTGGTGGTAGTGATAAATCTTTTACCATCATTGAAGGGTTATGAATTAATTTGATTATGTGTTAATTGCAACAATATCATGAAAGTAAATCTGTAGATGACTTTGGTACACTTGCAAATGTGGTGTGCTTTATGGCTATAAGAAGTGGTAGACCTACAAACATGTAGGTAAGAAAATTACCATACATATAAAACATATTTTTCCAAACATGGACAAATCTTCAATATCTATGCGTTAAAAAACCTTACGGTATTATGCATGGTACATGGATACAATTCATATTATTTAGAAAATCTAAAATTTATGAAAATAATATGTTAAAATATCTATTATTTGATATAGTAAATAGATCTATAATTTTAATAAAACTGCAATTAAATAAATATTATAAGTTGATGTCACAAAGTATAGTCTTAGCAGGCTGATTTTAGATCTACACTGTTTGCCCATATGATTTTTTGTGTATCTTTTTCGTATCTGTGGAGTAAAAGGTTAATACAAATAAAGGTTAGTAAAGTTTAATTTAGAGTTATTCACACACAATTTTGATTTCAGAATCTTGTTCCATCTCACATTATTAAATGACCATTGTTAATGTTGTATGTAGGTATGAACCACATTTGGAGATAGTGGATTTTTTATTATGTCTGACACTTGAAAAATCTCACAAATGTATTATTTTAAAGCAATGGTCAGCTGAAGTTGGTATTTTGTCAGGAACTATTCAAGCTTAACAGTTTTCTAGTTATGTAAAGACTAAAACAGGTTGACTGAAATAGTTTGGTGTAAATTTTGATATTCCCTCAATAGCGAGAATATACATGCTGTTATTTACATGAATAACAATGGAAACAATTTTCAAGTTTAATTTTTATTTTCAAGTATTTGTGTTCATTACAAACAGTAGAAGAACATAAAAACATGTACTTACCAGTTATTATGTCTCCCACCACGTAGTGGTGTGGGAGACATTTTGATTTGCTCCTGTCTGTCCGTCTGTCTGTCCGTCTGTCTGTCACACTTGTCCGCTCTCTAAGTCAAACAGTTTTCATCGGATCATCACCAAACTTCATCAAAATGTTAGTGGCCATAATATCTCGATCAAGTTCGATAACCAGCCATATTGCCCAAGGAATCTCAGAATTATGGCCCTTGAATTATCAAAAATAAGTTGTTTGAGGCTTGTCCACTCTGTAACTTGAACAGTTATCATCTGATCTTCACCATACTTTATGAAAATGTTTGTGGCCATAATATCTCGGCCAAGTTCAATAACCAGCCGTATTGCCCCAGTCATGTCGGATTTATGGCCCTTGAATTATCCAAAATTGGCTGTTTAAGCCTTGTCTGCTATGTAACTGAAATATTCATCAACTGATTTTCAATAAACATTATGATAATGTGTGTGGCCTTAATATCTTGGCCAAGTTCGAAAACCAGCCACTTTGCACCAGGCATATCAGATTTATGGCCCTTTGATTTATCCGAAATTAGCCTTTTAAACATGTCACTAACCTGGTTCATCTCTCAAAGTCAGATAGTTTTCATTGTATCTTCACCAAAGTTTATCAAAATGTTGATGGCTATAATATCTTAACCAGGCTATAAAGTCATCGATATTGCTTGAGGCACGTCAGGATTATGGCCCTTGAATTGTTTAAAAAAAAAATCTTCACTTGCTGTCGCTTATGTTTTTCCTGATCCTCCAAAAATTTGTGACATTGTTTATGACTAATATTGCACAGAACTTCCGTATGCCCTTTTAATAAATTGCCATCTTTATATTCACTTCACCAGTTTTATCCTGTGCATCATCAAAGATGATGCCTTTGTGGGAGACATGTGCTTTTCCCAAAAGCAATTCTAGTTATTTTGTGCTATTGACATAAAAACAACATGGTTCGGAATAACAAGCTTAACACTTTAATCCATTAATAATAAATTTAAAAAAAAAAAAAAAAAAAAGCCTACCTACCGACCCTGTTTTTTTTGGCTACGCCACCAGAAACACAGGTATTTTTTTTTTAGGCCTGACCAAATGTCTGACTTTCTTTCAACTTGGAAAGTCTGTAATACCATTGCATATTCAATGATATATTGTCCCCATAACAAAAAAAACAAATTGCTGAACTGAACAGAATAGAATTAAGACAAGGAATCTAAATCCTGCTTTTTACAGAGAACTCCAAAGGCAAATTCTAGAAAGCAGGAACTATATCCATGGGGAGATTGAACACTGTTAAAAGCTATATTGGCTAGGATATCAAAATCCACCATCTCAAAACTGGGGGAGATGTTAAAACAAAAATAATTTTTTAGAAGTATGTACTATTAACAAAAATAATAGCACTGATTGAGTGTAGGGGGACACAGCTGACACACTGCACAAAAAACACCGTGATGTTGAAATAGAATAAAATGTAAGATTGAAAGTCACCTGAACAATTCCTTGCAGTATTGATCACTTATAGTAACAATCTGCTGCTATTGTTTATTAAACATGTTGACAATAATTATTTCAAATGTTAAATAGAAACTGTTCAAAACTTTCTTTTCATTTGTGCTATATTTTATACAATGTAAGAAAATAAAACAGTATTTAGTTCAATCAATTTATCGGTTTCAGCTAAAGGTGCTGTAATTGAGGAGCTGAGCCCTTGTTTTCTGGACCTTCTGCAGCACCCATTACTTGGATTCCAAACCAGAATGGAAGTATGCATGTTTTAATATTTGTTATAAATACCAGATTTTAACAATTATTTATATACATACAAAAATAATATGGTATGTAGTGACAGTGACCGAACTTATCAAAATAAAAATTAGAACTTTGAGACCAGAACTGGGCTAAAATTTCAGTTGAATGATCTTTGGTGCTAGATTTGTTCTAACTCTTTTTTTATACAAACCTATGAGACACACCTGTATAACGTTACAACAAATAAGCAGAAACACTGTAAGGACTGGTTTATATCTTTGTTGGTATCCCCCATCAAAGTCCAAGGAGGAATTTGTATCATCCATCTGTTAGTCCATCTATTTATTTGCTGTCTATACTAATAACTGTGTGACTAAAACTTAGTGTTTATCACCTTAATGTTGCATCATGCTGGAAATTAATTGGAAAGTTGAGGCAATTATGCTATGATCATAAATAGAGTTATAACATTTTTTTATAATTTCAGTAGATAATTTGCTTATTATTTTAGGGTAAGGTTTCTTTCAGTAAAAAATTGTACCAAGTTGAAGTAACATTTAATTAACTGTTCATTAATTAAAATCAATCTGGATTTTTATTAATTTTACATGTATTTCTTTTTTCTAGGTTTTAAAGTCTACAAACATACTGTTGGAGCAATGTCCAACTGCAGCCAAAGAGCACTTCTTGGGAAGTGAAGAACTTGTAATGAAAATGTAATTACCATTCCCACAATTTTTGATTTCTTATTTTTGTGTCAAGATCAATGACATTTGTTTGATTTTTTTTTCAAAGGACACTTTCAATATTTTTTAAACAGTTGAACTATTTATATTTAAATACAAAGTTCTGATGTAGTGTAAGTGAAAGGGTTTAGTTGGAAAGGAACCTGGACCTGTCAGATTGAGAAAAAATATGCCATTTTTACAAAAATTTCATAAACAAGTAACTTATACAAAAATTAAAATTGCTCATATTGGGAAATTTATTTGACATTTGAGAATGAAACATGTTTTGCCATTTGGAAATAGATTGAATTTTGACCTGAAATCGGTAAAAAAAAATAGAGCACATACTGGAAGCAGGACAACTACTGCAAGTACATGCAGAATTTTGTTCCAGTATTGCAAACATTACATGTTTAGAAACTACTTCTTACCAATTTGCTTGCAATCACCTTTTGCAGTTGTAAATTATACATGATCACTGGTATGCATTATTTGTTTGTGCAGTTGTGAAGCATTTTTGAATATGCAGTATTACAAGACTGTTTATTATCACGGGCAAATGGAGAAAAATATGATAGATTTGCTTAAAAAAACTTGGACCATAAGAGCACGAAATTACTCATGTTTGAAAACATTCTTCTAAAATAGAATATGTATGAAGTTTAAATATCAAACTTCTTTTCAAATTGTTACAGTATGGTAAAATATGTTTGGTCATCATTAAACTTGATCAATTGTATTTTTCATTTCAGCTCAGAATTGGTCAACTTAGTCAAAACTATTGGAGGTATATCTTTTTAATAATGAAGTTCTTCCATAAAGTCATTTTTGTATAAACCTGGATGACATGTAAACATTGGCATAAAAAATCACACAAAAATACTGGATTTATTGTTAAGTTCATATGAATCAAAAAAAAATTTCGTGCTCATTTTAGCTTATTCCAATCTCTCTTTGACCTATACTTTGGATGAAAGTTTAGATGTGTTCAAGCAATATTTAAGCAATCTTTGTTTGAAAGAACTTCTTTCATGAACAATTTGGTGAACTTCTAACTATATTTGACTTTAGAAATTGCATTGGTAGGTCCTGCTTTCATGTCCAGTCCTTGTGATGATGTGAGGATTACAAATATTTGTTGCAGTCAGATGAAAAAGAGTAACTGTCAGCTGTTAATAGTTGATAAAGAAATAATCATACATAATATATATCATAATCATACATAATATATATCAAAACAGATGATTATTAAGCCATATAAGTTACTTTTTTTTCAGATTATGAATTTCAAGTTGGTCTTATTGAGTGCCTGATGCGACTGTTTCCAAGGAAATCCCGCCAAGTTTATGCCAAGAAGTTTTTCTCAGATCCACATATGTTGGATGGATTTCTGGCAATAAAGGATAAGGACTTTGAAACAGTAAATATTAACAAAAGTTGTAAAACTTCAAGAGGCTGAAAGCAAATTTCAGTGATTGTTAATGCAGATTCATTAATTTTTAAGCTATAAATGAAATAATACTGCAAAAATAGGGCTAACAATATAAGCAGATTGCAGTTTTATATGTTCACAGCAATTGAGAATATTTAATAACAATTTAATAAGTGTATGCATCTGACTGACAGTTTCATCCTTTTCTGTCGAGCGACAGCTTTTGAACTCCTGCCTGGTGTTGATTAAACAAAGCATGTTACTTGCTGTCAATTTTGAAACAGTTAATTAAATGTAACAACCATGTTTTTTAGGATTGCAGATTGTTTTTGAATTCTGTCAATGCAAAGGCTGAGGATCCAAGTAAAGGGTAATTTACTTTATAAAAAATTTTATACTCTTTATAGATAAGTTTATACTATAAATAGTATAGATGTTCAATTAGAGAACAAACTTTGATTAATCTTTACAGCTGTTTTAGCTTATTTGAAATTCCTATAATTCTGTTTTATTTAAATGTGGTTATAAAATTGGGAAACACTGCATATTTCTTAATTCATGAACTAGTAATCAACATGAAATACAAAAAAAACGCTTACCATTATCTGATATTTTAGCCAGCCTAGACTAGTAATTGACTGTTATGCATTCACTGAGTCTACTGACGCAACTCAAGCAAAGACATGCTGCCGTTAATTGTGCAAGAACTTTAACTCTTGGCCTTCACACCTGAACCTAGTACATTAAATATCTATTAAAATGTTAACTTCAAAGAAACAATCCTTCTGAATTGCATATTGTTTTGCAGCACATAACATCAAGTGTAGCAAATACAACATTCAGCTTGCACTGTGTAATTTTGCTGTGTAGAGATTTAAAATTTCAGTTTCAGTTATTCATTTTAATCTTTTAGGGTCTTTTCACTACCATGTGTGACTGCATTTGTGGGAAGTAAGCAGGTAAGTCAGATTTTGTTAATTTGTATTTTAAAAGTGAAGTATGCAAATAAGTATGATTTAAGGAAATCAATTTGTTTACATAAATTGTTTCTATTGTATTTTTAGTAACTTTTGTTGAAATAAAGTAAAATTTATTTAATTTATATCATGGTTGTGCAACATATCCTGATACTTCCTGGTGTACTCTTTGTTACATTATTTTTTAATTTTTATGCCCTCGCAAAGTGGGAGGCATAGTAGAGTTGCAATAGTCCGTTCCTACGTACGTATGTCCTCCTTCTTGTGGCATCAACTCCTCTTAAACTATTAGGCAGATTTCTTTCAAACTTGCAAAGATGATCAAGCAGGATGTGATCGTAAAGAAAGAATTTATTCCTGCGTTCATTTTTACCAGAGTTATGGCCCTTTGTTGTTACAAATGTTGTTGAAGCATGGGGGCGTCAGTGTCTGCGGACACATTCCAGTTAATATCCTGTGTATAATGAATTCAGTCATGAATATTAAAATTATTCTAAACTTTTAAACATTATTAGGAAGTTAAAAACAAACATTAATACACCAGAAGAAATATGAAACTTATGTCAGCATTATAACATAACAAAGTTGAGTCTGCACAAGTAGGCAGCAAAACAAACAGCATGAATGTCAGAGGTGAAATCTCTCTGTATCTTTGTCACATAATATCTTAAGACATATTTTGATAGGAAAGAGTTGCTTTACTGCAGGGTTACCTCCTGAGCCCTTCGATTAGCAAGCCAAATCTGGCTAGTTGAATGATTTTCGTCCATTTATGCATAAAATACTTTATGCACTAAACTTCCGATAACTAATACCCAATGAAATGATGATTTACACCAAGTTAATACATACTTAGAGTAACTGAGCGTTCCCATTGATAAAATGTTTCAGAAAGTTGAATAAATATTGATCATCTGTTTGTTTGTTGATTTGAAATTGTGTTGCCATTCTCTTGGTAAAATTTCTCTATTTGACATATGGTAGATATCTTTTAGTTGCGAAAGCCATCGGATGCAGGATATGAAGAGTTCTGGGTGGATTTCAATTTTGGTAGTGAAAGATTAACACTGTTTTGTGAGCAAGACAGCATCTATAGCCAAGTAAGTAAATCAATGATACTAAATATAGAAGATGGGTGGTTTAAATTTATGTATACATGTATTTTAAATTATTATCATGCCTTTTTTGCAAAGCAGGGGCATTCAAGTCCAGAATACACATTGCTGGTTTAACTTTAAAATACTCCAAATGTAAGTTTACAGACCTATCTTGATTGTGTGTTAGATGGGTAGTTTTCATTTTAAAATAATTAATGACTTGCAAAATGCCACCCAGTAATGAACAACACAGCATTTCATAATCAAACTTAAAACTAGATAATCAGAGAAAATGTTGAACTACATGTGTACATGTTTTACAGAGTACATTTGATGAAGAGTTATGGGAGACAGTTGCCATATACAAAACAGATGTTCAGCAATGTACTTATAATGGTAATATTTTTAAAAATGTTTATTATTTCCAAGAGCTTAAAATTAGCAGACATTCTAAAATCTTCAGGTCATGGTCTCATTTGAAAGAGTTCTGTCATTTTTATGCCCACGAAGGGAGGCATATAGTAATCGCACTGTCCGTCCGTCTGTCCGTCCGAAATAATCTTGTCCTCGCTTCTTCTCCGAAACCGCTTGAGGGATTTCTTTGAAACTTCATATGAGTGTTTGTCACCAAGTCTAGTTGTGCATATCGTCAGGAATTTCTGCTCGGATTATTTTTGGCTGAGTTACAGGCCTTTTTCTTGTCCTCGCTTCTTCTCCAAAACCACTTGAGGGATTTCATTGAAACTTCACAGGAGTGTTTGTCACCAAGCCTAGTTGTGCATATCATCAGGAATTTCTGGTCGGATTATTTTTGGTTGAGTTTGGACTTTTTCACCTAACCCTAACCCTAAACCCTAACCCTAAGGTATTTAACTAACCCTAACCCTAATTTCTATATTAAAATCTTGTCCATGCTTTATCTTCAAAACTGCTTATTTTTGGCCAAGTTATGGGCTTTTTCACTTAACTCTAACCCTAAGTCTTTAACCCTTACCCTAAGGTCTTTTACTAACCCTAAACCCTAACCCTAACTTGTTGTCCACACACTAGCAGTCTTAATTTTTATCCAATCTTCTTCAAACTTGGTCAGAATGTTTATCTCAATGAAATTTAGTTAAGTTCGAAAGTGGGTCATGTGACCTTGAAAACTAGGTAACAAGATTAAATTATAAAAGAAGCTTGTCTGCACTCTAGTGTTTCTAATTTTGGTGAAATCTTCTTTAAACTTGGTCAGAGTGTTTATCTCAATGATATCTAGGTACTGTTTGTAACTGGGTCATGTGACCCTTAAAACTAGGTCACTAGGTCAAATTAAAGAAAAAGCTTGTCCGCACTCTAGCGGTCTTAATTTTGGTGGGATCTTCTTCAAACTTGGTCAGAATGTTTATCTCAATAACATCTAGGTCAAGTTTGAAACTGGGTCATGTGACCTTGAAATCTAGGGCACTAGGTCAAATTATAGAAAAAGCTTCTCCTCACTCTAGCAGTCTTCATTTTGGTCAGATCTTCTTCACACTTGGTCAGAATGTTAATCTCAATAATATCTAGGTCATTTTTGTAACTGGGTCACGTGACCTTGAAAACTAGGTCACCAGGTCAAATAAAAGAAAAAACTTATTCACACTGTAGCAGTCTTAATTTTGGTCTGATCTTCTTCAAACTTGGTCAGAATATCTATCTCTATGATATGTAGGTCAAATTTATAACAGGGTCATGTGATCCTTTAAACAAGGTCACTAGGTCAAATTAAAGAAAAAGCTTATTTGCACTATAGCGGTCTTAATTTTGGTGGCAACTCCTCTTAAACTATTAGGCGGATTTTTGACCTTGAAAACTAGGTCACAAGGTCAAATTTAGAAAAAGCTTCTCTGTACTCTAACAGTACTGGGTCACATGACCTTGAAAACTAGGTCACCAGGTCAAATAAAAGAAAAAGCTTATTCACACTGTAGCAGTCTTAATTTTGGTCCGATCTTCTTCAAACTTGGTCAGAATGTTTATCTCAATGATATCTAGGTCATGTTCGTAACTGGGTCACGTGACCTTGAAAACTAGGTCACTAGGTCAAATTAAAGAAAAAGCCTATTCACACTCTAGTGGTCTTAATTTTGGTGGCATTCTCTTTAAACTTGGTTAAAATGATCCTTTCCATCTTTCACATTATATGCATGCAGTATGCTTCATCTTTTCCACAGGCATATTTTTACTACATATGTATACCAATATTCGATTTCAAAGCTGCATTTCGGGGGCATATGTCAATTTCAAGTGACAGCTCTTGTTTGTATTTGTATTTTTTATTCCAACAAAGCACCTCAAGGGCCACAAAAGTGTTCAACTGATTAAGCATCTAGTACAATTTTAAAGAGCCATCTACTGTCTACACTTTCATCAAAAGTATAAAAAAATCTCTTGGCAAAATGTAGTTCAATAAAATATTTCACAAATTAAATAATTACTCTTACTAATGAAGATGAGCATTTCACAAGAACCATAACTCTACAAGATTACTTCCCTTTCATATAAAAGACTTGTCCAGATCAAATCACTTTAGATGTCAGAGGGAACTTAATGGTTCTTAGAATATTGATTAAGGATGACAAGAAGATTGTCAGTGATCAAGAATGATAAATCTGTTCTGCCTTAAGTATTTACAGAGTATAATACTATATAGTTCGATTTTGACCCGTGAGCTGTGACCTTTCGGACAAGTCCACTGTTATTGTACTAAATAGGTAAAGTGCGTCATTTTACAAAGTTACCGTTAAATTACTTTACTTATCTGACATTATAACCAGTTCAAAGCAACAGAAATTTAGTCACGACGCAATAGCTCAGTGGATAAGATCTCGGGCTATGAAGCAAAATATTACATGTTCGAATCCAATAAAAGTGACTTTTTATTTTTGTCTCATTTCCTTTTTTATAATTTTAATTTAATTCATTTGATATTATTTTAAATAGTATTGAACTGTTTTATCTTTATATTTTGCAACCAACTTTTATTTTTGTGTCGCCTGCGATAGCAGGTAGACACATAGGGATCCTATTGTCCGGCGGCGGCGGCGGCGTCGTTGTCGTCGTCGGCGTCGTCGTCCGGTAGTCCCCCAACTTTAACCTGAAACTTAATGTTGCCTATAATTTTGAAAGTACTTGTCCTATTCACTTCATACTTGGAATATAACATCAGCACGAACAATGCCATCTGTGACGACAAGAATGATAACTCCAGTTTCAATATTTTTTGAGTTATGCCCCTTTCAAATGCAACTTTAACCTGAAACTTAATGTTGCCTATAACTTTGAAAGTACTTGTCCTATTCGCTTCATACTTGAAATATATCATCAGCACGAACAATGCCATCTGTGACGACAAGAATGATAACTCCAGTTTCAATATTTTTTGAGTTATGCCCCTTTCAAATGCAACTTTAACCTGAAACTTAATGTTGCCTATAACTTTGAAAGTACTTGTCCTATTCACTTCATACTTGAAATATATCATCAGCATGAACAGTGCCATCTGTGACGACAAGAATGATAACTCCACTTTCAATATTTTTTTAGTTATGCCCCTTTCAAATGCAACTTTAACCTGAAACTTAATGTTGCCTATAACTTTGAAAGTACTTGTCCTATTCACTTCATACTTGAAATATATCATCAGCACGAACAATGCCATCTGTGACGACAAGAATGATAACTCCAGTTTCAATATTTTTTTAGTTATGCCCCTTTCAAATGCAACTTTAACCTGAAACTTAATGTTGCCTATAACTTTGAAAGTACTTGTCCTATTCACTTCATACTTGGAATATATCACCAGCATGAACAGTGCCATCTGTGACGACAAGAATGATAACTCCAGTTTCAATATTTTTTGAGTTATGCCCCTTTCAAATGCAACTTTAACCCGAAACTTAATGTTGCCTATAACTTTGAAAGTACTTGTCCTATTCACTTCATACTTGAAATATATCATCAGATCGAACAATGCCTTCTGTGACGACAAGAATGATAACTCCAGTTTCAATATTTTTTGAGTTATGCCCCTTTCAAATGCAACTTTAACCTGAAACTTAATGTTGCCTATAACTTTGAAAGTACTTGTCCTATTCACTTCATACTTGGAATATATCATCAGCATGAACAGTGCCATCTGTGACGACAAGAATGATAACTCCAGTTTCAATATTTTTTGAGTTATTCCCCTTTCAAATGCAACTTTAACATGAAACTTAATGTTGCCTATAACTTTGAAAGTACTTGTCCTATTCACTTCGTACTTGGAATATATCATCAGCACTAACAATGCCATCTGTGATGACAAGAATGATAACTCCAGTTTCAATATTTTATGAGTAATATCCCTTTCAAATGCAACTTTAACATGAAACTTAGTGTTGCCTGTAAAATGGAAATTACTTCTTCAATTAATTCACTTAATACTTTGAATAACTCATCTGCATTTACAAAACAATTTTTGAAAATGATAACTCAGGTTTCACCATTATTTTAGTTATTCCCCTTTTAAATGTAATTTAGATGACACATTTGTTCTGTTGTGTAGTATTGAAATCAACTTCAATAAAATATTTTTATTATATATGATTAAACATAGGCCCACATTTCAACGTTTTCCAAGCAGGCGACACATGTGTTCCGCGGAACACAACATTCTAGTTGTTCATGTTCATTTCATTTTTAACAATACATTTTTGTTGAGCAGCTTGCCCTGACCCCATCCACCTCCGTACCAAAGGAGCGTTGACAATTGTGAATCCTGGCGATCTGTTAACACTTGTTGTTACATTCTTTTTCTTTAATAACTTACATAATTCAAAACCACTTTTTACAATGTTTTGAGTAAGCATCAATCGCGACATTTTATCAACTCGCTTGATGAAAGCTTACTCGAAATTTGTACGGTTTAATATCATTTTTGTCGGTGTCTAGATGAATGTATTGAAAAAAAAACATTTAAAACAGACAAAAATAAAATCTCCTCATTGGATTTGAACGCACAAACCCTTATGTCATATAACAAGAAATCAGAAGCGTTACTGCCACGGCCATGAAACCTTTTGTTATAGAGCGTTACAACTTTAACATTATGAACTATGATGGAAATACCTAACATGCCTATTTTGCGGAATATTCCAAAAATCTATAAATACAAAAGAACATTCACGGCTCAATGCGTAAAATTGGACTATACCTTTGAAGTTTTATTATGCAAAATGCTTCTTCAGAGTATATAATACTGCTAAAAGGAACTAATGATAAAGAGCAATTAGAAGATGTGAATTGCCCAAGAACCATAACTCTCCCTTTACCTTTAGAATAATTTCCCTACTTATTTTTTTAAATAAAAATTAGCATTTGCAGAATCATTTCTTTTATCATATACAGCACATCTGTAAAACTACTTGAGTTTCTACTGTACATTTTTAATGAACATGTGTTACATTTTTATGCCCGCACAAAGTGGGAGGCATATAGAGGTGCACTTGTTTGTACATCCGTCCAAATGTATGTCCCCCAAATCTTTAGGCATCAACTCCTCATTAACTGCAGGATTCGACATTAAGGCCCGACCGAACGACATTTACTAGATAATCGACGGTTCGGTCTTGTCACGTCAAAGGCTAGCTGGACCAATATTTGGTATAATTAAGTTTCAAAAGCAAAATTTCGGTAAATCTCTGACAATATTTGCCCATTCAATTTCCCTTCAGTAACTGGGAACTTCGTTGTTACTATTTTTAAACAATCCTGGCATGTGTTCAACTAAATCGCTAATGTATCCAGATCGAGGCTGTGTTATCTAAACTAAAACATATAAATGCCCGTATGTATACGTCATAGAATATTTATTTCATAGAGCAACAATGAAACAAATAGACAATGACGTATCCATACGGGCATTTTCTAAGTCAAATCGAGGCATTGTTTCGCGGATTTTCGATGTCGCAATGGTATTCCTTATGGAATAGGAACTGTCGCGAGTAAGTAAATTTATCCTATCAGCGTATTTACATATATTTATGTGATCCAATGATCCGTTATACAATGATTAAACTTTGTTATTGTAAGATAAAACCAACTAAAAACAAAGGCATACAAACTTGCGACAGTTCCTATTCCATATTGTTGTTGTTGTCTGGTATATTCCCCCTTTTCTTTTTAGAGGCACTCCTGCTAGCAGGATATTTCACAATCATTTTATATTATTTTTAGCTCACCTGAGCAGGAAGTGCTCATGGCGAGCTTTTGTAATCGCCTGATGTCCGTCGTCCGTCCGTGCGTCGTCAACTTTTTCTTCAAACGACTTCTTCTCCTGAACTCCTGGGCCAATCTTGCTGAAACTTGGCAGGAATGTTACTTGCATGAAGCTTTACCAAAATTGTTCAAATGGTTCCAGTCCATTGCCTATCTAGGTCACAGAGGATAAAAGATTTTGAACATGAAATTTTTAAAAATCTTCTTCTCTGAAACCGTAAGGCCTAGAACTTTGATATTTGGTGTGTAGCATCACCTAGTGGTCCTCTACCAAGATTGTTCAAATTATAGCCCTGGGGTCAAAATTGGCCCCGCCCGGGTGGGGTCATGTGTTTTCCTAATAAATATATAGCAAAAACTTAAAAAATCTTCCTCTCCAAAACCACAATGGCTAGAAGTTAGATATTTGGCATGAAACATTGTCTAATGGACCTCTAACAAAGTTGTTCAAATTATGGCCCTGGGGTCAAAATTTGCCCCGATCCAGAGGTCATGGGTTTTCCTTTTATTAAAATATAGCAAAAACTTAAAAAATCTTCTTCTCTGAAACTGTAAGGCCTAGAACTTTGATATTTGGTGTGTAGCATCACCTAGTGGTCCTCTACTAAGATTGTTAAAATTATAGCCCTGGGTTCAAAATTTTCCCCGCCCCAGAGGTCATGGGTTTTCCTTATATCAATATATAACAAAAACTTAAAAAATCTTCTTCTCCGAAACTGCAATGGCCAGAGGTTAGATATTTGGCATGAAACATTGCCTAATGGACCTCTAACAAAGTTGTTCAAATTATGGCCCTGGGGTCAAAATTTGCCCCGACCCAGAGGTCATGGGTTTTCCTTATATCAGCACATAGCAAAAACTTAAAACATCTTCTTTTCTGAAACTGCAATGGCCTGAGGTTAGATATTTGGCATGAAACATTGTCTAATAGACCTCTAACAAAGTTGTTCAAATTATGGCCCTGGGGTCAATATTTGCCCCGCCCCAGAGGTCATGGGTTTTCCTTATATCAATATATTGCAAAAACTTAAAAAATCTTCTTCTCCGAAACCGCAATGGCCAGAGGTTAGATATTTGGCATGAAACATTGTCTAATGGACCTCTAACAAAGTTGTTAAAATTATGGCCATGGGGTCAAAATTTGCCCCGCCCCAGAGGTCATGGGTTTTCCTTATATCAATATATAGCAAAAACTTAAAAAATCTTCTTCTCCGAAACCGCAATGGCCAGAGGTTAGATATTTGGCATGAAACATTGTCTAATAGACCTCTAACAAAGTTGTTAAAATTATGGCCCTGGGGTCAAAATTTGCCCGCCCCAGAGGTCATGGGTTTTCGTTATATCAATATATAGCAAAAACTTAAAAAATCTTCTTCTCCAAAACCGCAATGGCTAGAGGTTAGATATTTGGCATGAAACATTGTCTAATGGACCTCTAACAAAGTTGTTCAAATTATGGCCCTTGGGTCAAAATTGGCCCCGCCACAGGGGTCGCCCATTTTACATAGAATTATATAGGAAAAATCTTGTAAAAGTCTTCTTCTCTAGAACCATAACACATAGAGCTTAGAATATTTAGCTCACCTGTCACAAAGTGACAAGGTGAGCTTTTGTGACCGCCTGATGTCCGTCGTGCGTCATCAACAATTTCTTCAATCGACTTCTTCTCTGGAACGGCTTGGCCAATTTTGATGAAACTTCACAGGAATAATGCTTAGATGATGCCCTTTCAAAATTGTTCAAAAAATGGAATTCCAAGCAGAACTCTGGTTGCCATGGCAACCTAAAGGAAAAACTTTAAAAATCTGCTTCTCTGAAACCACAAGGCATAAAGCTTAGATATTTGGCATTTAGCACCCTCTAGTGGAATTCTACAAAGATTGTTCAAATTATTTCCCTGGGGTCAAAGTTGGCCCCGCCCCAGGGGTCACTTCATTTAACATAGACTTATATAGGAAAAACTTTAAAAATCTTCTTGTCTAAAACCACAAGGCATAGAGCTTAGATATTTGGCATTTAGCACCCTCTAGTGTAACTCTACAAAGATTGTTCAAATTATTTCCCTGGGGTCAAAATTGGCCCAGCCCCACGGGTCACTTCATTTTACATAGACTTACATAGGAAAAACTTTAAAAATCTTCTTGTCTGAAACCACAAGGCCTAGAGCTTAGATATTTGGCATTTAGCACCCTCTAGTGGAACTCTACAAAGATTGTTCAAATTATTTCCCTGGGGTCAAAATTGGCCCAGCCCCACGGGTCACTTCATTTTACATAGACTTATATAGGAAAAACTTTAAAAATCTTCTTGTCTGAAACCACAAGGCCTAGAGCTTAGATATTTGGCATTTAGCACACTCTAGTGGAACTCTACAAAGATTGTTCAAATTATTTCCTGGGGTCAAAATTGGCCCCGCCACAGGGGTCACTTCATTTTACAAAGACTTATATAGGAAAAACTTTAAAAATCTTCTTGTCTGAAACCACAAGGCCTAGAGTTTAGATATTTGGCATTTAGCACCCTCTGGTGGAACTCTACAAAGATTGTTCAAATTATTTCCCTGGGGTCAAAATTGGACCCGCCCCAGGGGTCACTTCATTTTACATAGATTTATATAGGAAAAACTTTAAAAAATCTTCTTGTCTGAAACCTCAAGGCCTAGAGCTTAGATATTTGGCATTTAGCACACTCTAGTGGAACTCTACAAAGATTGTTTAAATTATTTCCCTGGGGTCAAAATTGGCCCCGCCCCAGGGGTCACTTCATTTTACAAAGACATATAGGAAAAACTTTAAAAATCTTCTTGTCTGAAACCACAAGGCCTAGAGCTTAGATATTTGGCATTTAGCACCCTCTTGTGGAACTCTACAAAGATTATTCAAATTATTTCCCTGGGGTCAAAATTGGCCCCGCCCCAGGGGTCACTTCATTTTACATAGACTTGTAAAGGAAATCTTTAAAAATCTTCTTCTCACAAACCACAATGCATACAGCTTAGATATTTGCTAAGAATCATTGTCTAATGGATGTCTACTAAATTTGTTCACATTATGTCCCCTGGGCCAAAATCCGCTACGCCCTAGGGTTCTCTTGGTTTACATATAAATATATAGGAAAAACATGAAAATCATTTTTTCTCCAAAACTAATAGGACTAGATCTTAGATATTTGGTGCTGAGTATTGTGTAGAGACCCTTTAACAACATTGTTTAAATGTTGGCCCTGGGGTCAATATTTTCCCTGCCCTGGGGGCTCTCAATTCATAAAAAAGGCAATTTTTTAAAATCTTTTTACTGGAAACCTCATGCCTTAAGCTTAGATATTTGGTATGTAGCATTGTCTAGTGGATTTCTACCAAGTTTGTTCAAATTATGTCCCCTGGGCCAAAATTGGCCATGCCCTGGGGTTCTCTTAGTTTACATAAATAATCGTTTTTCTCTGAAACTAATGCGACTATGACTGGCCTCGGATATTTCCTGTTGAGTATTGTGAAGAGACCCTTTACCAGCATTATTTAAATGTTGGCTCTGGGGTAAAACTGAGAGTACTTTTGTACTCAGGTGAGCAACCCAGGGCCCTAAGGGCCCTCTTGTTACATGTAACATCACTTTGTGGACCTTTACCACGTTTATACATATCATGACCCCAGGCTCGAATTGGCCCCACCCAGGGGCTTATCACTTTTTACATAGAGCTAAATAGTAAGAACTGAAGACATGTAGAATGTTTGCTAGTGTCAAACTACACCCCTTGTTCTCTGAAACTAATGCGACTAGACCTTAGATATTTCGTGTTGAGTATTGTAAAGAGACCCTTTACCAGCATTATTTAAATGTTGGCCCTGGGGTAAAGCTGAAAGTACTTTTGTACTCAGGTGAGCGATACAGGGCCATCATGGCCCTCTTGTTTTTTTTTACATCCTCACCATTAGGTTTTTTACATCAACACCACCACCGAGTATTTACGCACGCATCAACACCACCTGAGTATTTACGCATATATGCAATTACATCTGACAGGTGCAGATACATATTGAGAGATAGAGTTTTAGATACAGGGAATCCGGGTGCGATACCCTAGCTCTTTCCGAAGAGAGCCCTGGTTCTTTAATGTGCCCGGTGTATAGCACCGATACACACACTGAAATCCTACTTCCTGGGAGTGAACCAGTACTTAGTTGGGTGGGAAATACTCAGACGTATTTCAGAAATTTCCAGTGCCGCGTTCGGGTTCCGAACTCACGACCTCCGGATTGGTAGACCAGCGCGTTACCACTGGACCACCCGTCCACCCATAAATAAATGGAAGGAATCCCAAGTAATACGACATTGGACTGTTTCCGGTTTTGTTTTGTTGTTTGTACTGACAGAAAACATTAAAATGTCAAATACGAACGATCTTCTTAATTTTGGCCATTGAAGGTCACAGCATGCCCTTGAACATTGATGGCATGGGGGACAAAGGGCCAGACGTCCTGACTGATGTGTAACTATAACCTAGAAACATTGTTTCTCATACCTGACATTTTTTTTTGAAGTTCAGTGTTGTTAACAATAAATCATGATTGACAGTTCAGAGTTGAAGCTATTTCATATGGTACTCACTGTTTCTAATTTTGGTTAATTATTTTGTTTGTTCATGGTATATATGCATGTTTAACTTATAAACATATATCAGTGCTGTGCCCTTACAACATTTTCAGTGTTGTAGTATGGTTAACATGTTGGTCTAGTACATAATCGGTCAGGTCTAGTAGATTTTCAAAGTAACTGGACCACTGGTCTAGTTATTGAAAAAGTTAACGTCGAACCCTGTAACTATCTAGCTGATTTCTATCAAACTTGCACAGATGATCAAGCAGGATGTGTAGATTATTATAAAGAAAAGATTTTTTCCTGCAATCATTTTACCAGAGATATGGCCATTTGTTATTACAAATGTTAAAGCTGTGGGGGCATCGGTGTCTGAGGACACAGTTTCTTTTTAAAATACAACGAAATACATTAGTTATGTAGTTTATGCCTTGATTTATTTTAGAGCTTCCTGGTCAGTTGGAGTTGGAAGTTAGTTTAAAGCACCCTGTTTGTGACCTCTATCCCAGTCAACACCAGGATGTACAAGATAATAAGATCAAAATACACTTCAATCCTGAATTAGAGGCACATGTCACACATGCTGTTGGATACACATTTGATTTCAGTGAGGTATCAAATAGCATCATTTAAAAAAAGCTCTGTTATAAAGAAGAAAAACAAATTTGTAAAACACCATTTTGCAAACATGGACATATTATACGGTTGCGGGCTTTGGATGGCATCAACAATAGTTGTTTGCTCTCTAACTTAATTATCAGTTATTAATACTTATCCAATCTTCACCAAACTTGTTCAGAATGTATGTGGTCAAAATATCTCAGTCAAGGTTGGGCCCATGTCAGGTTGCTCCAGTTATGGCCATTTAATTTCTGATGTTTGACCAAATTAGCGCATTGTCTGCTTTCTTACTTTAATATTCAATCTTCCTTAAACTTAATCAGAATATTAATATCTCAGTGAAGTTTGATAATCAGCCAGATTATTACAGTAACTTTGGAGTTATGTTCCTGTTATTGCTGATAATTGACTGAATTATCATTGTTCTCTAACTTGAAAAGTGTTTTTCCAGTCTTCTCCAAACTTGGTCACAATTTTTATACTAAAGCATAATACCTCTACCTTCTATAATAATTAGCCAGGTTGCTGCAGTCACATCACAGTTATGACTCTTTAATTACTGATATTTGACCAAACTAGCACTGTCTGCTTTCTAATTTGGAAATTTGTTCATGTTCCTGTATAATTGTTTTTCTCAGCAGTGTACATTGTAAAATGTATTGAGTGTTTGAATAAAATTGATAATAAACTTGAACTTGAGGAAAGCCTTTAGTGAAATCAGTCAGCATGTTAATGAGCATGGTAACTCTACTAAATTTTAAAACTGTCCTGTTTACAGTATTTTTTCCAGAATTAGGGACCTTTAATTCCAATTATTTCATCAAATAATCAATCTGCTTGCCAAATAAAAATAACATCATAGCATACTTAGTCCTGTTAAACTTTGTTACAGTGTTTATGGGCTGTTGATATAGCATTTAAATATAAAATTGAACCACATTATTTGTCATATTTACAGAGAAGATGCAAGACTTCAACAGTACAGACACCTCTTCAGATATCACTGAAGGAGGTCAAACAAGTGGTAAATTAATCTTATTGTTTTAGGGCCTCATCTCCATCTAGAAAAGGACATAGACTCAAACAGCTCAGTCAATAGTAATTATATATCAATTTGTTTAGTTCTATTATTGGTCCACTGACATTTTCAATGCATATATATTTATACACACAACTGTTAATGGTCAGCTAAGTCAGGAAGTCAATGGAAAAATGGTTACAGTTTGAGAAAGCAGTATGTTGAGGTGCAAATCTAGTTTCAGTTAGGAACAGAGTAGATCCTGATCATACAGCACAGCAGGGTTCTGTTGACTGATCTGGATCTACACTGTTTGCCCATGGATTACAGTTCTATCCCATCTCAATCATATTAACCATTTACTCCATACATACTCATTTTAATACATGTATGACCAGTGCAGATCAAACTCAGCTGACATATTGGTGCACTTTGATCTGTTTCTGCACTGGTTGCATTTTAGTAAAAAATAACCTTATGAACCCTATGAAGATCCTGATCAGATGGCATGTACATACCGGCTGGTCTAGATCTTCACTGTAAGCCCATGCAATAAAAGTGCCACTGTGAAGTAAAAGGTTAACAAATGATCAGTTGTCAACATCCAGCACTTCTCTCTTTCTCCTTGGGTGGTTTAGGATATATGTATTTAAAGTCATGATTGTAGATAATGATATTTCAAGTGATGCATTGAAAATAATACAAGAATGTTGTAGTTTATATGTATTATTTGTTCTAATAAAACTATTGAATAATAATGCAACAAAAAGAGAAGTCTATGCAGTGCTCTTCTTATAGTCTTCTGCCTATACTTTTTATAGTTTTGTTGTTAATTTTAATTGTTACAGATAAAAAGCAGATCCAAAAATGGCCTATAATTCATTTATTTAAAATAGATGTTAAGTTTTATCTTGCATGTTAAGTTAGCATTACTGGAATTTCAGGATTCTCAGTCAGAAAGCATGTATGATTGCCCTCTGCCCAACCCTCCCTCTCCAGTCCGTTCAGGAAGCCAGGAGTCAGTTTCCAGGAAGAGAAAGGTGTCCATACCCACTGTGCCAATGCAGAACCCTGCTGCTTCACCAATGTTGAAACCTGACACTCCAGCTCAGAAATACATACCTTCAGAAAATGGTAAAATTGAATATTATAAAGCTATTTGGTCAAACATGCACAGTTCTTAAAATAGCCACTTGCCTGTCGCATTGGAATGAAAATACAGTTCAGGCGAGTAGAAATTCAATCACACTCTTCAGCCATGTAAAATTCTCTAGAACCAAACATTTGGATGTAAACAAACTTAAACTGGAAACAGCATGACATCATAATAAAAATTTAATACTCATTGAATGTACACGGAAGAATTCAGATTGTTTTATCATTATGCCAGCATAAATATATAATTTGTTATAACCATTATCAGATTTTCTAGGTAGAAAATGCAAGGCAAGTAAATGTTGTGCAAGGCTAGTGATGACCCTTAACAAGTTTCAGGGCCTGATTCATAAACTTAACTATTCCATTAACAAAATAACTCTCGATGATATTTAACAAATAAATTAAGAATATGTGTCACATTTTGTCAGTGATTTTTAAATCTAATATCAGCCCATTTTCATATCTCAAATTGCAAATTGCATACATAAACCATAATTAATTTGATTGCCTCTCTAACACATTAATCTTCCTTTAAGCACCACAATTTTAAATTTGTTGAGATCAGGTTTCTTGTGCAATCAACCTAAAGGTTATATGTTTGTTTGTTGGTTACTCTTCCAACCATCTTCAGAAAATATTCAAATGTCAAATAGCTCTTTGTTATGCTTTTGGAAAAGGATTGATGAATTTCCATTAATTACAGCTTCAGTTGCAGATTCACAACCCAAACCACAGACCAACAAAGCTGCTGACAGATTTCTTAAAGTTTCTGAAAGTATCAAAGAGATTACAGGGAAAAAGAACTCCCAGATTAACCAAAGTGAAAAGCATGTGGAGAGCAAAAAAGGTATTTGACTTGTGCTGTTCTTTTTTTTTAGCGTCACAGTGTTGTATTTCATGTATTAAGTTACACTGACAGAAAAGTCCTGCAGTCTTTGATTAATTTATGGCAGATGATTTTTTCAAATTTTCGTAATAAAAAGCAAAATATTTCACACAAAAAAATTATGAACTGTTAGAAATTTTCAATACAAGAAAACCTTTTATTGCCCCATTTCAAAAATGAAACTTGGTATATCTGGGTGTTCGCCTATCTGGTTTTTGACCACTGCAGATGACCACTGTTGTTTTGAGGGTCAGGTCAGGGTGACTCAAATGAAAACTGGTTTTACATCAATAACTCAAGAACAGTTTGAACTAAAGTAATCTGACGGGGAGATTCATCATGGTCAGAAGATGACTCGTGTTTTTTGTGGAGTAGGGTGGGGATGTTAAAGGTCAAAGTCCTTGCCCATGAAATGAAGATCAGTTTCCAATTTATAACTGAAGTATGGTTTAACTACAGCCAACAAACTATCAAGAGAGAAGATCCTGTTGTTTTCAAGTCAGTATGACCTTCAAATGAAAATTTATTTCCAGTCAATAACTGAAGAGTTGTTGGACCCTTATCAGGGCTTTTTCTCACCATTTTGGGAATATAACCTATACCCCTGGAATTGGGAAATTTCACATCATTTTGCCAAAAATTGGGAATTTCCATCATTGGGTAATAAGAAGTTTACACATATTTAAAATATTATAAATAATACCTGGATTAAAGAAACAAATGATGCCTGATTAACTAACAAGCTATAATATTTTATTAATGAAACAACACAGATTACCAGGGTTTTATGTCAGAAATTTTCTTTTTGATTTAAATGGGAATTTTTCTTCTAATTGGGGAAAAAGTATATGTTTAGCATTGGGAACATGACCAAAAATTGGCTATAAAATCGACGGGAAAAAGCCCTGCAAGTTATTCACCAAACTTGGATTGAATATTGGTTATAGGCAATAAATGATCCCTATTTTAGTATCAAATGATGGGTGGTCAAGCCAGAGTGATATTAAATCAAATCTCTCATTTTAACTCTTAAATAGATAGGGCTGGCTATTTCAGTCAATATCTTAAGTAACAATACTTATGCATAAGTACATTTATGAATGGTGTAAGAATATCAGAAATGTTGTAGAACAGGGATGGAAATTACCTTTTTCTTGAAGTTCTGTATGTGCTGATGAGTATTTGAGAACTACAGAATAGATCAAAATATGTGCCAACTTACATATTGATTAAATTGGAAGAAAAAAGGATGCTCTTGAATATAGTGAAAATATATTGCTTGAGAATATTAGTTCAGTTACTACAAATTTCTATTTCAATTAAATATTAAGTCAGCAAGCAACCTCCATAAACACCTGTTGCACTGCAACACTTCAAAAGACTCTGATCTCGTGTTATATTGTGCGACTACTGTTAGAACTGCTGCTCCATTCAGAAGACAGTGCATTCAGCTTCCAAATAAGTTTTTGCTGTCAATCAAATTTTTGTAATATCAGATCTTCTCCTTGTACTGAAAATTTAGTTTTGTAAAGATTTTAATGGTACATGTAGCACTGAAGCAACAATAAAAGGTGTGGCTTAAAGTAAAGCAACCTGATGGAGTGATTACCTATGAACAGCATTCTTTCAGTTGAACTTTCCTGCTATTTCACAATGGAAATATCACTTGCCACTCCAAGTGTTTGATGTTTTGGTTGCTAGCTAAAATCTAAATGAAATCAAAATTTGTAGTAAACATTGTTCTCTTAAACATGGACAAAATAAGATCTAGGATGTCTTATCATGATATACCTAGTTCACTTTAATTTAATTATATTATATCAGACCAAGCAGCAAACTGTACAACATGATCAGGCTCAGCACCTACTGTGGTATCATTTTATTTAGAGATGGCTTAATTTTTGTGTATTTCGCGCTCGGTCCAGTGTGAGAATTTAAAACCTAAGCTAAAATTTAACCAAAAAGTTCCACATACGTATCTGAAACGTGCTATGTCCAAATGGACCTACACTTTATATATAGTTGCCCGTATTGCTATTTGATTTAAATTTGAAGTCTCGAATAATTATGTTAATAAAGAAAATAAAATTTGTTATAACTGTGGAATTTCTTTTTGGAATATGTTTTATGTTACTTCAAAACTTAACGACAATTTAGTCCGCGCATTTAGGTCAGGTCACGTTTTGCCAAACAGTATCGTTGTCATCTCATTTTTAATTTATCAACACTTTTTTAGTAACTGTTTCGCAATTAATTGACACTTTAGATTGGTTCGAAATTTAACATGCCAATTATGATATGAATGGTCCCATGTCATTTAGCAGCGCCAAATAAACAGCGGTACGATAATTGACTAACAAAGGAAGTGGTAATTGACGGGGCCAACTGACTCATGATTAGCTCGCATGTTTAAATAAACAATAGGTATTAATAACAGGTCGGTAAAATATGGATAATAATATTTTTTTGTTTGAAATATTGGATTTGAGTGAATTTTCGTCCACGCGAAACAGTCTTTTTCGGCGATTGCGTGAAATTTCGTGCTAGCAAAATAAAATGATACCACAGTATGTGAAGGCTGATCTGGATTTACACCGTTGCCCATGTGATTAATGATGCACCATGAGGAAAAGGGTGAAAGGTGGTCATAATAAAATGCATTGATTTGTCTTCATTAAGATTTTGCAGTGCCAACAACACCAGTGAAAAAGACTAGGTCCAGAGTCAAAGTTAAGACTCCAGTAGTGACAGTTACGCCACCTGCCAAAAAATCTAAAGAAAGCACAGTTGTTGCAAAGACATCTGAAAAAGAGAACAATAGTAATCATACAGGTAATTACATATAATCAATGACTTTAACCCTTTCCTCCATAGATTCACCTTAATTGCCAGTTCGAACAGTTTAGATCCAGATCAGCCGGCACATCTGTGCGATCTGATCAGGATCCAAATTGTTCGCTATTTGATTTGTTAGGTTATTTCTGACCAAAAAGCGACCAGTGCAGATCCTGATCAGAAGGCATGGATCTATTATGGAAAGGGTTAATAGCAAGAGATTCTTTTCAAGCAAAAGAAAAATATATGGTATTTATAGAGTTTAAAGCTTTATAAACATTGTTAACCGGATTGAGATACTTGGATAGTTCTCATCTTTTTCAAACCTCCATCTCCAGACATTCCCAGCCCTTTTTTGGCTGTTGCCACACACCTAATTCTGAATAGTTCAGTAAGATGGCTCTTATGACATTATTCATTATAAAGAATGATTAGCTGGTTATGTTTGCTTGTGTCATACTTTGCATATGTTTCAACTTTATTTTGTAATAACATAATAACGTGTTTTGACTGTATGTTACTTCCTAGAATATGTGGTTTACTTGAATTTTTCAAGCATAATATTATTAAAAACTGATTGTTTTTGCACATACAGATGTTTGTGAACCAGATGTGGTGATTCCTGATTCTCTCCCTCCTGTTGAAGAAATCACAGAAGTCTATACAGCAAAGAAAGTTAAAGCTAGGTACAAACTGAATGTCTCATGAATGAACCTTATCTATATAAATAGTTCAACATTTGTTACTTAGGCAAGTAGATCAGATTAAAGAAAAAATTGGCACCTTAAAACTTTTGTGTTTTTAACCTGATATTGAGGAAAAAGAAAAGGTGAAATAAGCATACCAGGAATGGCCAATGATTAAGGAGCAACAGCCTCTCCACAGAGCCAAAAAGCAGAGAGAAAAATAAAGCATTCGTTTAAGATATGATCAGTTAGTAAATAGACATGACAAACAATTAAAAAATTGAGAACCGCGTTGATACCACCTTCTGGTCAGAGGCAAAACAATTTGCAACTGAGGATTTTAACCATATACTTGGTGCAACACCCTCTCCATTGCCTTAACAGGTTTTCATACATGTATGAACAAACAAATACAGTTTGTCTTGGTTAATTAAAAAATAAGATCCAACCCACCTACCCAAAGTTTGTTGATATAATGTGATTTTTTTAATAATCAGAAATATCCACCCACCCGATGTATGTTTTTCATGCTGTTAAGTCAATTTTTTATGTGAGTGGTTCAGATCATATCTGACCTTTTATTAAATTTTTCTATAAAATTCTCATACTTGCAGCAAATCCGCTGACCATTTGGACGACAGTGGTATTGGTATTGATGAGTCCAGGTCAACAATAAATAACACATCTGTAACATCTGAACTGGACCATTGTGATCAGCCAAACGTTCAAAAAGAGGACTTGGACCTAACTGGGGTAACACAGGACAACATATTAGCACATTAATATATTTATCGTGGAAAGTGCTTTTATATCATAGAATCAGAAATAATAAACAATAATTGTTTTTTTGTAAACAAGTCACTGCTTTCATCTTGCAATATGAGATAAGTTTTTAAAATCTTTGTCTGCAAAAAAAAAGAAACAGGCTTAGCGGGTAAAGCCACAATCAGAAAATGCAGCCTCACTACACAGCCAAAATATAGAGAGAAAAAATAAAATTGTTAAATTTAAAAAAAAAAGTCACAAACATTTAACAAATAGAGAACCTGAGAGAGGACCACTAAGGTCTGACAGTGGCAAAGCATATTGTGAAAGGGGTTTTATAGTTCTATGGTGAAACAACGTCGCCCTAGCCCCTTGAAGTTCTCATTTGAATAAACACATACAAATTGCATAGGTGAATTAACTTCTGCAAGATAGTTTGTCTATTTCATGAAATAAATTGTTTATTTAATTGTTTGCTCATCAGGCCACCAAGGTCGTTGACAATATGATGGTTATGGAGAAAAAAAAGAAGTTGACAAGAGACAAAAATAAAGACCAGAGCAAAGATCATTTTAGTGAATCAGCAGAGGTCTGTAAAAAGGATGATACAAACAATACATCTCGGATTTGTGGAGTTAATAATTTCAAGAAAACAGCTTCAGAACACAAATCTGTTGAAGATCACAGCTTTGGATTTGAATCTCTATGTGTAGATGGAACTGTTGACAGTATTCCAGATAGTTATGAAAGTGAGCAAGCAATGAATAATCCAGCAATGACAGATCAGAATTCAAAACTTGATATAAGTGATTGTAATAATGAAAACACAGTCACTAAAAAGACAAGAAGTAAAACAAGCAAGAAAACTAAAACTGAAAAACAAGTCAAGAACAAAATTTCCACTAAAGAAGTATCTGACAAAAATCAGATGGTAAAAACAAAAGATACACCAGAAATTGCTTCAGCGACTGAACATGGTGCAAACAAGAGAACATTTACTGATGTTGATCAATCTTTAAGAGAACTCTGTGATTTAGAAGATAAGGAGAATTCAGGGGAGTGCAACAATAACATAGACACTGTCAAAATTAGACAGAGAAGGGATACAGGTAGGAAAGACTTGCCAAAAGATAAAATATTAAATGATTCTGTAGACATCTACAAATTCTCTGAACCTGACCCTGACTTTGATGCACGTTGTAACAGTATTCAAGGAAAGAAAATGACAAAAACAAACAAAAAAGAGGAGGGTACCAAATTGCCAAAGAATAATAGGAAAATTGAAATGATTGAAAAACAAGAAGATAAAAAGACAAAACTGCAGAAAACCACATCTAAAAATGCAACTAAAACAGAGAAACGAATTATTGAAGAGACATCATCCAGAGACCAAGCTGATGATGTTAGTGTTGGCAAAGGGCGCAGAAAATCTCTAAGAACAAGAGATAAAAATATTAATTACAGTGAAGAAGATGACTTCAGTAAAAATGATTCTACATCATCCACTGACAAAAGAAAAGAGAACTCAACACAGCCAGTGCTGCCTAAAAATGCTACAACACCAGAAAACAGTCCAGCAAAGTCTGAAGTTATAGCATGTAAACTGAAATCAAGTTTGAAAAAGATGAAGCAGACTGGGATAAAAGAAGCGCAAGAGAGATCAAAATCTAGAGTTTCTTTTGATCTTCCTAACAGTGAATCACAGGATGATTTTGAAAATACTTCACCTGAACAGGTTGAAATTAAACACAATAAATTTGGCCAAGGTGATTTAGATGCTGATAACTTGAGTAACACCGAAATAATTCAAGAGATAACGGAAAGTCTTGAGGTGCAAAATACTTCCATATCTGATGTTGAACACAATAAAACACAGCTGGTGAATAAGAGTGACAAAACAGCTGAGCTCTCTAGATCTGAAGAACCGCATTCACCTATTTCTGAGGATTCAGTTAATTCTGACTCGCTCTATATTGAAAGTGATGATAGTTACAATGCCAGGCGCTTCAAAATGGAAGTTGGTCATTGGTCAAAACCAAAGAAGAAAAGAGAGTCTTCTGTCAGGAAAAAAGAAAGAGAAATAAAATCTAAAAAAAATCGTCTGCAAAAAGAGACAGATCTAAGTGATACATTATCAAAGCAAGAACTTTCAAAACAAGAAAATAATAATTCCATTAGTCATGACACCTCTGATGATGAAAAAAATCGAAGTTGTAGAAAGTCGAACAATAAAGGTAAGAGAAACCAAAAATTCAAAAACATACCAAAAGTTAGCTCAGAAGACAGCGATCAAGATTCCAGTCCGAAAAAAACAGATTTGCAGTTAGTTCCTGTATATGACTCTAAAGATAATGAAAAGCCAAAAAACAAGAAATACAAGCCTGGGAAGGAAAAGGAACATGATTTGTCATTTTCAGTAGAACAGAGTTTTGAGTGCATGGAACATGAAGATGGTTTATCTGTCAGTCAGCAAAAAATTAAAACAGTTTCTGAAGCTAAAGGTAAAAACATGATATTCCAGATGTCATACACAAAGTCTCAAACAAATGTTAAGAGAAACATAGGCAGAAAGTATGGTGATATGTTTGTGAAAGCAGCGCCTGCATATGATCCATATGATTTCGAAGCACAGTGTGACAATGCATCTATGGCATCTGAAAGAGTTGGAAGAAATGACATTTCAAAAGAGCTTAATAAAAAACATAAGAAAAGTGACAAGAAAATGAATAATAATAATAATAGGTCTATTGAATATGATAGCATAGGAGATGACATGGATGAACACTTACCAACGTATCTTGATAAAAAGAGCAAGAACAAATCTACTGAGGAAGAAAATAAGTCAAGCAGAAACAAAAAGTTGGAAAAAACAAGATATTTTAATGATTCTGATGATAATCATACTTGTTCAGAGGAAATGTCAAAGTCAGAGAAAGGTAAACATAACACGGAAGACGAAATAACAAGCTGTGAAAATGGATCTTTTGGATATGATATGCTAATACAAAATTATGCAGATGACCATTCATCAACTGACATAGACAAAAAAAGCAAGAAAAAATCTAAAAAGAAATCAGATAAAAGCAGTTATCTTAATGACTGCTTGGTGCATGACAGTAAGTATCCAGAAGAAATGTCAAAAGCAGAGGTGAATCAAAAAACGAAAAGAAGTAGGAAAAGTACTCCTAATCAGTATTGTGATAATGTGGACAGTAGTTTTTCAGATGAACATTCACAAGAAATTTCTATAGATGAGGTAAAGCAGTCTAAGACGAAAACAACTGAAAACAAATTGACAAGTCTAGTTCAGGACAAACGGACCAATAAATGGTACAGAGTCAAAGATAAACCAGATGACATCATATGCACTGAAGATAAAAATGAGAAGAGGAGCACTAAACAAAAAGTAAGATATTTAGCCAGGTACAAACTCTAGCTACAGAATAAAATGTGTACACTGGAAATAAATATTCTTAACTTGCCATTTTTATGATATATCAGTTTATACAATATACATTGTATTTCAGCAGACAGAAAATGTTCTCTCTAAATTTACAATACAGTAATAAATACTTTTTGAAATAAATTTATTTTTATGAAAAAGCAGGTTCTTTAATTATATAAATGAAATCATGTTTCAGTTAAAAAATTGTTAAAAAATGTACAAAATCCATTTATTTTAAAATATAAAATAAAGCTTTTATACATAATCAGACATTTAATCATTTTCTCATGGATGACCTTTATAGCTTAAGGTCCAGTGATTAAAAAACATTTTTCATGCTTATCTTTATTTGAGCATGATCATTTTGTCGCTTCTTTTCATTTAGCTTTATATAATACAACATTTTAAACTGAAAATATGAAATACCTGTTCTCAATAAACAATTGTTGAAGAGATAGTTATTTCTTATTTATGAAGACAGTAAGTGTTCAGGACATTTAAAGTTTGAGCACAGAATTAAACACAAAAAAAGTTTTATAATCATGGGGCGTGATCTCTATCTACACTTTTCAGTTCTTGGTCAGAAATATTAAAGAATTTTAAAGCAAACAGTGCAGATCCTGATGAGGCGGCATGGATGTGCTGGCTGATGTGGATCTACACTGTTTGCTCATGTGATAAAGTCATATATATATGAAGTGAAGGGTCAAATGATGTACATGTGTAGTTTAAAATGTGTTTTATACTCAGGTTAACAGAACTATAGAGGATGATTCAATCAGATCCCCAAGTTCTTCTGGTGAGGGAGCAAAGGAAATAGAACATAATGCTGAATCCCTTGATGAATCGTTTGAAAACTATACTCTTAAAAACTTCAGTATCATTTTACAGGTAATAACTGAATATATGTTTGCAGAAATCAATAAAGATAACACAAACACCTGTTCAGAGGTCCTTTTCTGATCAGTATGTTTTCTGGACTATACATTTTGTGTTCTGGATGATTGTAGTTGCATCTCGTGATACTGATCACCCATTTATTAGCTGAAATTGACCAAACTTGACACTAGAGCTCTGTTAAGCCTATATAGCTCACTGACATACTGGCCAGAAAAGGACCCTTAAACATGTCTTTGAAAGATAAAACAACATTGTTGTCTGTGAATTTATTATAATACCAAGTATTAGTCAGTTAAACAAATTTAAGTCATTTTCCTATTTCCTAGCAACTTAAATTTATCCTTCCATTTAAAAAAAATCTAAAAATAAAACTATTCAAAGTAACATACCAGTAGCAGCAACTCATTTTCATTTCAACTTTTCACTTTAATCATTCTGATTACAGGATATTGTTTCTGGCAGAGGCAGACTGGACAAAAGCTTGAATATATCTGCCATAGATCAAAGTGATGATACCGAAATTAAGGTACATGCACTAAGGGAACTAACCATTATATGCCTACATGCCTTGCTTCAAATAATCTTACTTTATGTTGGTTTGATATGAAAATAGTTTCCTTGTTCGATTTAATTGCAACTTTAAAATTTATTAATTAGATTATCACTGAAGCTTATTAATGTGCAGAGCAACGTAAACTAGTTCTTCAACATATTCCATAGAATAAAGTCCAAGTACTTGTGACTAGACTTGATAGTAAACTAGCCTTCTAAAGCTTTATACTCGATGTCACTACTTGTTTATTCCTTTTCATTTGAATACTGGTTTTTACTTATTTTCAAAAGTTATTGATATGTTGTTTTTTAATTTCAAGCATGATTAAAAAGCTTTGAATGTATGAAATTATACATTGTTTATAGACCCCTTGTATAACTGGATCCGTTTCCAGTACACCTAAGATAGGATCTGCAAGGAGAAAGCACTACAACCCTCTCAACATTAGTGTCATCAAAACACCACAGTCAGCAAGGTCTTTACAATCTGGTAAATAATTGTTTTATTGTAGTTTTATTACAGAACTTGTAATATATTGGAAACAAGCTTTCTAAAATGTCTCAAAAATAAATATATTTACATACAATTACCGAGAACACAACTGTCATTATGAATACATTTTGGAAAAAATGTTAATTCCTCTTATAAGTGATTTCTTCTGGTAGTGATAGTTAACCCTTTCCTCCATATATACCCCTTTATGGCAAAGGCAAACAGTGTAAATCCAGATCAGCTGGCACATCTGTGCCATCTGACCAGGATCTGCACTGTTAACTTTTTGCTATAAAAGGTTATTTCAGGCCAAACGAATGTGCTGGCTGATCTGGATCTACACCGGTTGAACATGCATAAAAAGGGTATGGAGGAAAGGGTTAAATTCAGACAAAAAGTCAAACAGAGCTGTCACAAATTTAAAGAAAAAGCTGGAAAAAGTCAATGTTTTTCACAGTTAATGGTTTTAGCAGCAAGTCTGAATATCCATTCCAGAGCTCAAGACAGTATGACAATTAAGGGTAAGAACATGAATTGTGTCATATAATAAGTTTTGGATTTACTCTTATAAGTGGCTTAAAAACATTTCTACATTTACAGATAGTGATGCAGAAAAAGAACTTAAAAGAAACAAGCAAGTAAGAACATTTTAGTTCTCTGTGACTGACACAACCAACTGATGCTTTCATATCAGTAATAACTAATCAAGTTTTGTAACTTTGAAATAAATGGTTTAGAAATCAGTTAGAGAGATTGGTTAAAGATTAATGAATTCCTGATTTTTTACTGGATTACACGATTAGTTTTTCAAGAAAGCTGTTCATTATTTACATTTCAACATTTAATAAAACAATTTGAGAATTCAATTCTGAAAGTATGCTGTAAGGCTCTCAACTTTATTCATTTGATCCTTTACTTCTAATATTCGGGTTTTATTGGGCATTTTTGACCAGTGTTGATCCAGATCAGCTGGCATCTAAGCCATTTGATCTGGATCTACACTGGCAGCTTTTTGGTCAGAAATAACCTAAAAACTTTTAATAAGGACAGTGGAGATCCTGACCAGACGACACAGATATAGAAAAACAATTGTGTAACCAATAAATATTCTCTTGTCATCAGTGATGTGAAATATTACGCATCCTAAGTGAATGTTTTATCTGCAAACCATAAGAAATAAACTACTCAAAAGAGTCACTTGAAATACACTGTAGTTGGTCACTTGAATGCCACTGGGATTTTAAACCTGTCTTCACAGTCAGGTTTGGAATACAGAATTCTGGTATTAATTTTGATGGTGATATTCTAACAGGCAAGTTTTTAGAAATTAAACCCTGACTAGCAACTTGTATAAACACTTATCTCACAGAACACCTAACAGAAAAACAGAGCTCTGTCATGTGAAAATGTGGCCTAGAGAACTTGATGAGCAGACAACATTGCTTATTATGCATGTAGCAGTAAATGAAAGTAATCATTATGAAAACCTGTATCGTCTAATAATAATGGGAATTCCAAAGAGAATTGCTATTCTGTCTATCACCAAAGATATGTTCACATGATGCAGCTCAGTTGATCTTATATTACAGTTTCATGCTTATGATCACTCAGTACTTATGTAACTGTAACTTATGTTGCAGTATTTTTACAGGAGAAGAAAAAGAACAGAAAAAAGAAGTCAGACAATTACAGAGACCATTCTGTTAGGTATAATTATTACCACAGCTATAAAAGAATAACTGAATTTTTATTTAGTTTAGATTTGCTGAAAACATGAGAAATATATAGTTGATATCCTTTTTAATAATCTAGCATGGCAGACTATAAAAATTAAATTAGATTGAAGGCTACAGAGTTGTTTGGTGTACAAAAGGACTAAGTAACATCCTATTGTTAATAACCTGTTTTGTTTTATACAGAAAAAAGGCAGTCACAGAGGCCAACGGTGCCAAATACTTTGCTGGTTTTTGTTTTTCATTCTTATAAGACATAATTTAAGATTGATCATTGTTTTGTTTTTAATAAAAACTTCATAATTGCATACCTTTTTAAAAATAATAATCATGATTTTCATAATATATTTCTCTTTAACATGCTTTAAACCAGTTTAAGTAGCATCAAAGATAGATCACTTCGCTGGAGTTTGGCAAACTCCTTACAACGGTTACTTCCCCTTGCAGTTTCAGCGAGTTCAATAATTTTTTAGCTAGATGATTGTAATTTGAGACTGTTTTGTTAGATTTGCAGTTTGCTGTTTGAAGAGCTCTGAAAAATGGTTGCTGTTGTTGTTTCACTGAACAACTATAATCAGTTTTAATAATAAATTATTATTTTTTTTATTTAATAGTGATGAAGACTATGTTGAAGATGATGGATGTAATGAAAGATCCTCGAAACTGGTAATACTTAGAATAACATTTTTATTATCTTGATTAATCCAAGAATATGTTGAGCTATTCTCCTCACTTTTTTGTCAGCATCAGGGTCGCTGTCACGCTTTTAGTTTGTGTGCAGCCAAGTGACATCTAACAGGGTGTTATTGCTACAGATTTTAAACTTGGTTCACTTGTTCATCATCATATCCCCAAGATTTATCTCATGAACCTTAACTTGACTTCTATTTTTATCCAGTTATTGCCCTTTTTCAGTGTAGAATTCTAAGTTAAAGTTTGCATGCAAACCGATGTTAAAGCTCATAGCTTACATACTGCTTAAACAACAGATTTGAAACTCTGCATATTTAGTTAAACTGGTTGACCCTGGAGAGAACATTAAACTGGATTTTGTAATTAATTCTTTTGGATTTATTTGAGTTGAAAGTGATTTATTTTGACACCTGGATAAGAAAACTTATCAGGTAACACATTTATTACTATTCTTACAAAATTCTTTTTTTCAACAATAGTCTCCTGTAATTATCAGTGTTCATCTGTTTATAACAATGTAGTAACAGTGTTTTGGAAATTGTTAAAGAAAATGATAATTTTATTTTCACAGGTCATCATCATTAAAATTGTGGTGTGCAAGAACATATTACCATAAACAACCCAGATGTTTTGCATACCCTGTTGAATGCTATAAAATATTGTTACATTTTCATTACCCATCACTTAAGTATTTGTTTTAAATTCATTTCAGAGTATTGACTCTTTATCTTTATTGGATAGTAGTCGCAACGAGACCAGTAAAAGGTAAAATTTGATTTAAAATTTGAACTTGGGTTGTTACATGTAGTTGCTTTTGCTAGACTGATATTAACACAGCTATGTCCAATAGCATGCTTTGTGATAAAGTCATTAATGATTGATCACTTTGTTTTGCTCCTTTTTGGTTTTTTTGTTTAGTAAGATCTTGGTTGTTTGTTAGTGAGCTTGGGCTTCATACATGTAGGCTGGAGGCTGTTAATGTGTAGATGCTGGTTTGATTCGCGGTCTGAGCTTGTATCATTTATAATGAACAACAGTGCTATTTATGCAGTAAAAGAAAAATCTCTGCAGCAAATTATTGTCTACAGTTTACATCAGTTCCTTAGTCATATAAGGATAATGATGATTTCAGTTATCACTGTGTACTGCATTAATACTTGGTCTGAGGATTTTTTTCCAAACTATTCTCTGAATTTTTAATCAGTCACTTAACAAAGATGTATTCTGGTATGATAGTGAAAATTTTACAGCACGTAATAAATACACATACAGTAGGTCTAAAGTTCACTTTTTGTTACAGTGAGAAGAGCTGGATCTTAGAGCGGAAGAAGATGCCAAGAATAAAGAAGTCCGCTAAGACTTACAAGACAAACAAGACAGTCAAAGGAATCATTGAAACGGACTCACAGACTGAAGAATCAATGGATGAAGAATACATTAAACAGCTACAACCAAATGCAGTATGGGAATGCATTTTCTTTATTTTAAAATGTGTTCATTAGGGGTTCCTAAAATGTAACTCCTCTCTTCCAAGCTATTGCAAACTTCAGTGGCATTCTGTCTTTATCTCCATGATCCCATAAAAGTGCATGCAGTAATGATAATGACAATAAAAAGAGATATGGGGTATCTAATAGAGCTCTCAGATGACTACAGTGATAGGTGAATATTGATAAAGGAAAATGAAAAACATTGCCATGCAAACCTTGCAATATTTATGAAAACAGAGTTTTTTGGTTTGATATACACCTGTTTTAACTATGCAAGTCATAAACTTGTAATTTCTACTGCTTTAGATGAGAGTACAATGTCTTTAAACTTCATAAGAAGATTGGACTTAACCCTTTCCTCCATAAAGACACCTTTATTACCTGGGCAAACAGTGTAGATCCAGATCAGCTAGCACATCGGTGCCGTCTGATCAGGATCTGCACTGTTAGGTTTTTTATTTGTTAGGTTATTTCTAACCAAAATGCAACCAGTGCAGATCCTGATCAAACAGCATGGATGTGCAGGCTGATCTGGATCTGCACTGGTCACACATGCATAAACTGCATATATATGAAGGGTTAACAAGTAAATGATTGTTATTGTTTTGGGGGTCAAATGCCAAGGTTAAATGAACCTTTAAGGTCAAATCTGTTTCTGCTTAATAATTTGTATGAACCCTATGTCCCACTCTTCAAACTTCCTAGGATGATTGGGCTCCTTGAGAAAATGACTCCTATTGTTTAAGGGTCACTGTGTCAAGGTCACAGGGGATGTAAATGTCTCATCCATTTCTCATCCATTTCTAGTTAATTTCTTAAGAACCTTTTGACCAAGAGTGTTCAATCTTATGAGTTGATTGAGTAGGAAAAATCAGTTAATGTTTGTAATGGAAAAAGTAGAAAATAAATACTTATGCCATTTACAATAAAAGTTATTATTTCATTATTTTTTATAGAAACCTGTCTGGCAGAAGGATAATTTGTCACTGATAGACACACCTCTTACTATTCCTAGTTTATCAGTTAATACACCAGCAGTAACACCCAGCTTAAAGTCAGCCAGAATCTTCCAGGATGCTGAAGATCTCATTGAAACACCGGCCTCTCCAAAGAAGAATGCAAGAAAGAAACATTCTGATGGTAAGAGGAGTAACATTTAAAGTTTCTGTAAGTGCCAGTCATCTATGAAACAAGTTACAAAATGATTATTATAAATAATGAATTATTTAACCCTTTCCTCCATAAATATGTATTTTTACGCATGTGCGACCAGTGTAGATCCAGATCAGCTGGCACATCCAGGATCTGCACTGGTCGCCTTTTGGTCAGAAATAACCTAAAGAATCAAAAAGCTAACAGTGCAGATCCTGATCAGATGGCACGGATGTGCTGGCTGATCTGGATCTACACTGTTCGCCCACGCAATAAAGGTTTATCTATGGAGGAAAGGGTTAAAGAGCTCTGTGTGCATGTATAGTTCTCCAGCACTTTGTTTTGAGTTTTTAGTTTTTTTGTTGTTTTTTTCTTACAACATGAAGTATGAATCTTATAGGAAACTAAGGTGGAACTAGATCTCATAGTTCCTATAGTTATGCAAGTCCAAAAGTATAACAGCCACAGTCATGAAACTTTACAGGCAGGTGGAGCATCAGTGTTGTTGTGCACCTGGGATTTTGTTTCTGGTCACACCCATTTAAACCAGAGTTATGACCCCTTATGTATTTCAGTATAATACATTTACCATGTAATATTGTGTTGCGCGTAACTCAAAAAGTATGAGAGCCACAATCATGGAACTTTACAAGTATGTTAACCATCATGTATAGTTGTGCACCTGTGGTTTTGTTCTGGCCATTCCAATTTCAACAAGGGTTATGGCCCCTTATATATTTCAGTACATTTAGTAAGTATTCAAAAACTATTGTTAACATGTCAAACTGCACTCATATTAAATTTTGTGAATTGCAGTCATCTTTTTCCTTGAAAGTTTTCAACAAATATAATGGAAAATCAACTTCATTTAAAACCATCTAACTATAATTGCAATTACTGGAAAAAAAGGTCTTTATCTTGTAATTCTGAAGTAAAGTGTACTGTGGCAAATGACAACTGAGAGTGAGGGCATCTGTGTCCTATGCATATGTCATATCTAGTTTCATAATAATTCTGTGTTGAAATTACTTATTTCAGAAGATGATATTGAAGTGGAACAGACTCAAGAAAGTTATAATGTCTCTTTGAATATGGTAAGAAAATAAACAAGAAATTAAAACCTTTACTCATATTATATGACATATCCCACATGCAACCAGTATACATCCATGAAGTCTGAATGGGATCTACATTGGTCAATAATTGGTCAGCATAATGCGAACCCAGGAATCATTTGACATCGAAAATCATAAGAACAGCCCCAGTAGCAAGACTTTTTTGGGACGAAACGCATTTCATGAAACAAACTCCACATGTAGTGGGCATGAATCTCGACAAGATTTAAGCAAAAACTTGAATTTAAAAACAAACTATGAATACGAAATTACATACTTGCTTAATCCTTCACCTGGCATATATAAAATAATCCCTTTTCCCCTTCGATGTTTGTTTGGCGATTTTGTTCTTTGTTTTTTTGTTCAAAATGGCGCGGATTGTTTACATTTAGATTCGATTGCACACATTTCGATAATATCTCTTCCATTGCACAGCAAACCATTCAAATTTAGAAGTAAATTTTTTTTTAAATTAAATTTATGCATATGTATAGATAATTTGGAAAAAAAATTTAATTATTAGAAAATATTTTTTTCCTAGTAGGTTAAGATGTCAAATATCTGACCAAAAACTGATGTCTATCTGACGTAATTTTCCGACGTCGCATTTTTGACGTCGGATAAACATTGCATTTAGGTCGCCGACGTCACAACCAAAATCCAACCTAAATCCAACGTTGTTCTGAAGTCGGGTGTTTACTGGGAATATTCTTAAATCAAACAGTTTAGATCCAGATCAGACTGCACAGATGTGCATGCTGATAGGGATCTACAATGGACGCACATGGGATATATAAGCTGTAAACAACGAATAAAGGGTTAAGGAAGCTTGAAACTCTTGTACTGCTTGTACTGTTAATAATGAATATACATATGGGAGCTTTCTTTATCAATAGTTAATAAAGGAGCTTGAAAAAGCAGGGTTTTAAAAACGGTTGTCCATTATCACTTCAAAGTTCTAGTATGCTTACAAGCAATAGTGTTATACAAAATTCTTTCAGTTAATGGCTTCAGACATCTAAACACTTCCTAGTTTCTAATTTGTTTAGCAGTTTCCAAGGCAGTTCAAATTAGGATAAAACTCACATCATATTATTTACATCAGATTTCCATCAAATTTTATTGAATTTTGTTGCCCTTTCAAAGAAAAGTCAATACATATGGAGTGCTTTGTCAGGCCTTCAAAAAACCTAACACTGGCTATTACTTTGCCATTTCTTAATATTTCTCATCAAACTTTCAAAGCATATTACTTATGACAACACAGTCATGATGCTGTCAAATTCTTTAGTCCAAGGTCACATTAAATGGAGTTTTGCCCCTGTTTGTACTTAGATTTTTTATTCTGACAAAGTACGAGAGGGCGACACAAGTGTTCAACTGAAGACCCATCTTGTTTGTGTTTCAGAGTTGTTGTGATAGTGACAATGAAGATGATGATATCAGAAACCTTTCTTTGTCTGGTTTTAAAATGAAGACTCCTCAAAAGTTCATTCAGGTTCTTATTTTATTATAACATTTAAACTTAACTTTGTTTTTAATATATGCATTTAGCTTAAGTTTTTAAGATATATAATCTTTATATTAAAATTTTATGGAATTTAACTTAGGTTTTATGATAGTTGCCTTTTAATAAGTCTGCCCTCAAACTTTCACTGTTTGTTTGTATTGATGGTGACCTGAATTATTTTGGAACCAACTATCAGAGGTCAGAGACTTGTTACATTTTGACGATTGTCATAAATTACCATCATTTGGAGTGAGATTTTTGGAAAATGAAGAATAATCTTTGTCGTCATATCTGTTGTTTTGTCTTAAAAAAGGATGATGATGAAGATGATGCTGATGATGAACAACTTTCAGTTCATAAAATGTTGCAGCAAAACATGAAACTGCTACTTGGAGATAGTGGCTTTGCATCAGGTATTATTTTAATTAAGAATACACTAAAATTGTAGAAATCAAGTTGAAACTAGCCAAGGAGGATTTTCAAATGACCCTTTGAAAAAAGAGGATAATTTATGAGAACACCTGCAGCAGCCACTGATTTATACATATCCAGTCTTTACCAAACTTAGAGGGATGAAAGCCATAATATCTCAGCCAATTTGATTACCAGCCAAGTTGCTGCAGTCATTCTGAAGTTATGGCAGTTTATTTCTGGACCAAATAACTACTGCCTTGACACCATGTACTACTCAATTTACCTAAATGGAGTGCTCATTGGCTTAAAGTCTTGGATAAGTTAAACAACATTGATTGTTTCAGTTGCTCAGGATTTAAGGGCCTTTACCGGTAAGTGCCAAAACCAAATTAGCAATGTTAGCTCTCTGACTTTGTTGCAGTTTGGCACTTTAGTTGTAATTAGTTAAAATAAATGGTAGACAAAGTGTTATTTTAATACAAATGACATATTTTGAAAAGCTGTCATTTTGGTTATCTTTTTTCCTTGAATCTCATTTTATAAAAATGTATGGAACTTTATACTGTTTTCAAGTTCCCTAGAAAAATCACACTTTTTGCAGTATCTGTTGCAGTTAAGCATTCTTGTAGACCATAAATTGTCTAAAAATCCAGTCTTGTTAAAAAAAATATTACTTTTTTCCTATTATTTAAATTGCTTTTTTACCTTTAGGTCCATCATCAACTGTTAGACCTTCAAGATCTGCTTTGAAGAGGAAATACCCAATATCCTTTTTGATAACCGTGTGGTTCGTTGTTTTCTGATGGCAGTTGTCAGTAAATGTCTTTAGAGTTCAAGACTACCTAGTCTTTAGGGTGATAAAACTGCTTATGTTAAAATGACAGTTGTGCTCTTGATAGGACTAAATATGAAGAACCATGATTCAATAAAGTTCTTTAAAAAAAAAACGACAGGGAAAAAATGTCCCCTAACCAGCATTCTGTTTGAAATTTCATAAACTGGCAAAATGAAGCTAAAAAAATAAATTAAAAAAGAATGTTGGGTTAGTGTTGGAAAGCACATGTCTGACTATGTAGACATATTTTTGTCCTTAACTTGGTGTATGATATAGATGAAACTATCCACATTGAATCATCAAGTAGTTCACAGGCTGAGTCAGATGAGGAAATTAACACATCCACTTTCGTTCCGAAGAAATTATTCAAGTTTGATCCTGCAGGTATTGATTAAACAGCAGTAATATATATTTGTAGTATAATTATATTTCTTCTTGAATATTATATATATATATATATATATATATATATATATATATATATATATATATATAAAGAAAATATTGTATAGTCTGATCAATGCAATTAATAAATGTTTTTCAAAATTTCTCAACCCTGCACAGATTTGGTTTTTAGGTCAGCAGACCCAGATATACTGGTTTCCAAGCTCGACTACAAAAAACTTTTAAAATAGAATCTTTCCTGTCCAAACTACATGTACACTAGCTTATGCGATTCAGAAAATTAGTTCCCATCTGCCAATTAAATCTTTGAAACACTTCTTTCAGCCTGTATAAGGTGGCCTTAACAAAAATTTTCGGTAATATTTTGATATTGTCAGTAGCTGTTGTGTGGAAGTAATCATTGATGTCATCTGCTTGATTTTAGAATCATTTTCCAAAGACACATGAAATGGTTTGGCTCATTTATCCCTTTCCTGTACAGTCACACCTTTATTGCTATTGCGAACAGTTTAGATCCAGATCAGCCGGCACATCCGTGCCGTCTGATCAGGATCTAAACTGTTCGCTTTTTGATTCATTAGGTTATTTCTGACCAAAATGCGACCAGTGCAGATCCTGATCAGACGGCACGGATGTGCCGGCTGATCTGGATCTACACTGGTCGCACACGCGTTAAAATGCGTATATATCCAGGAAAGGGTTATGATGTACAGTACTGTAATTTAAGTTATTTTGTTTATCATTGAGTATTTTTCTTTTTGAATACTTGTGCTGGAAAACCTAGTTAGTTCTCTTTTACAGCGTCTTAAGAGTTTTATGAAAATTTGTTGAAAGCAATGGTTCTTTGCCCAAATCTGCAAATTGGAAAAGGGTTTGGTTTACCGGGTAGATACACCTTCCTAAATGTTATGGTCCTTTGATATTTGTAATGAAAAATCATTGTCATTTATTCTGGTCAACTATCATCTTTGAATTTGGATGACATATTGTGGTCCTTTATCTAGTAACTAATTTTTAATAAAAAATGGCAAAAAAATATAGCTTCTAGTGTTTTCTGTTTACTGAAATACCTATCTTTTACAGTCCCATTAACACCTCAAGCTCCCAGTCTGTACAGTGATGTTACTGAGGACACAGAATTAGACCTGGGCTTCCAGTCGGGACTTGCTACTTTCATGGCAGCATTTGGGGCAGACATTCAAAATCAGCTAAAGGTAATCTTTTTTTTACCTACTTAATTTGCATTACTGAATAAATTTCTTGGCCAAATGATATTTTTATGTGAATATTCTTGATCTTTTTGAAGTTATTTATGACTCAAACTGAAAGAATTGTTTTATCACAATTCTAGTGTGATGTAGTGTCACCTCATATGTATAATTTTCTTATAGCAAAGGAAACAAAGGATAGAGGTTATGACAAAGAAGACTTTAAAAGAATCACAAAAACATTTTAGCCAGACACTAGTTGAGCAGCACCAGTATCAGTAAGTGTTGAATCATAAATATTTATGATGTAACAACCAAGTTAATAAATGGTTTGCCTCTCTATACATATATTTGTCATCTTGGGTCCACCATTTTTTAAGACTTCTGTACTAACTAGGTATTACGTTGATCAAACAGTATTTTACATATTTTATTTTTGTTAATCAAATTATTTTTTCAAGTTCATCTTGGTTTTACAGTGATTAACATTTAAAAGGCCTTTATGCCATTACATAATATTTACCAAATTTGAAATTGAAAAGTGTTGTTTTACAGCATCTTTAAGGTATTCAGGTTTTCATTTTTCTTTTCAAAATACACACTTTTGCATCACATAATTTTTTTCCAAACATATGATAGAAAGATCCTTGAGTATTATCTTCCATAAGCAATTGTTACTTACAGAAATATCTTTAGTTTTAAATAGAAAAGAAATTCAATCTTTAATATACTTTCCACATAAGGTCCTTAAACTCATTGCAGAGCAAACTTGATTGATGATTTTGAAGCCAAAATGGTTGTGGAGTTGATGGCTCTGGAAAAAGATATTCAAATGTTGGCTGAATCTGAACAGAAGATGGAGGTAAGAAAGAGCCTTTAAGTCTAGCAGCGCTGAAAATAAATATCCTGCCAAAATTGAAGATAAAATATCAAAACCTGTGTTTAAAACCTGCAGCATATTTCTTCCAAAAAAGTTTCAGGGAGAGAATTTATTTGCAGGTTTTTTAGATTTAACTGCCTATGAGTTATATTTTAGAGCCATTCCCCCACCCCAATTACCTGGGGAGCATCCGTCAGTGACAAAATCTCTTTAACAAAGATAGCAATATGTGGCTGCCTAATATCAAAACCTAATGCCGACCGACTATCCAACATGTCCACTGCAGAAATTTTTTTACCAAAAAACTAGCATAAAATCTTTTAAAATCTTGCACCTCTATGCCAATGGGAAAATTTCAAGATAGTCATGGGTTGAAATAACATATTCTGATTGATAGATATTTTGTTAGTTACAAACCTCTTAGGAGTTTTTGATATTGGGCAGATGATATTTACATGTTTTGTAACTATGAAACTAATGTGCATTACAATTTTATGTTTTCCAAGGACTATTACAAGTTCCAGTTTGAAGTTCTTAGACAAAATGAAGAATCACAGAAAAAGAGGTGTGTACTTGTTTTATGCACATCATTTAACATTATATATTATATGTGAATTTTATGAAAAGGTTTAACTAGCTTACAAAACTTTCTTTAAAACAAGTGTTTTGTATGAATGAATTCCTGGCAAACAGTCTATAGGAATAACTTTCAGTTAATTGATTAAACCTAATTGTAAACCAGTGAACTGGTTATGACAAGAGTGTATACTTTATATTTGTTTCTTCTAAGACTTGAAAACCTGAGGAAGTTACAGGCATCTTATTTAGACAAGACCCGGAAAGTGAATAAATACAACCTTAATATACATGTAAGTGAATTGAATGTTGTTTCAGAATTCTATTTGTTAAGCTTTTCTTAACTTATAATCAGTAAATATGTAGAAATGAAAATGCTGTAGATAAAAAATAAATAAAATAAAAACACTTATTGAGTATAATATTTTCATTAAAATCTCATACCAATATTCTCAAGTGAAATACTTGAATAAGTTTTAATATGTCAGTTGTCAATTTAATATGTGGTCTTTCACAACTGTTTTCTGCTACAGCAAAATTTACAAGAACAGCTGAAAAAAGACATGTTGGCTCTACAGAAAAGGCTTATTATAGACACTGTAAGTTATATATGTCAGTTCTATTGTAATTTTGGACAATTCAAAACAAATAAAAAGCATCCAATCCAGACTAATATCCTAAAGTCGCCGGTGGACTGCACATTGTTAGAACAAGTCCAGAGGTCAAAGGTCAAAGCCACTGACATTCTAGTGAAAATTAGTTTTCATTTAGTAACTGAAGAACAGTATGAGTTACTGTTGCCAAACCAAACTTGATAAGTTAATTGCAGTTGATCAGTTGATGATCCCTGTTGATTTTGTTTGCCAAAAGGTCAACTGTCAAGTTTACTGTGACCATTCATTGAAAATTGGAGTCTGATCAATAACCAAAGAATATATTGACCTGCAGTTATCTGACTTAATATGTAGATTGCTCATGGTCAGTACATGACTGCTGTTGATTTGTAGTAAAGTTCGAGGTTACTATGCCCTTACAATGACAATTGGAATCAGATCAATAAATGAAAACCTTTTTGAACTAGTTACGTAGATTGCTGATGATCAGTTCAAGTCGCCAATAAATTTTGGAATCCAAAGATCAGTGACTGTGAAAATCTGTTGAAAAATCTTACCTCATCAATAACTGATCAGTAATAGAAAAACAGTTTGATCTGCAGTTCAAACTTAAAAGTTAGATTGCTCATGGTCAGTTAAGGACCCCTATTGATTTGGGGTTAAAAGGTCAGTGTTCTGAATGTCAATTTAAAGTAAGTTTCAAATCATTTACTCAAAACAGATTGACTTACATCACTTAACTTGCTCATGGTTTGTTATAGATGGCCCAGGTGTGAAATAGATGACCTACAATGGTTATGGTAATGGTGACCTTCAGTTTTGATGGGATTATGTTTTTTAACATTTGTCAACACTCATTAATATCAGGATCATTAGGCATGAATTGAGTTGCTATACAACAACCATGTCGTTAAAAAAGCATAAGATTGGGCTACCTTAAAACAACTTGGTTTCTCTCTCTCTCTCTCTCTCTCTCTCTCTCTCTCTCTCCATATTTTGATATTCAACATGATAATTTCTTTTAAAAATAAATACTGTACAAGTTCATTTGTTCATAAAGATAAAAAAAATTCTTTGAAGTATTAAAAAAGGTTCCCTACGAAACAAACCAAACTTGTTTAGCAGAAATAAAAGGCAACAGACATTTGCTCCAGCCATATACCTACTGGATATGTTTTAACGATTTGATTTTGTGTGTTTTCAGCAAAAACAGGAGTTCATGAATGTCAAAAGAGGCTTACAAAATCTCTTCTAACAATGTATCTATCTCTGGACTTTGTCAAACTATAGTGACAGATATCATGAAAAAAATTGTGCAACAAGGTTAATGTATCAGCTACTGTTCATATTTTAGTGCTTGAGAACTGGACTGTTTATTGATACAATTATGTAATTTTTGTATGAAATGTGTTAATGATGTTAACTTATACTGTGATATCACTTCTGTTATTATCTATCATGTGATTGTTAGTTGATAGATAAAATTGTTACAGTATTGTTGGTTTTAAGACAGTTACTTAAATTTATTATTGTAGTTAAATATATAAACTGTAAGCTTTTGCTTCAAACTGGAAATGCAGATTGCTTGAAAAAATACCTGAGCCATTGAAAACTGATGTATTATTGAATAAATGTTGGTCTTAACCAAACTCTGTCTTGGATATTTTGTTGGTTTAATTATGAAATTAGAATGTGTTATGAGACCTTTTGCATTACCTTCTGATGACTGATAGGGATAGTGTTTCCATGTTGTCCATAATAAGTCCAAACTCACTGTTGAAGATTTCAATAGAACTTAAAATGGTAGTGTATAGCAATAGTATGCTGTGTCCAAGCAGTTGTTCTAAAGTTATGAAACTTGATTTTGTTAAGATAAACAGCTAAATCTTCCCTTTTATAACTAAATTAGGCTAAATATTACTGTGGTTAACTAATCTGAACACTTCAACATATGTTAGCCTAAAAGCTGAAAATGATGTATGATGAACACCAAGCTTTTCATGAATGTAGCTTTGGAGGTAATAATTATTATGAGAACTTCATATAAAATCCAAGAGGTTGCTCCTGCTGGACTCCTTGACATTAAAGAAAAACTTAGTAGATGACCGTCAGCTTCTTGACGAGAATCGTGCACCATTAAAATCAACACGCATCTAATTTGCAATTTTGGAGAACCAGATGTATGGAAAGAAGACCACTTACTTGGCCCAAGGATGTTAGAGTTATTTGAGATAATATCAAACTTTACTAAATAGTTTCAGACGAGATATCTTTTGAATACAAAACGTAAGAATTTTGGGGCTGAGGGACTTGATTCGAACACTTCGTATATATAGACACCAAAATATCGTTGTTGTATTGGTTATTGATCTTTTAAACAAATGAGATAGTCCCAAGGCTTGGGCTTTAGACAGGGTGTGGACAATATATATTGGTACAGAACCACACAAGGAAGTGAAGTTTCATCTAATTATATAGGTTTTATAACATTCCAAATATAGCAAATAGCTCGCGATTTCATCTAATTGCAAAAAGAATGTTAACTCGTTACTTCCTTAACACCTTTCCCGTACGATTCAACTTCGACATTTGGTCCAGAGAACTAAGTTACAGAACATCTTCCGGACCCCCCCCCCCAAAAAAAAAAAAGAGGAAATATTGATTGATGAAAACTCTGGTTTATCATTTATATTCATGAATTTAACTTATTATAGATAAAAAGTTTATCTAATAGGCAGATGATAGCAATGTTCATTAAATAACAAAACTTCAAACATGGTGGATTTAAGATCGTTATTTTTAATTTTAGCTGTCGGACAACGTAAGTTTATTCATTAATATATTTTGTAGGACATGTGATAGTCTGGTTTTCCAACGGAACTTTTTGTAAACGGCACTACCCGTAAACCAAACTGAACACGAATCCCAATTGTTAAATATGAAGCATATTATATCTGTACATTACTAAACTCATTTAAGATAGAAAAATGACAAATGAGATGAACATTGTCGACCTAAACTATTTCCTTAATAATAATCTTTCCTACTTCTCTACTGTTTGTCTGGATGCACTTGCTGTCATCGGTGATGCAATTTTCAAAACAATCGGAATCGTTTGGAGATGACATGTACTGTGCTGCATTCGATTTTAATGACTGGTTACAAATACAAGAAAGTGAAATATGCATTATCGCCACTCTCACAAAACACAGCCTCCCCACGCAGCGAAAAAGAAGAGAGGGAAAGAGAGCATGTTGTTATAAGTATGTCAATTCAAATAAGACGCCACAAAACAACGATATTGAGAACCATTTGGTTTACCGCCTTGAAACGGTCAGTGGCAAAACAAATTGCCACTGGTGGTTTAAACCAGGTTCTAGGGTGTACCAACCTCACACTTGCCCCAACAGGTTCTCCTATCAACAAACAAGTACAAGTTGTCTTGATGAAATAACTCCAACTGACCCATCAGCTAAACAATGTTGCATGCAAAAGCACACAAATATAAGAAGCTAATAGCATTGCAAAGCCAAATGGGCGAGTACTCAATGATCTTACGGAGACTAGAGCCCTGGAGTCAAATTAGCAAGAGCACGATGACAGAGATAAAAGAAACAAATCGAGCTTCTGGGTTCTTTAAATAAAAGATTTCCCCATAAATCTTCATAAACTCTCAAACCCCTGCCACCGTCGTGCAAAGAGGTAAGCAAGAAGTATTGAAACATCCCTTCTTCAGTTGGCACAGTGACCAGCAACCGAGGACCGATTAAGCGTTTTGTTGTTCGGGAAAGTCTTGACAACTTATGCAGCTACTTAATTAATGCAAGATACGCTCGTAGAAAAATCGCATCGTGTCAGATTACCATTAGTCTGTTTGTTCCCCGACATCCATGACATTGTTTAGATGGTCGCAAAAACTTTACAGTTCCAGTGTGCATTGCTGTAAGGAGAGGCGTTCGGCAGCTTTAAAGCAAGTCCTACACCCAATAAATATTTTTACAAAACAAAATTGAAGACAAAACTGGTGAAAATTGCTGCCACACCAATGTTTAATTTACGAGTAGGTTCCTGCGCGCTACGGACAAAGTAGAACATTTAGGCTACGGATAATCTATCAAGACTGATGCTGAAAGCAAGTACCGTTGTACTAGGTCTCATTTGCATCAACAGGCTGTGATGCAGTGGATAGTTTGCGATTCCTAGCAATAGGTGATTGGGGCGGCATACCTATTTTCCCGTATGACACGCCATTTGAAAAAGCAGTCGCCAGACAAATGGCCGCGGTGACTGAACGGTATAAAAGCAGCTTCAACCTGGCACTGGGAGACAACTTTTACACAGATGGAGTCACCGATATAGACGACAAGAGGTTCAAGGTATGTTGGACCCGCCGTGCATTCAGTTCTGTATATTCTTTCATAATTTACTGTTTATTGGTTGCCTTTTCATTAACAATCGGCTAACTGGTATGTGCAGTCATTAATGCGCATGACATCTGGATCTACTTGGTAAACCATTTATTTTATTGTGTGGATAAAGTTTGGAACTTGCAGCTTGTTTGATCCGTATTTTATTTCGAACTGCCAGTTGAAGCGATATTAGAGTGGAGGCAACTGCAAGGAAAGCAAAGGAAAATGATACAGTAAATGCATGTATATGTTTGCCGAGAGAAACAAATGCGACTGTTCTGATAATTATGACCTAAAGTTCGTACCGCATTTCTGCAACTGACATTGCTTTCCTTTCAGTATACATATGAGGATGTGTACCATTATGAATCCCTTCAAAATCCCTGGTACCTTGTCGCTGGAAACCATGATCACTATGGTAACGTCTCGGCTCAGATTGCCTACTCCAAGAAGTCAAAACGATGGTATGATCTGTGTGTTTCTTAACATGCTTGTCTTTACTCTACTCCAAGCACAGACAATACAGTGGGTCTATTTTAGAAACATAAGGTTTTTATGTATTAAATGTCAAAAGCACAAAGTAGCAAGAACATTTAAATTTTGAAAAAAAATACATATGCACAGACATTTTAAATAACACAAGTTTGTAAATGCAATACTCCAGGAACTTCCCGAACTACTACTATGCACTACAGTTCCCAATACCCGGTGGGAAAACAGTTGATATATTAATGTTAGACACGGTACTGCTGTGTGGTAACACCGGGTACGACACGGAGGCAGATCAACCACATGGTCCGGAGAACATACAAGTAGCGGAGGATCAGTGGGCCTGGTTGGAACACAAACTCAGCTCATCTCTGTAACGTTTTTTTTTTCATCGAAAATTTTGTTCTCGTTTCTTATTTCTATGAAGAGAACACAAAATAGAATATATTTTATTCACAAAACTTTTCTTTTTACTGAGACTTTAGCTACGTCACTGACGTCGAAATGTGTAATAACATAAAATTATGTTATTTGTTAGGAAATCGTCATTATTGTTCTGCTTTAACACTCTAACTATTTAGCTTCTATTGCCCAACTCAACAAATAAAATGCCAACAACTCGTTTTGTTGATCATTTATTGTGTATTTGTTTTTATTCAGAGCAGACTATCTACTTGTGACGGGACATTTTCCAGTGTACTCCGTCGGCGAGCACGGACCGACCACCTGCCTTGTTGACCGACTCAAACCACTGCTTCACAAATACAGGGTGTCAGCTTACCTCGCAGGACACGATCATAATTTACAGGTTATATTATTAATATATACACCGAATGGAAAAGAAACGATCTTATAAAAAATATAAGATATACCCCAGACCTTTTTTCATCATTGTAAATGTACATTTAGCTTTTTATTAGGTATTCTTGGCGGTTTGTATTATGTTACTTCACAAAAGGTCGGCATTAAAATCTTTATGTTTCATGAACTTTGAATTCCTGCTTTATACAATGTACTTGCAAAGTAGAAAGTGGTTCTAAATATCAGCTAACAAAACTACTCCGATCAAAGCTAAAAGCATGAAAAACAAATCGTGCTGGTTTCCTTGAAATAACGGTGAATAGCAACAAGAAATATCTTTAAAAAAGATAAACGGCGTTGATGGAAAAGATTTATATATACATGTATATAAGAAAGATAGAAATACAGAGAGGCGAAGCAGACACAGTTTAGTTAGTTTATTTTACTTGTTATAGCTGTTGACGAACCACCCCTGTCTTCTTAGTATGACCTAGAGATTAAGCGACCGAATCATGACAACTTATAAATTCATTGAAATTGTCTTTAACAAAAAATGTTGAAGCTGTTGCAACAATTTCATACAGTGATACCAAGTCGATTAAAGAAGCAATGTATTACATTAAGTCTTGATCTACATTTATTCAGTTTCAATAAAATACCTCTTGTAGAGTTAGAACTCAAGATGAATAAATGTCCTTGAAATTGAATATAAATAAATAAAAACATCCTTTTACAAGAGCGAAATCTACCAACTTTTACGTAAATTAACTTTAAAAAAAGTGTCAGGACTGAGTATTGAACCCGGGGCCTTCAGCTTGCGAGTCGAGAGTGTTAGCCACTACACTATAATGAACTTATATTTTGTACTTGAAATTGACAATCAGTATCAAAGGAACTAGAAAGGATTCCTTTTCGTTTTACACTGTGTACTGTACGCAAGTTTTACCTGACCCCCAAGAATATTCCATATAAAATTGTATTTAAGCCATCAATATTGACTTAACTGGTTATTTAAATCGTAAATATGTTTTTTTCCCCAATACTACACCAACTAACAACCAATCGAAATAATCTATTTGATTTTTCCGCTGCATAATAATAAAAATCCCACTAGATACCTCTCCACCCTGCTAGATGCCTCTCTGGTGTAAATAGCTACCAATCGAAATAGTTTATTTCATTTTCCCTCTGCATAATAATAGAATACGAGTATTATTTACAACATTTCATTGGTCGAAAAACTAGGTCAAAAGTGAGCTTAGACAGCTAACGCCGAAAAATGTATATTATAATTTCTGGCTACCCCATACTACATTGATATCAGAACAAATTGTGTACCTTTTACAGTTATCTGCCAAATCTTCACAAAGCACCATGATTGTATTTTGTCTTTACAGCACATAAGTCTTACGGATGCTGGTAGTACCGTGGAGTATTTCGTCACTGGGGCTGCTGATGATGTCACCAAAAGCACGGCACACATGAACGACGTTCCCAAGGATTCACTCAAGTTTTGCTGGGCGAAACCCGCAGGACTTGGAGGATTTTCATATGTAGAAACCACCCCTCAAAACATGACATTATTCTTTATAGACGGTCTAAGCACATCGCTTTACAAGTACAGTATTTTACCCAGAAAATAAAAGTCCCATCATGTGTGTTTTCTTTACTTTCAGTTGCATTCGTTACATGACAAATAACGACAAAAGTGTCCTTATCAGTAACAGTCTTGTTTTTTCTGGACACATATATGTATGGTTATTGCTGATGAAACCCTCAAAATTGAATAATCAAAGATGTATTTTTTTTTACTTATCATTTTTAAGGTGGTGTGTATAAAATAAAGACCAACCTTGAAAGATTCGGCTATATCCGTACATTTATTCCGACGGTTTCTAAGAAAGTAGGGCCCGACATCATTAAACTGAGATTGGAGACCAGTATCTAATCTCAAGCATTTGATTGGTTGAATTGAGGATTTGTCTCCATTTATGCCAATCGGATGCTTGAGATTAGAGACTGGTTTATATTTTTCAGCCTAGTTTTGAACATGTGCGTTAAGAATATTAAAAAAAATTAATATCTTAGTAAATGAAATATATCATTAGTTTGTATCATTTTATAGAGAAAATGGTATTTCATGCCAAAGGTTTGAGTTTTTTAGCCAAGGTACATCACGTATTTACAAAGGTACTTCTACCTATTTTTTTCAGAAAGTTAAAAACCAAAAAACCTATGCCCGTGATCATAAAACTAAATCTAGAGATCAGTCTCAATTCTTAAGCACCCATTGGCTGAAATGTCGGCTGGTCGCCATTTCAGCCAATGAAATGCTTGAGACTTGAGAATGGTCTCCAATCCACACATTCGCTTTCATAATGTTGTGTTAATCAATTGTGTCAATAAATATGATTGGCAATTTTTTTCCGGAATTTTCTTCACCGTGCTCAATATCTGAAAGCCTTACTTTATATTTAAGGATTGAATCGATATTTGATGATTTTCATTAGGGTATGGAAACCAGTTGGGATGTTTAAAGTGTGTGAATCCTACCTATTTTTAAACTATGAGCTATTCTGTATAGAAAGCATATCTGACAGGAAGAAAAACTGAGCACGTTTTCATTGTTTACATGATGATGCAAATACGATAAACGAATTTTATCTTAGATTAAGATGATAATAGATGATGATAAATATTAAATCACAATTAACCGAAAATGGCGGATTTACGAACGTTATTTGCAATTTTAGCTGTCATAAAGGGTAAGTCCGTAAATATCTTTCTTCCGTATACATAGCCGCCTGTTCTTTACAAGTGGCTAGACACACAGCTCATTTTTACAAAAAAAGATTGGTTCGGTTGTGTAAAAATGTCTAAGTACAAGACTACTGCCTTGAAATGTAACACACATACACACACGGAATTAAAATCACCATGCAGTGATTTTATTGCTGTCCGTAAGTATCTCGAAAGAAACCATTGGACTCATACAGTCCATTATTTTAAAGTGAGCATTTCAATTCTTTGTTTTGTACACTGCAACGAATCGAGTCGTTCCCGGAGTTGGATGTCGAATCCAGTAACGCGCAGATGTTCGATGAGTTTTTTTTAAGAAAACATCATGACAATTTGAGAACTGAAATTAAGTTATCAGCAGTTTCATCTTTAGCCCCTCAACGTGTGTTGGCTTTCACCGAGGCTCCGACCGGCTTTGTTCAGAAGCCAAAGCACTCGAGTCAAGATTAATACTGAATTGCAATTTTCGCAGGCTGTTATGCAGTGGATAGTTTGCGGTTCCTTGCAATGGGCGACTGGGGCGGTATACCAGTCTACCCATATGACACCCCGTGGGAGGTAGCGGTGGCCAGACAAATGGCCTCGGTGACCGAGCGGTTCAAAAGCAGCTTCAACCTGGCTTTAGGAGATAACTTCTACGAGAAAGGAGTCACTGATGTAGACGACAAGAGATTCAAAGTATGTTGTGCGTCTAACACTGTGGTATCTAACTTGCTTCTGAACAGGATCATTAGCGTAACATCTCTGTAATAAATGACAAAGTTTTAACACTCTACATGTAAATTGCTTTGGTTTACATTGAACAATCTAAGTGATATATTTGGTTGATCATTATAAAATACGTTATCACTCTTAGTGCGACAAGTCATTGCTGATCTCTGAAGTACGAGCTTGTATGTTGCCTGTTTCTCGCTATGTACATTGTTTCACTTCAGTATACATTTGAGGATGTGTACCACTATGAATCCCTTCAAAATCCCTGGTACCTTGTCGCTGGAAACCATGATCACTATGGTAACGTCTCGGCTCAGATTGCCTACTCCAAGAAGTCAAAACGATGGTATGATCTGTGTTAATATTTACTCACTGTTTCAGCTTATATTTAAACTTCATTTTATAGGACTTTTGAGCTATCCAAAGAAAAAAATATGCGGATAATTAACAAAGCGATTTGTAATTTATTTGCTAAAATCGCCGGGTATTTTTTTACTTTTCGTGTTTTCTTTTTTGTATTCTGAATTGTATTTCTTTTCCAGGAACTTCCCGAACTACTACTATGCTCTACAGTTCCCAATACCCGGTGGGAAAACAGTTGATATATTAATGTTAGACACGGTACTGCTGTGTGGTAACACCGGGTACGACACGGAGGGAGATCAACCACATGGTCCGGAGAACATACAAGTAGCGGAAGATCAGTGGGCCTGGTTGGAACACAAACTCAGCTCATCTCAGTAACTAGTTTTTTTTCAGAATATAATGTCAAAAAGGGGCGCTATATCATAAAACTTTGATAAGAGATCAGTATTAAGACTCCTTAACACTGAAGACGGTATTTAGCCTAGCAAAAAAGAACCTGTCAATCAAACCTAGAAACCTATTTTCAGTGCTTGAATGATCTTCAAAACACAATTTTAGAAGTTTTATCAAAATCTATTTATGACCAAATGATAATGACGAAGACGATCTTTATTATCTTGTAAAAGGTACTTGCAGTTTTGGATACTTATACTAGTACTTCGTCTTTTCGTACGTGTTTTGTGTAATTAATTTTCTTCAGAGCCGACTTTATACTTGTGGCGGGACATTTCCCAGTCTACTCAATCGCCGAACATGGGCCGACCACCACCCTTGTAAGTCGACTTAAGCCACTGCTGCACAAGTACCGGGTGTCGGCCTACTTTGGAGGACACGATCATAATTTACAGGTTTTAATTTGCATTTTGTAGTTATACGCCTGCGTTAGATCTTGAGAAGATCATTCATATTTTTTACTTTTTGAAAAAAATGTTTTAAAATACCGTGACTCAAGAATGATGCAAAAAAGTTCATTAGCTAATTAAAAGCTACAATTTTGTCTTCTGAATATACCAAACATTTTCTTAGGGCTGCTCTTTTTCTTGCCATATTTATAATTCTCCGATGGCTCTTATGTTATACAGCATATCAGTGTTACTGAGGGTGGGAGTACTGTAGAGTATTTCGTGACTGGAGCTGCCAACATTGTCACCGAGAGTACTGCGCACAAAAACGATATACCTGATGGTTCACTAAAGTTCTACTGGGCAAAACTTGCTGGACTCGGAGGATTTTCATATATAGAAGCCACCCCTCAAAACATGACAGTAATTTTTATTGACGGACTCAGCACAACACTTTACAAGTACAGTTTTTTACCAAGACGATAACGCATTGACTGACTTCTGCATCGGTAGAATTACGAAATTGACCAGTATTATTACCTTTAGAATAAAGATTATATTTCTTGTTTTAAGTGTTCAAATGTTGTTATTATTGATATATATAGTTATTGTTAAAATTTATATGTTGCACTATTTCCTTTTTACTAATGTATCATAAACTGGATGAATTAACTTTTTCGTGTACAAAATTAAGTAAGGATTTACTGAACAATGAAAATTCATCTAACAGTCAAGCCCTTTTCGTTTATTAATATCCGATCGTGGCTACTACTTAGCTGTATGTATCCTACACGAGTATCAGTCACTGGCGCACTCACTGGTTATTAAGGCTCGTGTAGGGACTGAACAAAACTTCCCGGACCAGTCAACCGTTTGAACACATTTCTTACGATTGTGAATCTTAGGTTAGTTTAGTCTCAATAATTCAACTCCAAGTACAGACCCATTTTATAAACTGACTTTTTATAGATTATACTGCAGTCGCACATTTTCTGTTTATAACGAGATAACGAGAACGTGGTCAGTGACATGTTGCCTCAGTGCCACTGGCAAAAAAAAATCGCGTATCATAAACTAAACAAGGGCCTCGATGTTACACCTGCCTTCATCTATTTTCATTGCAGGTTCATTCTAATATTGTCAAACACAGGTCTTAACAGTTTTTACAGAAGGTAAAAAAATGAATGATAAAAATAGACAAAAGTAATTCTTGAATAAGTTCTTTAACCATTTCTAACAAAATCGGCAAATACGTTTATAAAATTCTTTGAAGAATATAATTATAAAGAAGAATAAGAGAAAAATATCATCATCATCATCATCATCTTTTTCAGTCACAATCATAGCTAACAGAACCACAAGACAATAAAACAACAACATCATTATCATCGTTATCATCATCATTTTTGTTTAGTCATAGTCATAGTTAACCGCAGCAACAAGACATTAAACAAACACAACATCTTCTTCGTCGTCGTCATCACTGACATTCAGAAAAAATCTCCGGATTTTTAATGAAGAGGTTTTGGCAGTCCTGGTACTAAAAAAATCAAACGGTCCATTCAATTAATTGATCAAGTGATCGAATCATTTGATAACACTTACACCATGAATCTAGACCTACTAGATTCATGCTTATACAAATTCAACACGGTGACTTGGCATACAGCTGGAACCGTAACGATTCTAGCATGTGTGGCCTGAAAGATCGGTTTACTTTATCATGACAATATTTTCAGATAGAGGTTCGTTTGTGACATTCTTGGGGTAGTTACATAATAATATACAACTTTCAGGCCAAAATATTCATGAAAATTTAATAATGCTGCCCAAAAGTGGGTTCGAGAAACCCCACTGAATCCCCTCTGGATCCACCCCTGCCTGGGGTTAATCGGTCCCTCAAAAAGCACTAATCATTTGATCCAGCATGGTATGCAGTCTGGTCAGGGGATACGTTTGTCGCTTGCTATATTTTACCGACGTATCTAGACTTAAAGAGGATGCGGAGGCGTAAAATCGGATTTCCGGAGTCTAACTTTTATCAAACGGGCGCACGTGATATTTGATATGAACAAAATGGTGGATGTACGAACGTTGTTTACAATTTGCGCAATTTTGAAAAGTAAGTAGATGTCCAGACTTACATTTCATTTATTGAAACAATTTTTTTCTCAAGATTTCTAGCATTTGACCACTTTATTTTTATGTTATAATAAGTCAACATTTACAAAATCTTATCTTTGATATTTTCTTTGTATCAGTAGTTTGCGCTTGGCTGTTGTTGTAGTCATGCCCAAGACCAAATGAAGTGAAAGCAGAATTAGGAAAGACTTTAATCATAGATGACTGTAAATATTGACATGATTAAATTCAACATGGGTTAATTTATATGCAAGACAAGTTACAAAAATATTACGTAGAACTGATGCATCATGTCTGTTGCAGCTTGAATTGAAAGTAGACAGTTATAAGTATTGGCAGAGTACTTAATTTCGGCCACTTTTTGAAAAGCCCTGATGTCCCTCCAATGTTATTGACAGGAATCAAACACACACAGAGTGAATTCGTTTTGCCTACACTAGTGTCGAGTTTTGACATGCGTACTACAATTTGCGCATGGGCATTCGGGTTGCACTAATGAGTGTAAACAAACAGCAAGAACAATGAAGAAAATAAACCCGAAACTTATTGCTGTTAAAATAACAACCAATATAAGCATAGATAAATATTTCATCAACTTACACCATGCAACCTCTATAAAGCTGTAAAATGTTTATAAACTATTCCTTTGTCTTCATTGAAAAATGGCTATTCTTAGCGCCGAAACACGTGGGCAAGAGCACCGGAAAGAAATCACAAGAAAGAATTTAAGTAGCGGCAAGATCAATACAGACTCTGTGGCGAACACGACACTAGCTCAGCCTGTAGCTGTAGTAGCTGTAGCACAAAGACACATTGCCTCAACCTGGCACTGAATCCAGCCCCTACTCTTTCATTTATAATTTCAAATGCAGATTTATCAGATTCATTTCACATTAATTGCAACCTCAAAGAAACTTTTCCTGCCATTGGAAATTTTTTTATCCATAGACAGGCAGTCATTGAATTGGCAGTTACTTAGTTCTGGCATAACAGTTACATCACTTAAGGGTTTACTGTTAAGGAACCAGACCTTATGACATGTATGATGCTTGGTGAAGCTGAATAAAACCCCTAGTGTTTATTTACATGAATTAAGAAAAAAAAACAGTTTGGTTGATTTTGCGTCTGATTTTTTTCCCAACTTCAAGATTTTACGACGCAAAAATTACCCAATTGTAGGGGAAGGGGACCCTTTCCCCTTTGGGGAAAAAAACGCTGAGCAAGTAAATCCTAATTTTGATAAGCCTTGGAAAAATTGGTGCTTTACTTACCCATAGGCTGTTATGCAGTGGACAGCTTGCGGTTCTTGGCTTTGGGTGACTGGGGTGGTCTACCAGACTTCCCATATGACACTCCCGTGGAGACAGCAGTGGCCAAGCAGATGGCAGCAGTGACAGAACGGTACCAGACAAGCTTCAACCTTGCTCTTGGAGACAACTTCTACTTTAATGGGGTGACTGATGTAGATGATAAAAGGTTTCAGGTAATCTATGCAGTGCTTTTATGAGCTGGGCCCAAGATCATAAAACCATATTAGGAGACCAGTCTCAAATCGCAAGCATCTAAATGACGACTGGTTGCCATTTCAGCCATTCAGATGCTTGAGATTTGAGACTGGTCTCCAATCTCAGTTTTATGATCTTGGGCCCTGATTTAAAGTAAAGCATTTCATTTTTTAAAAACCAGTCTTGTGAGGTTGGATCATATGATTTTTGATGCCCTTCAACGGAGGTGTAAAGTAATAATCTGGCTGTTTGTTTGTCTCTGCTTTGTCCAGAGCCTTTCATAAAACTAAGCAATGGATTGATTTCAAACTTGGCATAATCTTAGGGTGGGGAAGAGGAGAAATATGGTGCACAAGAACTGTAAATCTGTCATTGGTTTCAACCTTGGAACATTGGTAGGTTGAAAATTGCAACTCTAGCACAAATAGTTTTTAATAAATTTAATTATTGTATTAATGACCCTTAATAATTTAAATGGTATACAGTATTTTAGTTGGTTAAATAATCATTTAATTTGTGTCATATAATTGGTAAAAACTGCCAGATGTAGTGAAACATTGCTGCATCAAGCACTTGCAAATATAATTTGTTAATAAAACGTGTAATGACAAAATATTAAGGTGAGTGACATCAATTCTTAACTTTATTTTTTTGTCAGTGAGGGTCAGATAATGCTGAGTCAGCCAGATCACATTACCTCCAATTGACTGGTATAATACAGTTAAATATAAGTTGATTTTTAGAACATGCAATACATAGTTTCATAAGATTTTCATACAAGTTTACATAAGATTCAGATTCAGGCCCTCCAGATTTCTTATTATAAAACAAATAGATTCAGTATCAGTAGAAAAAAATGTTACAGAGTAAATTGTTTTTTAAAATAAACTATACTGTTATCTTCCTGGAGGAAATATTTGAAGTTTGCATACATGACATATCCTGTTGATGGTATAAATTCATATGTCCTGATTCATATGTTTTTGTTTATTAACAACAAGATTTGGTTTATAATCTGATATAAATTCTGATAAGATAAAGCTCTGTAAATACTGCTTCATATAATGTTGTCATGTTGTTGGGTTAAATTCCAATATTCAGACAATGCATTCAGTACATCAAGCCTTTACTGTTATCACATGGGCAGGCAGTGTAGATACAGATTTATCTGTGCCATCTGATCTAGATTTACACTGTTTACTTCTTGATTACTGGTAGCAATAACCTTCTGAACCTAAAAGCAAACAGTGTACACATTCTTGAAGATGGGGCTGCTGGGGGGGGGAGGCTTTCCATATCCTAAGGACACATATATCTAGTTTGTTTAATACTATACATTCAAATGGTAAATGGAACTAACAAAAATTCCACAGGGACAAAAGTTTCTCCTTTGACAAAACCAAAATTTTTGATCAGTTTTTGAATCTCAATTAAGTGCTAAATGTAGTTATTCCCTTGCTGTTATAGTACACCTATGAGAATGTGTATCACTATGATGCCCTACAGAACCCCTGGTATCTGATAGCCGGAAACCATGATCACTATGGAAACGTCTCAGCACAGATTGCCTACTCCAAGAAATCAAAACGATGGTATGCTTTTTTTTTTTAGCTTTTTTATTTTAAAAGGCTACTTTGAATATTTATGCCTGTTTTCTCCATTATTCTTAGACGGGTATATTGAGGGATCATATGAATGATGATGATTGATGAAATTTCTTATTGATACTGCAAATTTTAATTTCAATTAGATATTGACCCAGTGAGCAACCTCGGTAAACACCTGTTGCACTGCAGCACTTCACAAGATGCCAACTTTTTTTTTTTGCCATGCAACGAGTGTTAGAACTGCTGCTCCAATCAAACAAAGCTGTATTTAATTTTTCATTCAAATTGATTTTGCTGTCAATAAAATTTTTGTTGCTGTGGGATTTATTCTGCCTGTGGATGTTGAAACAATAACAAAAGATGTGGCTTAAAGTAAAGCAACCTGAAGGCATGATTAACAATGAACAATGTTCTGTCAGTTATACTTCACACGCTATTTCCTATTAATCTTAACAAAATATTAGTTGCCGCACATCATGTTTGATGTTTTGGTTGCAAGCCAAAATCTGTTGCTGCGCATCGTGTTTGATGTTTTGGTTGCATGCCAAACTCTGTTGCTGCGCAGCGTGTTTGATGTTTTGGTTGCATGCCAAAATCTAACTGAAATCCAAATTTTAGTAATTAGATCAGTTATTTAAAAAGAAGTCCATCATTAATCAAAACTGAAAAACTGTTAGGGAAAAAATAAAGAAGCTGAGTAGTAACCTCTCTTGTTAGAATCTGCCTCAGAGGATTTTGAATGGATATACAGTGGAATGAGAACTAAAAGGTGAAGTCAGAGGGAGTTCAGTGGGCTTGCTTTAACCCCCTTTTTGAGCAATACTTCATTTTGGTGTGGATTTTGACAAAAAGTTGGAAATTATGTTACTAAGACTGCCCTAAAAATCCCCTTTCTTGAAATCGTGCATCGGACCCTGATAATTAGGTTTTTTGCTGTTGCAAATCAACAAGTCTTCATGTGATAAGGAATGAAATTATCATGTTGCTGTTTTTTTTTCCAGGAATTTTCCAAACTACTACTATGCTTTGCAGTTCACCATACCAGGAGGGAAGATTGTTGATATAATTATGCTGGATACGGTACTGCTGTGTGGTAACACAGCTCACGACTTTGTGGGAGATCAGCCACATGGCCCTGATAACATGAAGATGTCAGAAGACCAGTGGACCTGGGTGGAGCTACAGCTCAAGGCCTCTCAGTAACATGCAACACATTTATATTCTTGTTCTACTGTTATTTAAAACCATGATAAAATCAAGATTGATTTAAAACCTTGATAAAATCAAGATTGAATCTTGTACACATAAAAGTTGTATGTGTTGTTAAATAAACTACTTGCTGAACACTAAAATTAAAAACTTTAATTGCAAATTGTAATAATCTATGAACAATTATGATACTGTTTTGTCATTTTTCAGAGACAAAATAATTTCTCTCAAATAGTAGTGCTTTACATAAGCCATTCAGTTATTTACAGACAATCAATTAATAGTAACCTATTTCATGCTAGCACTAATGCACAGTTTTCACTAGAAATGAGACCTCTCTTCTGTGTTTCCCAGTTTTGATATCACAGCTAAAGCACAACCATTCACAACGAAATAATATCTCCCCTTCCTTTATCATGTTTATGTACTTAGTTCTTATATCGAATTACTAAACCATCAAAAGAGGCTGTTTATATTGTGTTTAGTTAACCAAGAGTTGTCCTTTAAAAATAAAACAATTGAAAAGCATATGAAAAGCAGTTAGCTCCTCCACTTTTTAGCTCACCTGTCACATAGTGACATGGTGAGCTTTTGTGATGGCAATTTATCCGTCGTCCGTCCGTCCGTAAACTTTTCATTTAAACGACATCTCCTCTTAAACCCCTGGGCCAAAGTTGATGAAACTTAACACGGATGTTCCTTGCATGAAGCTCTTCCAAAGTTGTTCAAAGAAATCAATTCCATGCAGAACTCTGGTTGCCATGGCAACCTAAAGGAAAAACTTTAAAAATCTTCTTGTCTGAAACCACAAGGCCTAGAGCTTAGATATTTGGCATTTAGCACCCTCTAGTGGAACTCTACAAAGATTGTTCAAATTATTTCCCTGGGGTCAAAATTGGCCCTGCCCCAGGGGTCACTTCATTTTACATAGACTTATATAGGAAATCTTTAAAAATCTTCTTCTCACAAACCACAATGCGTACAGCTTAGATATTTGGTAAGTAGCATTGTCTAATGAGTGTCTACTAAATTTGTTCAAATTATGTCCCCTGGGCCAAAATCGGCCATGCCCTAGGGTTCTTTTGGTTTACATATAGTTATAATTTAGGAAAAACATGAAAAATCATTTATCTCTGAAACTTATAGGACTAGATCTTAGATATTTGGTGCTGAGTATTGTGTAGAGACCCTTTATCAACTTTGTTTAAAAGTTGGCCCTGGGGTCAAAATTGTCCACGCCCCAGGGGCCCTTAATATGTGAAAAAGGCAAACTTTAAAAATCTTCCTACTGGAAACCTCAATGCCTAAAGCTTAGATATTTGGTATGTAGTATTGTCTAGTGGATGTCTACCAAGTTTGTTCAAATTATTTCCCCTGGGCCAAAATTGGCCAAGCCCCAGGGTTCTCTTAGTTTATATTGATTTATATAGGAAAACATGAAAAATCATTTTTCTCCGAAACTAATAGGACTAGACCTTAGATATTTGGTGTTGAATATTGTGAAGAGACCCTTTACCAACATTGTTTAAATGTTGGACCTGGGGTCAAAATTGTCCACGCCCCAGGGGCCCTTAATATGTGAAAAAGGCAAACTTTAAAAATCTTCCTACTGGAAACCTCAATGCCTAAAGCTTAGATATTTGGTATGTAGTATTGTCTAGTGGATGTCTACCAAGTTTGTTCAAATTATGTCCCCTGGGCCAAAATTGGCCATGCCCTAGGGTTCTCTTAGTTTACATTGATTTATATAGGAAAACATGAAAAATCATTTTTCTCCGAAACTAATAGGACTAGACCTTAGATATTTTTTACTTTATTTTACCACACTTGCACACAACTCTTGCAAGCATTGAGCAGTTGTTGACAGGTGAGCGACCCAGGGTCCTATTGACCCTCTTGTTTTTCTTAATTTGCATTTTGCCATAAAATTTTAGAGCAGATTCAATACATCTTTCAGAGCTGATTATCTGCTGGTAGCAGGACATTTTCCAGTGTACTCCATAGCAGAACACGGCCCTACAGACTGTCTAGTGAAGAGACTCAAACCCATGCTGTACAAATACAAGGTGTCTGCATACATCAACGGTCATGATCATAATCTGCAGGTAGGCTCTTCACAAAGCAGACTTCTACCTGTTTTCTGGGAAGTAACAAGTTTGTTCATGTTCCTGGTTTGACCCTTTCCTCCATATATACACATTTTTATGTGTATGCGACCAATGAAGATCCAGATTAGCTGGCACATCCATGCCATCTGATTAGGATCTGCACTGGTCATTTTTTGGTCAGAAATAACCTAATAAATCAAATAGGGAACGGTGCAGATCTGATCAAACGGCACAGTTGTGCCGGCTGATCTGGATCTACACTGTTCGCCATTGCCATAAATGTGTGTATACGGAGGAAAGTGTTAAACATTGACTGTCGTAAGTTCTCTTTTACTGTTTGATACAGGATCTGCATCATGGTTGTTTGTAAAATAGTGATCAGTGTTGGTAATTAGAGGGTTATTGTATGCCAAGGGTGTGCAAAAAATTGACTACAGCAACATACTCACCATACAATCAACCTTTCATTGCATATTTAGCATTTTACATCTGGCAAATTTTATGTGAATCAACCACCATTGGATACTAGATACAACACTACAACACACCTATATTCATTGCCTAAAGTCATTTGTCAATTTATGACATCATCAAATCCATAACATGCTTAATATTTTCAACATTTTTAAAAATTGTATTAAAATAGTTATTTAAAAATCAACTGCAATTTATATGTGTTCAGCTGTCATTTGTAAATTTTGTTATGGAAGCTTGTGCTGAACATCTGAGCCATACATACAAGGCTGCCAGTATGTGCTTCAAAGTGAGGTATGGCAAATGTGATTTTAAGAACTAACAAAACAAGGCATTTCCAGTATGCTCTATTGGCCTTGCTTTCTATTGTGAACAAACCAATTGTATTGGGGTTTTTTAATAACAAAATGTTACTATTGACAGTAAGATATGCAATAACAGTATTTACTGTCTCAGCTCTTTTTTTACCAAACTTTAAATACTTGACTGTCAAGGCTGTTAATTTTCACCGACTTGGACTTGTTAAATGATATAAAAAAAAAACTTTTTTAGTTTATGCATTTATACTTTGAGATAAAAATAAGAAACACTTGCAATGAAAAACTTCAAGAAACTGTTGATTTTAGTAAAATGTCTTTAATTTCAAAGAGCTTGATGCCTGGACAGTTTTTTACATCAAGTAAAGATTATTATATTTATGGTTTGTATTCAGCTTACATGTACACATCTTTTACAGCATATCAGTAGCACGGAGGGTGATTATACAGTGGAGTATTTTGTGACAGGGGCTGCCAACTTTGTGGATACCAGCAAGGAACATGAAAAGGATATTCCCAAGGATTCTCTCAAGTTCCACTGGGCAGAGATAACTGAACTGGGAGGATTTTCTTACATCGAGGCCACACCTCAAAATATGACCATGATCTTCATAGATGGTCTCAGTAAACCTCTGTACAAATACACAATTCTACCTAGACTGTAAAACATCATTCTTGACAAAAGCAAGCTTGGAAAAGATTTACCTTATTCCATTGTATATAATATGCATTGATATATAACACACGCACCCACCGATCTGTGTGCATTTCGGGAGGTTAAAATGTGCGCGTTATACACAACGGAATAAGGTACATGCAAATGCATATATACAATTTAAGGTAGACTCCAATATTACAATTAAACATAGACTTTCTCTCATATTAAATCTAAAATAAAACTGGTCAAAGATCATAAATTTAAGACTGAGTACATGTGTAACAATGTGATTGTTCAGTTTGGATACATAACCAGCTGCCTGAGATTTCAAATTGGTTCCCAGTCTCAGTTTTATGACCTTTGGCCCAGCTCTTGCCCTGTTCACTGTTGTTTTACTTAAGAAATTAAAAATTAATAGAAAAAAATCACACAAGTAACAAATACAAATGTAGATGAAACAAGGAAACAATGTGAAGTTATGTCAAATATTTCACAAAAAAACACAGACTCAAGTGACATAAATTTAAGTTCATCTGCATATTCAATTAAAAAACACTTTTAAATATTAATCTTGGATTAATGATAGTTTCCACTCTAACGGGTTCCAAAGTGGTGGCACTTTTTTGAAGAAATGCATTTTATGCTGATAAAATTACATAATACACGAAATTCATTAATAAACATGAAATATGATATTTGACAGTGATGCTTGTCTGCATGGCAAAAACTTATCAGTCATGTTGTTTGTAATTGTTTTTTTTTTTTATAAAAATGTTAATAAATAAAAGAATTGTATCAGAAATTTTTATAACTTGTTAATATAGAAATATAGATGGTGACCTGATGGCTTGGCCTTCCAAACACCTGAACAAGTTTAGCTCAAATATGGTTGACTGTATTTTTATATTTTTGTAATTAAATAATATAATTTAATTGATTCTTGCACAGCCAGTTTGGCTTATGAAAATGATATGTTAACAGCATTTTATACTTTGGACTAATTTTTTAATTTATTGTCGACAGTAAAATAATTTGTGTATAATAAATTAATTGTTTCTGAAAATGTAAAAAACATAAAATTTAAAAATGATTGCTTGAATGTAAAAAATACATGCACTGGCTTTATTATTAATATACCGGTTATTCTTTTGTGCCAAATGTATGTTCGGTTGTATGTGTAGTGTTTCTGTAAAAATCTGTGAACTTCTAAGTGCAATACTGCTGTACGATCTGTGATTTTGCTGTGAAATCATTTTATTTTGCAAAGACAAATTTTTGTTAAAAAGCTACAAATTATATATTTACACAGGCATAAATTAAGGCAGTTGTATATTTTTCTATGAAGACATATTCTAACATGGCAAAATTTTGCTAGGTTTTAAATTTCCACATTAAACCTAGTGTGAAATACGCAAGATTTAAACTCACATAAAGGGTTATGATACCAGAGTTGTATGTTAACCTGCATGATAGCCTTATAGTTGATCAAGTTTCATGTCAGTTGGTAATTTGTTGTTCTTGAATGTGATTTTTTGTTGATTTTGTATCCGTGTTTTTTTATTATCATGGGCATTTGTATCAAAATTTGATTATAGGAATAAAAAAAACGTTTACAGAACAAACTGAAAATTTTGAGAATAAAAATGAAAATTAGTGTAAAACTTAACGATTTCCTCTCAAAATTGAACCAAAACATTAGAATTTAATAGTTATAGATTTTACACATCTTTTACTGCACAATCAGGTTTAACAAGCAGCTCCATGATTATGTCATCAACAAGAAAATGTATGTTCTAACTTAATGTTTTCAGCTATACTAGTCTAGATATGTTTATAATTTTTTTTACTGCTCACTTAAGAAAGTTATTTGTTTACATTTCTAACCACCATGTTCATGTGATATTTTACGCAATTATGTTTACACTTGATAGTCAGTTAAATGTACTTGTGTTTTTTTTATTTAGAAAAATACTCTTCATTGTTGTTTTTATTCGTTTCCACCATGTTGCTTTAAGTAACTCGTTGGCTGTTATTCCATGGGAAAAAAGTGTTGATCCATTTCAGTTGTCACATTGATGCCATCTGATCAGGATCTGCACTGTGCTCTAAGATTAAATATGTTATTTGTAAACAAAAACTGATCAATTTACATCCATATGTAACTGCACAGATGTGTCAGCTGGTCTGGATCTACACTGGTCGCACTGATGACAAAATCTGTATATATTGAGTAGAGTGTTAAACATTTGTTTGTACTGTTACCCATGTTTGGTAACAATTACAAATATATAATAAAACACATACTATTGCTGTAAGCAACTAAGCATTATGGTATTTTAATCATTCCATTGTATTAATCAACTTACAAAATTTGTGTCATGTTGAAACTGCTGTGATTTAATTGTTGTTGAAAACACTGTTTAACCCTTTCCTCTATATATATGCATTTTTACACATGTGTGACCAGTGTAGATCCAGATCAGCTGGCACATAGCCTAATGAAGCATAAAGCGAACAGTTGAGATCCTGATCAGACGGCACGGATGTGCCGGCTGATCTGGATCTAAACTGTTCGCCCTTGCAATTAAGGTTTATATATGGAGGAAAAGGTTAAACTGGTTGTAATAGTAAAATAGGGAAATTGTTTTATGGAGTTTCTGTTTAAATAGTATATGACTAGAATTCATTGCCATTCCTACAAGTATGATGTACACTATTTATGTTTCAGGCTTGTTTTATTGTAAGATAACATATAATATTGTAAACATGCTCTTCTCTGTGTACTGATAAACCACCTTTATGTGAAACTGATGAACATTGTAATGTTAATTTGCCAAGAAAGTAAATTGAATTGAAATGATAAATTTTCATTAAATCTGTCATTGAACAATATAATATATTATGTTGTTAAAATGAACAAGTTAGTAAAGACAGCCAACTGTTCGGTGAAAGACACTAAAAATGTCTTAAATTTGTTGCATAAAATCTGTATGAATACAATTTAACAATGAATGTCACTGATTATTGTCAAATAATGGTTTGTTTATATGTTATTAAATTAAAATCATCTGTTCATTCAAAAATTATATTTTGTTTTCACTATGAGAATAAAATGGTATTAGTCGAACCAGCTTAAGGTGAGCTTGAATTAATGATCACATTGGTGGTCGGTGTGTTGCATGCGTGGGTGTGTCTGTCCGTGGGTCCTTTAGTGCATGTGGATGTCTGGATTTGTCAGGACCAGAACTTGGACATGCATTGAGCAATCTTGTTTATACCAGTATTTGACATGAATGTTAACCTCAATGAGACGGAGTGTCATGCAAATTCCCAGGTTCCCATCTCAAAGGTCAAGGTCAAAGTTAGGTCATGCTGAAGCTTGTCCGGCATATAACTGACATGCACGAAGCAATCTTGTTTGTATCTTGCACGAATATTACCTCAGTGAGACAGTGTCGTGTGCAAACCCAAGGTTTTTATCACAAAGGTCAAGGTCAGAGCTTGTCAAGTCAATCTTGTTTATAGTTTGCGTTAAGGTTAATCTCAGTGAGACAGCGTGTCATGCGTAAATCCCAGGTTCTCATGTCAAAAGTCATGGTCTCGGGCTACATGTGATGTTAAAACTACTGTCAGTTCTTAGGAAAAGGTCGAGAGCTGCTGGTAATGGCAAGAAATCCAGGAACATGTGATGTTGAAACTACTGTCAATTCTTAGTAAAAGATCGACAGCTGTCGGTAATGACATGAAATCCAGGAACATGTGATGTTAAAACAACTGTCAGTTCTTCGTAAAAGATCATGAGCTGCCAGTAATGGCATGAAATCCAGGAACATGTGATTAAAACTACTGTCCGATCCTCGTAAAAGATCGTGAGCTGCCGATAATAGCATGAAATCTAGGAACATGTGATGTTAAAACTACTGTCCTATCCTCGTAAAAGATCGTGAGCTGCCGATAATAGCATGAAATCCAGGAACATGTGATGTTCAAACTACTGTCCGTTGCTCGTAAAAGAGCGTGAGCTGTCGGTAATGGCATGTAATCCAAGGTTATGATGTAAGTACTACGCTCAGTTCATCGCAAAAGATCGTAAGTTGTCGGTAATAGCATATAATCCAAGGCTGTGATGTTAAAACTACTGTCAATTCTTAATGAAAGATCGAAGGCTGACGGTAATGGCAAGAAATCCAGGTACACATGATGTAAAAACAACTGTCCGATCCTCGTAAAAGATCGAGTGCTGCCGGTAATGGCATGACATCCAGGTACATGTGATGTAAAAACTACTGTCCGTTCCTTGTAAAAGATCGAGAGCTGTCAGTAATGGCATGAAATCCAGGAACATTTGATGTTAAAACTAGTGCCCGATCCTCGTAAAAGATCGAGTGCTGCCGGTAATGTCATGAAATCTAGAAACATGTGATGTCAAAACTACTGTGTGATCGCGAGCTAACGATAATGACATGAAATCCAGGAACATGTGATGTTCAAACTACTGTCAATTCTTAGTAAAAGATCGAGAGCTGCTGGTAATGGCATGAAATCCAGGAACATGTGATGTTAAAACTACTGTCCGATCCTCGTAAAAGATCGAGAACTGCCGATAATAGCAAGAAATCCAGGAACATGCGATTTTAAAACAACTGTTCGTTCTTCGTAAAAGATCGAGAGCTGCCGGTAATGGCATGAAATCCAGGAACATGTAATGTTAAAACTACTGTCAATTCTTAGTGAAAGATCGAGAGCTGCCGGTAATGGCATGAAATCCAGGAACATGTGATGTTAAAGCTACTGTCAATTCTTAGTAAAAGATCGCGAGCTGTCGGTAATGACATGAAATCCAGGAACATGACTGTGATGTTAAAACTACTGTCAGTTCTTCGTAAAGATCGAGAGCTGCCGGTAATGGCATGAAATCCAGGAACATGCTACTTTAAAAGTACTGTCCGTTCCTCGTATAAGGTAGTAAGTTGCCGGTAATTGCACGTAATCCAAGGCTATGATGTTAAAACTAATGCCAGTTTCTCGTAGAAGATCGTGAGCTGCCGGTAATGGCACGTAATCCAAGGCTATGATGTTAATGCTACTGTCAGTTCTTCGTAAAAGTACATGAGCTGTCGGTAATGGCATGTAATCCAAGGCTATGGTATTAAAACTACTGTAAGTTCCTCGTAAACGATCGTGAGCTGCCGGCATTGACTTCTAATTCAAGGTTATGATGTTAATACTACCCTCAGTTCATCGTAAAAGATTTTCAGCTGTCAGTAATAGCATGTAATCCGAGGCTGTGATGTTAAAGCTACTGTCAATGCTTTGTAAAAGATCGAGAGCTGCCGGTAACGGCATGATATCCAGGAACATGCGATGTTAAAACTACGGTCAGTCTTATTTCTGCTCAGATCGATAGCTGCCGGTAATGGCATGAAACCCATGAACATACGATGTTGAAACTACTGTCAGTTCGTCGTAAAAGATCGAGAGCTGCCGGTAATGGCATGAAATCCAGGAATTTAAAGTTACTACTGCCAGTTCCTCGATAAAAATCGTGGGCGGCTTGTAATTGTATGAGATGTTATTTTCTGTAGACTCTTTTTGAAAATCATGGTCGGCTGGTACTGGTATGAAAAGATTTACATGTATGGTTAATTGCTGTCAGTTCCGTATTGAAGACAGTGGAATGTTGCTGGCATAAATTCCATATATTTAACTGATTTTTGTTGCGCTACAAATGTTCTGACTTAATATCAAAATATCACATACTGATTAACTTCAGGCGTATCTTATCTCTTAAATTCAAACATTTCACAAATTAAATGTAAGGGATCAAAATGGATATTTATTACGTTCTATCAACTCTACTTATATGGCCGATTTCTGGTAAACTGTTCAATTTTTGCTTTAATGCTTTATTTTGTAGTAATAAGACTGTTACCGACGTGGAATGTTTATTCCCGGTGATTGTACATGGTGAGCGAACTGTGTTTTATGTTATGTGAATGTCAACACAATTGTGAAGGCAACTCAACGAATGGTTCTATTATAAAGTTTATTGCATATATTTACAAGCTAGTGTACATTGATGTTGGAATGGTTAAATCTCTGTATCAAGAGATCATTCTATGATGGAGCGCTCTCTGCGGGCCGCCCCAAACATTGGTCATATGTTATAGTCAGTTTAAATGAACAAACTGTTTTTCCCAATTCTTGAAGAGAAAATATTAATTTAACCGCAAAATTCTTGACCGATGAACATGTTACCTTGTACATCTGGAATACGTATATATAGTCGGTGTTTATTTCAGCATTTCCTTAAAAACTGACAACTTCCCCACACAAAACAGGTTCCTGACAAATGACCATGACACGGTTAAATCAAATAATGACTGGGGACTGTTTGGCACGGTAGTGGATCCTGGATCCGATCAGCTTGTCCACAAACATTGCAGGCCGTTAAACTTGAATAATTATAATAATGCGATGTTGTAATTATTTACGGGAATAAAGAAAAACGTGCATCAGTTCACAAAGCTTCATTCATAAAATATCTGACAGATCTTTGTTGGCCAGGATTCGAACATCGGACCTTCGCTGGTACGAAATCTACTATTTTATAAATAGTAGCAAACTTACGTTTTATCTTCATCAAAAAAATCCATTACTGATCCCATGCACCTTTGAATTATTTACAGGTTGCCAAACGTTTCTGCTCGAACCAAAGCACCCTATGGGTTCTTTGAGGTTCTTGACGCTAGGTGACTGGGGTGGTTTGCCATTTCATCCCTTCACAACCCCGGTTCAAACCTCTGTGGCCGATCAGATGGCGACTGTGGCAGCAAGGGAGAAAGCCTGTTTTGTACTTGCCCTTGGAGATAACTTCTACCTATCAGGTGTGAAGAATGTCGACGATCCGAGATTTCAGGTCAGTAAAACTCTGTTTAAATTCATTTTTTTTGTAAAAATAACACAATAATGAATTTAGCTTTGTTAGATGTAAAGGAGGCTAGAGCAAGTGAATGCCCATAGCTAAAGTGAGCCAACATCTCATATGCTTGACGCTACATGGCTTCTTTGATACCTTGTCGAATCCGAAATGTCATGTTGCAATCCATCTGAAAATATCTTATTTAAAACAACAACAACAACAACAACAACAACACATTATATATTTCATGTATTCCAAACAATCACTTATTTCTTCCAGACGACATTTGAGTCTGTGTACGAGCACAGCTCCTTGCAGATTTCATGGTACGTCATAGCCGGAAATCATGATCACTATGGCAATGTGACAGCTCAGATCGAATATTCAAAGCGTTCCACAAGATGGTATGTGGATATGTGGATTTTTTTTTACTTTTTTATTGCATAAGCTTCGCAAATTAATTCTGATCCACAAACGTTATGAATATAACACTCCTATCCGTTCATTGTACACTGTATTACCACTTATCAAAATAACAGACCGATTCGAACACAAAGGCAGTGTGATGGCTCCCACACCGCTCAAGTTCAGTGAAAAACCTCCCAACTTGGTACCAAGTGCTCATTTATATAACGACTCTTCCGCGCCCGCCACAGGTTTCGATTTGAAGTAAAGTCTTCCACATCTGTCCGGGTTTCCATATTTTATTGGGGCCATATCTTTAGATTTTTTATTGTCGAAAAAATAAAACAATACGATGTAGCATGTTAAGCTTGTGTGGCAAAGATAAATATCACATTAATTTACGCATATTAAAGTGCTAGAAGCAAGAAATACGGAATGAATATAAACTTCATAATGTCCGGGACGGCTTTTAAAATCGAAAATTAGTGGAACAAAGCCTAGACTATGGCCTACAATAATATGGGAAAGAGTGTTGCCCCATCTGTCCTGCATTCTGATCATGAATAAATCCTTTCACACCCGTCTCACGTTCTCTTATTGAAAGTACACCCTTCACGCGTTCTCAGAAAGGAATAAACACTTCAACGCTCGTTCCCAAATGGAGCATATTAGATTGACACTGCATTAGATTGACACTGTTGCAGTGTCATCTCTTCAACACAATTCACAGCCTCCGTCCCCAACCCTTCTGCACACGTCTTAATATTGAATACTAAAAGTGAAAAAACTGTCCAACATAAATTTTGGGGTACGTACACTGTACACTGTACCTGTCCCACAATGAATCAAAACCACTACTTTTGTAAAAAGAAATATTATAATATTATGACTTTGTAGGAAGTTTCCAGACTTTTATCACAAGCAGACGAAGTATATCCCTGGCGGGAAGACGTTGGATATCTTCCTGCTGGACACAATCCAGCTCTGTGGTAACGTGTACAGCTTTGCTCAGCCAGCAGGACCGGCCAGCGTGCAGGTAGCAGAGGCTCAGTGGGCATGGATAGAACAGGGCCTGAACACTTCACAGTAAGTCACTTATTTCGTTTAATCAGTCTTCTTATAAGTGAATATTGCCAATATGTTGAAAAAGCTTTATCGCAAATTAAGTTCACGTTAAAATAAGTGTATTAAACAATAAACAGTTGAATGTCAAACACCTCTACAGCAATAATTTTGTTAAGTACAAAACATCAAGCCCTACCAATACAAATTTTTCCGATGATTTAAGAAATCACTAACATTGCAAATGGCGAGGTAAATTGCTTAGGTATATTGCCCATGAATTTCAGAGTTCTCATGCAAATGGTTTTTTCTTTTGTTTAAGTATGTGCTTGATAATTAGAACATGAATTAGACATACATCTCTTTACTAAAACCTAGGTGGCAATAAGTATTTCCCCCAAAATTCATTTTTGAAATTTTAGCCAGTTTTCGCCATATGACCCCTTAAAGAATGTTTACAGTATTTAACTGGTTTTCAACCATCTTATACTGCTTATTTAACATCAGAACCTACAGTTAAAATTCTTTAATTGTGCTCTCTGAAAATAATGGTCGCAGTATAAAGAAAAATAACAAATAATAAAATCTACAATGTTGATGGATCTTCTGGTTTTCAGGGCAGATTATATCATTGTTGGTGGTCACTATCCTATACACTCCGTAGCAGAACACGGACCGACGGACTGTCTTATACACAGACTCGAACCTCTACTCTATAAACACAATGTTACAGCCTACATCGCGGGACATGATCATAACTTACAGGTATCCCGGTGCAGATAAGCCATTGAAAACATTCTGCGGTATTTGATTATGAATGTGATCAATGCGACCTTAGTAAACAAACCACGTTTAAGAATCAGGTCCTACGCTTTCCCAAAACATTGATAATTGAATGAGTTTTAATCTGTAAACCCAAAGCATGCCAATCAGGACTTATTTCATATGCCCAGTATGCTGGATTTTTTTTCTAGGCTGTAGCTGTCATTTTGGGTTTGTAGCACTGTTTGCTCTCTCCCGTGACTTTGAAAGACAATCGTTCGCCTTTCGAGGCGAATATGCGAAGACTCGACAAAAGGAGGGCGACAGCAAGAAGTTTTTGAAAAGTTTGTATGTGATTCATACAGAAGCTCCTGTTTTCTCCTATGAAATTTCGTTTTTTCGCCTTCAATATTTCGTTACTTCGTGTTTCGCCTCGAAAGTCAAAAAGTGAACACGCCAAATAAGTATTGTTTCGAACTTTCGTGTTTTCGATACATTGACATTTCGCCTCGCCGATACGAACACGGGAAATGGAAGAAATCAGCCACCAACTTTTTGCAAGCAGGCGACACGTTGTTCTGTTACGGTAGAACACTAATATCTAGAAACTGGAATAAGAACGCCAAGAGTTATCATACTCACAAAGAACTCGTCGCAAACTTAAGGAATAAAGCTGTGTCTTTGTAGCATTTCAATGTTAATTGGCATGTTTAGATTATTTTCATCAGTATAATTGTATTAAATAAACATATTCAACTATAATATTTCAACAAATGTAACGTTTTCACTGACTTGATCAGTAATAATGTCGATGTATCATGTGCATATTTACTACAACCTTAAATAACATTTCAAGCTGATTCACGATCTAGCAAACAATATCATATATTATTAATTTATTATGCAACCTCACCGTCAAAATAGTCATCAATATCTTCAGTTCCCACACGCAAATGTCATGCTTGAATTTGAAGAAGCAAAATTGCATTATAAATTTAACGTATTTCATTTAATTATGTAAAGATTAAAAATAAAGCCATTCATCAATTTTCTTAAAAATAATTTTAAATAGTTAAAAATTTTATTTTAGTTGCACTTGAAATTTCTCCAGGAAAGACCCAAGTCATGGCACACAGAAGAAAGGTTGTCACCTAATATGCATGATGGAATTCATAATTCCATCATGTAGAAGAAATATTTATCTTTTAAACTTGCGGTTATTTACTTTTAGAAGCTATGTCAAAAGTGTCCACTAAACAATCTTAACACATAATTCAAACCATCATTCAGTAGATTTTTGTGGTTTGAGGGAGTTGGGCTCACTGGACTATAGAGCTAACGCTGTGTAAATGCTCGATACAGCAGTCTACAAACATGGAAGTTAACTGTATTGTTCCTGGGGCGTATGTTCAGTGATAGAACATAACATTGCATGGCATGATCTTGTCTGTTCTCTTGTTCCAGGCACTGTCCTAACAGGTTGAGCGCTGTTTCCCTATGACCTAGGTTCGGTTCCACGCTGATTGCTAACGTCAGGTTGTTGAAGGCACGCTGCTGGTCATTGTATCTCGCGAGACGTTGATATGTCTTGTATTGTAGATAGTAGAGATAAGGCAGAGAATCAACCACTGCCCAGTCCATCCAGTAGTCATCCATACCTCTGTGTAGTAGATCATGTGGAGTAGATCATGAGGAGTAGATCGAAACATTTCATGATGGAGTTCTGGTGGTGCACAGTTGATTTCATTCCGCAAAAAGGTGACACACATTGCTGCGCGAAGCTGAATGTATTGTTTATCTGTGTAGTTGTTTAAACCTTCTATTCGGGAGATCAGTGCATTTTTTCGAAAAACATAGCAGCCGCATACAGTTTCACACAATCGAAATTCATGCATGTTCTCCACATCTCTGAGGACAGTCTCAGCTCCACCAATGTCACCAGCACAGTAGAGCACGGAGGCGAGTTTGAGTCTGCTTGATGTTACATCGTGGTTTAGTCCCAGGAACAAGAAGTCAAGAGCCACTTTTGATATCACGTGGCCGTTTTGAATGCACATTGATGCTATGAGAGATCCCACTGTAGTACAGAGCCCAGGAACCAGGCAAGCACATGCTGACCGTTCTATAGCATTTCCATGCAAGTGTACTTGGTGTAAATATTTAATTGTTTTCAACATTAAGGTAATATGGTTCTGTGATTTAATGCCTTGATATATTGTTTTTACTACTTTCAGTACTACTATTGCTGATTCTTCGAGCAAACGGTAATTAAAATACATCTGTGTTCAACACTTACTCGACTAGGCATTCCAAGTATGCCTTGTGTTAATTTCCTGATGAATTTATTTCCAATACCATCTGTTTGAATAGAAATTAGAACATTTGCAGTAAAATCAGTGAATAGATGTCTAAAATGTTCAAGAAGTTTATGTTTTGCTTCAGCTGTAAATCTTCTGGCCATCAGGTTGTTGGCTCGTATGATAAAATATGGACAACTTTCATTCATCACAAAGATGCTCAATACCGACAGGCAGAACATCAGACATTGGATCAGATTATGACTCTGCCATTTGTCATGATTAGTGATCTGAATACAATGTAGTACAACTGTTTTACACATGAAACTAGAAATGTGATTTTCTACAGGAACATTCAAATTAATATTAGGTAAGATCATTTTCATCAAAACATATACTGTATTTGTGTTATATTTAAACTAAACATCAAACACTTTTCGGGAAGCGATGTTGATATTCGCCATTCCAAGTCTTCGTTGACACTTCCTCTACAGCCGACAGGAACAAGGAAACATGCACTGTTAGCTATATATCTCTTCATGTCCTCGGCGGGCCATCTGCCGGGTGTTTGTTGTGATAACCAGTGGTGTACTTCATGAAGTAAGAATTTACACGGGAATGCATATACTTGATCTAAACCAGTATATCCTTGTGTTCCTTGTTTGGTAAATGATGGGCCATGATGTTCTTGACCTTTAGGCCGAGTAGAGTATATGAGAGATTTCTTTAGAAGTATTCTTCCTTGTTGGTCTTTGAAGGCATGTTCACTGCGTGAGTCAGTGAGAGGAAGAGGAGCATCAGGTCTCAGTAGCTGCAGCATACAACATCCCGGTGCAGTGTTCTCATCCTGTATAATGAGGCAGTTCCCGATACCATGCTCCCACTCACTCCAGTCAGTTATTATATTTAAAGCATTTATACTGGCAAATGAATCAGTGTCTCATCGTAGTCCTATTGTCCTTGTACCTTCTGTCCGACTGCCGAAGTATTACACAGAATCATTGTTTCCAAGCATCCTATGATATATATTTTCCGTTGTCTCATCTAGCAGCATTGTTCTCCTTCTCCTCATCACTATGCTCTCACTAACCCCGATCTCCTCCATCACCTCAGACAATGCCAGAGATACATTGGTGTAGTCTGAGGCTTGGTACATTCTGCAACAAACGTCACTGAGCTTCTATTAAAACAATTTGTTCTTAAGTAGCTTTATGAGTTCAACTTTCTATTTTGGACCTAAATACAACATATTTGCTGTATGATAATTAACGTGGACAATAGGAAATTTGTGATTTATTTAAAAATATACATGTAGATTCATTAAAATTAAGCATATATTTGTTAAGGTCGTTCTAGCGTGAATTCAGATTTGCCATAGAGACCTTTGGATTATGTTACTTTATTCACATAATACTATTATTTAGCATCATATAGACTTCAATTAAAATTTAAAACCTTGACAGATCCAACCAATCATTTATATAATAGCACCAGCAAACATTGATGGAACCGTTTTGGGTTTTTTACACACTGAATTACAGAGCACACACAGCCAAGCTAAATATTTCATAATAATGACATTTTGAATTTTCAACATGTAAAACAGCATTGTACTTCCACCTCGAACTTATAATCTATATATTTATTAAGCGTTTTTTTTTCTTTTGATTGAAAGAGAGTTGATTCTGCGTTTGATCGAAAGCTGCATGTATTCAATTCACAACCTGCTAAAAAATTAAATTAGTTCCCCAGTAAAATAGTTTAATGTCATTCTGTCAGATTGATCGGGTTCTTAATTGCAAGTGCATGCATATCAACTGTAGATACTCCCATCAAATCTCGAAACAAATAATATTTAATAATAATTAACAATTTCAAACAAATGTTTCTCTCAATCCCTTATCTTTATCTGAATTCCACCTGCTCAGGAGTTGCTTACCTAAATGGCGGGGTCTACACTTCCGGTCAACGGCCGGTACGTCTGAAACTGCTTGTATTACCTGTTAAAGAGTAGATATTTAATGCCAATAGCATTGAAGATTAGCAATCGTATCCCCTGAAAAAAAAACGAACATTATTATTGTTATAGTTACGTCCATAGCGTTATAAACACGAAACCTGTTGACACTCTTTGCAACACATATTTTACTGAAGATAGTTATTTTATATGTGGTATCGCATTTATTTCTACTGTGATCCGTACTGAAACGAGCTTTATAAATCAGGCAATCTGATTTGCCAACGAAGAAAGTTAAACTGACGCTCGTATCCTTGACTTAACCCTTAAAGGCTTGAGAACACTGATAACGCTTTAACTCCTTAGTTTTGCTGACCAGATACTACTATCACATACACCTGTTTATGGGTCTTTTCCTGGCCCCGTATATTTGTAGAGCTATGTAGACTTAACATAGTTCTAGTGCCAAATTTGGACAATAAATAGACCAAAATAATACAGATTCCGCCCATTGACATAAACATACACATTTACCGAAAATTTTCCGCAATCGTACACTATTCTCGTGTATTATCTTGTTAATTTTTAAACTATATTTCATTGTTGAAAACGAAACAGTTTTTGAAAAAAATCCCACTAAACTTAAAATAGATTAAAATACGTAGGATATGCGTCAAAGTCTACGTAGGATATGCGTCAAAGTCTACGTAGGATATGCGTCAAAGTCTGGTATATCGCGGTCGATGATTTAACTAACTAACGGTAATATAAAGTTATGGTACCAGGTTAAAATTTAAGTACTGAAAGTACGGCGACTTTGCTTATTGCTTCATTTATTCATAGAAAATCCAGTCCCATTATTCTTAAATGGATTGTCGCATTTAAATGTATGTAAAGAACTAAGTACTGTCTCGACGGATGAAAATATGGCTGGAAGTCTTTCTGGTGAGTCCACTGCCAATCAGGTTATTAAGAAGGCAAATGCAAAGTTGAAGTTTTTATACAGGAAAAGCTCATTCTTAAATAGGTATACAAAACAGCTTTTAGTTTCATCATTAATACAATGCCATTTTGTTGAAATAAAAAAAAAATTAAAAAAATAAAAACATTTTGAAGAGCAAGATTGGAAGTCAAACTAAAGCAAGATGAAGAGTTCTATCCAGTTGTTTTTTTATGTTTTTAAAAGAGTTCGCATCATAAGCGTTGTATTTTCATTTGGTGCATTTAGAGAATACCACCTGTTTTCCGTGGTTAATGTTTCGGATCGAAGCAACAGCTGCACATAGTATACAACACACAATACAGACCGCGGTACCTGTCCCGATAGACCGCGGTACCTGTCCCGATAGACCGCGGTACCTGTCCCGATAGACCGCGGTACCTGTCCCGATAGACCGCGGTACCTGTCCCGATAGACCGCGGTACCGGTCCCGATGGATTGAAACATCATGAAATTGGAGGTTTATATTGTCAACCAGACATTTTACTTCATAAAATGCATTGGAACAATCATATATGTCTTCAATGCATAAATCACAGTCCTTCTTTTCAGCATATACAGATGACGCGAGATGGAGGCGTGATGGATTACTTCACAGTTGGTGCGGGCAATTTCGTGGACGATTCCATAGCTCACTTAAAGACTATATCAAACGAGTCGTTGAGATTTCACTTCGGCGATCTCATGTATCTCGGAGGATTCGCATATTTTGAAGTAGACGATTCTGAAATGAAAGTCAAATTCATTGACGGAACGGGTGTGGTTAGACATTCCCACGTGATGAAACCAAGATTGTAAAAGAACAGAACAGTTTTCACTGTGTTATTAAGTTTGTTTGTATATTGAATCTAAAAACCGAAATTTGATTTTTTTTATTTTAAATATAATATAATATTGTGATGTTTTCTGGCATTTATTCTCGCCATTTGTAAGAAATTACATCACCATGTTACACATTGCACAGAGCAAATTATCGGAAAGACCCCATTTCGTCTAAATTAAGGATACAAAATATTCGCTGGAGCGGCGAAATAACCTGACTACTACAATTTTCTCGACAGCATATTATATAGTTATTTGGTTTCTTGACAGGGAATGTGAGGATATATTGCCGGTCTGGATGTCATATTACCCGAGCCGCAGGCGAGGGATAATATGACACCCAGACCGGCAATATATCCTCACATACCCTTTCAAGGAACCAAATAATTGTTTTATTATACTGCAAAGACTTTTTCAGACAAAATTAATAAGAAAACATCGGTTTTTCGATTATTTCGCTTATTTAATGCCGAACGGCTTAATTCCCCTCTTAGAACCTCAATAATTACATGTCTGACGTCATTAATTTACCTGCATGACGTCACTTCTATAGAAATTGAATGGACTATCCATTTGATTTTTATTTACAAAATTTGAGAATAATCTGATCGTTTTCAACGTTAAAAACATAACAGAAATATTTTCTGTAACAATTTTAGTAATCCCTAAGCATACCGCTTTATAATTTACAAGATCGGCTTCAAATTATGCATTTTTACGGAAATTCAAAACAAAATGGCGGACGACAACAAAAGGTGGGAGGCCAGACGGGGAAATTAAGGCACGTGCAGTTCATATCTACGGCCGATCCGTAAATACGGATATACATCAGCGGCAAATTATCCAATCAAATTCAAGGAAATTTCTTTGCAGTATAATAAAATATTGTGTTTTTTTAAGTCTGTGTCAAATGTTTCCATTTATATAACCCATAGAAAAATTCAGCCCTAAATCCGTACAGAACCGAAACAACATGCTACACTAAAATACATTATCATGTTTTTTCAGCAACAGTGTTATTTCCCCGGTACGCACTAATGTCGACTGTCCGGTTTATGTAACGTATCCTTAATTTGCGTCTCTGAAAAGTATTGAATAACCCTTATCACCTGAATAATTCTCTTAAATAGCCTAATGTTAAGTTTAATTCGAGGTACTTCGTGGTATTTGGAATAAAGAAAAAATATACGTGGTACAGCTGTCATCGACACTCATAAAAAAACACTTCGACATCCGGTCAAGAGCATGCATGTACTCGTTGTTTTTTTTCGTGTTTTTTTTTGGGGGGGGGGGGGGGCATGGCGTGAATCTTCGTACCTTTCTTACCGATTTTATTACACGCAGATACGGATAGTAAAATGAAAATATACATGCTCGTTACATTTTCATTCACCACATTTCATTAAGATTTGAACTTTTCGAATAAATTTTACAGTAGCATTATTTCTTATTTGATTAATGCGTTGACAAATTCCTCAAAAACGTTAAAAATGTCGCCTTGTATTATTATTATTATTATTATTATTATTATTATTATCATAAATAATAATTCGTTATTTTTTCTAATGTGTAGAGCACAATACAGATATAAAGTTCATTAGCTTTCCAAACAAATTTCTAGAGAACTTCCATGCTATTACAACTGGTCATTTTCGAGATGTTGAATGCTGACAGAAACTTTAATGTTCATTTCACACACAAAATTAAATGAACCCTGCTGCTAACTTTCAAATAAATTGAAATACTGATATTTAATAGTGGAAGAAGATAATTAAATGGCGATGATAAAGTCATCTTCATTTCAAAGTCACGGGTATCCCTTTAGAAGAACATCTTTCAAGGCACATCAGCTACAACAACAAACACAGCGACCTCGTGATTGAGTCCATTTGGACCAATATAATTTATATTGTTACTAGACAATCTCGCACCCAAAATATGATATCTCTATTCTGTTTGATTCTTCGGAAATCTTATCATGATCCTGTTAGAACTCGGAAGGCTAATGTAAAGTTGTTTTTCTTTCACCTTTTGATTAATTTAGAACATGTTTACACTTGTTAATATATTTCGTCTGCTGACATTTTGATTGGCGGTTCATTCGTCGCGTGCTCTCGTGCGCGCGTGAGTATATCGCCGCCATCAGCTTTCTGTTGCATTTTCACCGTATCTCGTGCATTTTCGGCGTCTAATATCGCAATTTGTCTACACGGTGTATCATTTTACCTGAAATAAAACTATAGAAGATAAAAACCCAATTTGTCAGAAGATAAATAGATCGAAATCTGCAACAGTAACTGAATTTCAATCTTATCACGCGAAAACTGATGGCATTATCTCAGGAAATCTGAAGAAAATGTTCATCCTCAGAGTTTTTAAGGAACCCATTTGTCAAGCATGAAAGAGTTCGAACAGACAATAACAAATATAAGTTTCTGTTACTCTTCTCTTGTCTGTCGTCAGTACATTTGTAAAACAAAATGCAATGCCAAACGAATAATCTGAGAATGCATTTTTATGTTTTCTGTAATTTTGATATCTTTTACCTGAAACGTTCAAAGATTTGAACTGCATGTGTTATTGAGACACATTTGTCTATAAATTTTAACAACTTTGTCATGTTAAATATTTTGATAATAAAGATGGAAATCAAATTTCAAAATCAAAGAACTGAAAATAGCATGCTTAGGTTTTGACCTAACAGATAAGCCATTAATCCGCCAAAATATATATGACAAATGCGTTATTTTTCTGAAGATGTGTTCTGAACGAGGATATTTAATTTAAAATATTATTGTCTAAGAAGCGAAGAACGGTTTAATGATGGATGTACTCCCAATCGGACGTACATAGGGATGTTCCTCTGATGTTCCAGCAAATAGAGAGTACGAAGGAGTTAATCTAGAAAGCGTCAGCCAATCAAAGAATTCTTTGGAAAACACCTGTAAAATTAACAGACGTACTTTGAATATCTCAGGTGAACATGCGATACCAGACAGATTAAAGAAACCAAGAGGAAGTAAATGTAAGTATGATTAACGTTTCCTATTCTGAGTGCGCTAAAATATTTTTTTTTAATGTCAGATATATAATTTTGATTTGTTGGATTTCTTTTTTGATTTTGAAAAATGAAAAATAGTTGTTCCAACTTCCAGCTCTATCATTATTTCACGGACCACCTGGCCAGTTTGTATCGAATCGGCATGTCGTGGAATTGCGATTTCTCCGTGGTTCGAGCTCCTGATGTTAGTTGTTCTTTACTAAGCGACTGAATTTGTTTTAGGGACAAATGGAAAGACAAGATACAGCAGACGACAAGGTGACATGTTTTGCCAAAATCACCAAGAATGACAAGACGACGACTAGACGTATGTTGAGAACTCCGAAGTGCGCGCGCTGCCGGAACCATGGAGTGGTCTCGTGTCTTAAAGGCCATAAGAGGTCATGTCGATGGAAGGACTGTACGTGCCCGAACTGTTTGCTCGTGGTCGAGAGACAGAGGGTGATGGCGGCACAGGTCGCACTTAGAAGGTAAATTTATTTTCATACAAATAAAAACCAATTTACACATTTGTATATAATAGTCATGTAAAGCATTCATGTAAAAAAGATGCAAGGATTTTTTTTAAGTTGAGCATATGTGGTATTTAACCAGTTCACGTGTTTCATGCAAATCCATATAACTTTAAATTAAGCACCACAACACCAATGACCAGCATCGCGTCAAATTATGTTATTCAAATGTGCGCATGTAATTCTTACACTGATCTCTGTTGAATATACATATTTTTGTTTTGCTTTTGACTGAAATACGCACACAGAATAAAAAGAAACAAAATATAAGAAAGAATTCAAAATTTGAATGAATAGCAATTGCATTTTAAAATTATCGGAATCTCAAATAACCATTATTAACATGGCCGCGGAAAGAATTGTGCTGTCGCCGACGTTAAATTATATTCTGGGGGTAAGATCCACAGGGCACTAAAATATAATAAGCTTAATTTGTGACAATGTAGACAGACCTTGGCTTTTCGAGTCAGTGGTGCTGCATATGCTCAAATGTTAAATACAAAATAGGCCTACACACTTTAAATGCTATAATTAATTTGCATGGTGATGACTAGTTAAGTGAGGTTTCCGAATTAAGATTAGTAAATTTATAGTAAAAATATCTATAACTTAATCTCAACGTTTACACCAAAAATTAATATTTAGGCATGAATGAAAAATCACCTAAAACAAACGGCACACTTTCTGTTGGAATAGACTATTTAAAATTTGTTTAAACAAAAGAATATCTCGTCTGTTGGAAATTCATTCTTATCAAGGAACATTCTGCATACTGTTCATTGTATGTTTGAGACTAGTGTTACTTCTGTTTACCTTCTTCAGACACCAAGCGTCGGAGAGCGCGGGTCTGCTCAGGGATAAAGTGGAGATAGCCACAAACCTTCTCAGTCATCGGAAGTCAATACAACGTAATGTTCGCCAGATGCACAATAAAACTGGTTCGTAAATATCTTTTTATTTTACGTTAGAAGTCTCAATACTTAAACAAAGATGAAGCGCAGTTAAAGTAATGCTGAAATGTTCCGTGCAAAAATGTGCAGAAAAAAAACAACAAAAACTTTGTTTGATTTTATCATGTTAGTGTCTTTGTGATGCACCAAAGATACATTTATAGACGAAAGCGCTAAATGAAAATAATAATATAATAATTTATTGAAGTAATACGCAATGAAATGCAATAACGTCATATTCACGCTGAACATAAACCCCAGTGACCCACTACAGTGACTTGCCAAAGGGAAAATCTTGTCTCAAAAAACAAAATATTTTTTTCGAAATTATTTTGAAAAATGGCGGTCCTTAATAATCGAACAAAAAGATTTTTTTTCTGATCAGTAAAAACTAAAAACGTTCTAAAACGTAATATCGCTTTGCTTTGTGTAGTTTCACTACATTTCTATTTTTTATTTGAAGCGAGCTCAAGAATAATTAGCAGGTTATGAGAACAGCAGGTTTAGATAAGTGCATATTCTATTGATTCAGTCTTTTGCGTAGTTTTTTTTCTTTTATTGGCTGAAAGAACAGAGAATACAAAGGGTAGCAACATAGGTATACATTCTTTAGAACGTCCGCCTTAAAACTGACCCGTGCTGAAAGTAGATTTCAAGACGACGGATACTAAATCAGCGTCTGATTTAGTCAGAATATCAAGTTTGTTCAATAAGTAATGAAAAATCAGTTTCAAGAATATTTTATTATTATTTAAAATATTTAATTTTTATATTTACATTTAGAGTCTACAAAATATCTGGAGGGGCAACATAAGCTAAGCGACCGATTACGAAAGCGACGTTGTTTTGCAGATAAGGAACTGGAGCACACTATACCGCTGGATCAACCGGGACACTCGGGTTCTACACAGGCCACCCAGAAGTCTATACTGCGTATGGAACCAGCATTCGGTGCTAACGGATATACTAGTGATTATACGAGGCCGGGATTAATATGGCAAAATTCTTGTTGGAATCAGTGTGTACGTCAGACGCCATTCTACCCGATTTCTGTAATTCCCGCTGGGATCTTGCGTTGTGCAGGACCTTTGCCGCCGTACCTCAGGACAGCCCAACAGGACACAAATAAGATCCTGTCAAATACTAACAGTTCTAATAATGCTAAACTGAGAAACAGCCTCATGAAAGAACAAACTGATGAAGTTTGCATGCCTAATTCAGTTGCTGACTACAGTACTCCATCCAAGTTGGAAAAATTAAAATTTTCGATATCTTCAATCCTGGGTTTGAAGTAAATAAATATATGCTTAATTAAGTACCTGTGCCCAAGATCATACAACTAAACCTGGAGACCAGTCTCAAATCTCAAGCATCTGACCAGTCATTTTCAGCCAATCAGATGCTTGAGATTTAATACCGGTCTCCTATCTAAGTTTTATGACCTATGGCCCTGTAACTGAACGATATAATTGCTAGACAATACAAAAATACATCTTGTTTCATTTGAGTTCATTTTCTCCAGCAGGATATAATTTGGTGAATCAGCCTTTCCTAATTAAGAACATGTTCTACATAAACAATTAACACTATTTATTTCTCTCATTAGCTTTATTCCTGATTGTAGATATGAAATTTCTAACATATAAACATTGCCAACAATAAAAACTAAACATATATGCCTAATTTCTACTCTACTAACTATTTCAATATGAAGAAAAATATATGTGTTTTTCATAAACAATGTGAGTAATATCTTCTTTATAAAAATCCAATCACTGATGTAACACAATCAGAAAAATATACAGCTTGCAAATTCACTAGTTATTATGACATGATTATGCATATAAAATGTAATTGGCATGTTTGATACCTCAATGAACATGTAAAATAGTAAAATAATTATGGCAAAATATACAAATCATTACAAATCAAAATATCACAGTCACCCAATTGAGGAAATGTCAAAACAGAAAACCTGCTTTGTCCATATACTTAAGAAAACATTTAACCCTTTTCTCCATATATATGCATCTTAACACATGTAACACGTGTTGATCCAGATCAACCAACATAATTAAGCTGTCTGATCTGGATCTGCCTGGTTGCATCTTGGTCACTTACAACCTAATGAATAAAAAAGTGAACAGTGTAGATCCTGATCAGATGGCATAGATGTGCCAGCTGATCTGGATCTACACTGTTCACTCATGTGATAAAAGTGTAATTATGGAGTAAATGGTTATGATGGACATCAAAGAATATTTCAGACAAATACAAGTACATGTATAAGACTTGAGATAGCAGGTCATGGACGGACTTGGAACAACACTGTTTAATGAATAAAATACCATTACTCTTCAGCAACACACCATATAAACTACATATATTTAAAAAATGTCTATTGTAAAAACACATATCCAGAAAAAGCATATATTTAGGTGTCATGCTAATGTCCACATTCTTACAGCTGACTTCATTGAGAGTTCTACAATTAAAACTCTACAATTATGCATTTCTGTTCCAATAGGATGTTCATATCTGCTTGAAAATGATGTTTGAAATTGGTGGTTTGTTGTTTGTTAATGTATAAATTTAAAATGGTTTGTGAATAAAGGTTAAATGATTAACTAGTAGTTTATGATTACTGAAAGCTAATGGATTGTGTATGTAAGAAGCAATGATTTGCTGATGGAATCTCAAAGTCTAAAGGATTTTTAAATAGCTAAAAGCACATGAGACACAATGTGACACATTGACTCTCTACAGAAGTGTGTAACAAACATTGTGGCACTGTGTGGCATGTTCTATTGTTGTATAGTTGACTACCCTAACAATGAGAGAAGTTTTATGTTCACTTGAGGATTTCTTCTGTTGATGTGACAGTCCAGTCACTAAGCTCACTCTTGGGCATCAGGTGATGAGCAATCTGTAAAAATAACAATCATCAGGGTCCAAGACCATAAAACTAGGATTGGAGACCAGTCTCAAATCTCAAGAATCTGATTGGCTGAAATGGCGACCAGTTGCCATTTCAGCCAATCAGATGCTTGAGATTTGAGACTGGTCTCCAGTTAATTGTGTTCAGGACTCACTTTTCTATCAAGCACAAGGGCATTAGTTGCTTATCAGCTGTTTTGCAATCATTTAATAAGTGAATAGCATGGTGTAGACCCGATCAGAATGTGTAACTGATGTGGATCTACAGTGGTCACAAACGTGATGTACTTTATATGATTGCTAAGGGTTAAACAATCCAGCAGAGGCCAGATATTTGCTAGTGTTGTTTTTTGGAAGTGCTGACTTGTTTTTTTTCCAAAAAAGAAATACAAGCATTTCTGTACTGACAGTTAAATATATATAGGATTCCCTGTTTACATTCAAATAAATAGATGTTCCACTCAAGAGGCAAGCAGCACATGACTTTCAGACAATGTTTTCTACAACAATGTTTTCTGCTAACAAAATCTCTACCAATGTTTGCAATGTTGACAAAAAAGTCACTATACCAACAATGTCATCAGCATAATATCTACCAACAATGTCATCCGACATGACAACACATAAGAAAGTTGCATGAAAAGTCAAGAGTAACTTACTATGACATCTTGTGGGTTGATCTCCACGGTATGTTTCAGCTCGGGCCTGTTACTTATAGCATTCTTGCTCTTGCTGCAGTCTACTTCCAGATTCACCGAACTTCGAGACTGAAATATGCAAAAATAAGTTCAATGTCACCACATCTATCACAATAAATCTTACCCTATTCACATGTTAGTTGCTTAGATTTGTATGTATTCTTCTATCTGTATTCTACAAGTTTGCTTAATGAACATTCTATCAATCCCTAAATTGATTAAAACAAATATATATAAATTATGGGGTTTGCAAAAAAAAGTTGTCTTAACTTGAACAATGATATTCCTTTGTGGAAACGTAACTGAACCAGAGATAGGGTAATTAAAAAATGTAATTGTAATTGAGTGTAATGAATTACATGTTATCAAATAAATGAATGTAATTTGTAATTGAACAATTGTTCAATTACCTTTAATAAATAATTTAATTTACTACTTTATAAAATACACCCATTTAATTCAATTACATTTTGATGGTTTTTAGCAGCTATATTGATCATAAATAATTATGATTGCTTACAACAAAATAAGAAATGCTGATCTGAAGATAAGTATGGATATAGTAAAGTCACCAATGAAATACTAGGCAGAATTTTTCAGTGCATATGAAGACAGTATTTTATGAGATAAATGAATAAAGATAAAGGTACAGTCAAACCTGTGTTAAAAACCACCTGTAAATTCAGACCAATTGTGGATACAGACAACATTTGTCACGCTGACTGGTTTTAAGAGCAAATTCACAAACTTCAAATTTCAGGCCCTTACCTAAATGTACTGACATATATGAGACATATATGATGAAGACTGAAACCCTGCCATCAATTTTTGTTGAATGCAGAAGAATAATTAAAAGTTTATATTATTTTGTTATGAACTGTTTCTAAACTAATTCTAAATGTTCACATACCCCAAAAAGGGTTTGGAGGAAAAGCACAAAACTTATTTTCAAGAAAAACAATAATATTTAGCAGAAAAAAGTTGAATGTTTATAGATTATAGCATGAAGTGACTGTCATAGTAGACAAGGGTACACATGTTTCTTGAATTGTGCTGGCTGCAGTTATTAACATGTAATTTTTCAAGATTTAATATTCTTGATTTAATTATTTACTTAAACAATACAGCAATTCACATGGCAGTCAGAAACAAATGGTATAATAACAAAATCAGCTGAAATCATGCTTTATGCATACTGAAGGATAAACATAAGAAATGTATATGTAAATTTTAAGAAGAAGCTAGTATTGGTACAGATTTGTACTCATAGATTGAACATGCTTTTCTCACTTACTAGACAGAAAAATCTCTATTTTTAGCCGTGTGAGATTTCCTTATTTCGCATGACCTTATCTTACACTCCGCGTGCTCACGTTCTTTCGTATTATTGCGCACCATATTAATTGAGCATTTTCATTATTGATTTAGACTACGTCATGATGCTTATTTCTACGTCATTTAAATTTGTAAAGTGACGTAATTAAACGAATGTTTACTTTTTCAAACAGAGCAATCTGTTGACTTTGTTTTATCAGGATTTTGTTCAAAAATCATTTGGAAAGGATACAGTCGGAGGTTGCTTAATTCTTAACGCTGGAACTTGGAAGTGTTTATCGTGGTATGAGTCTGAAATTGCTACTTTTTAAAGTGTTTCATTCTTATACCGCTGTTGCTAGCTTCGTTAGGCATCAGGATCTATGAAGAAAGTGAATGGAAAATAAAATAGGAAATAAACTGCTGTTTAATCGGGATATTCCAACTGGTATGTACATTTCAATTTTTTTGAATTTTGAATTGTGACGAAATCACGAATAACCTTAAAAAACGCAGATCCGTCCTCCGTTTACAACGGATGAACCACTCAACTAGCTGTTTTCATGCCATGAAAAAAAAGCGGTTCTTTTCCTTTCTTTTATTCGTAAAGATATTGTTGAAGACCTACATGTTAGGGGTGTTAAACTTTGACAGGACTGTGTATTCGTGGCTGATTTACGGTTCCTACTGGAAGTTACACGAAAGAAATAGATCTAGTTCTCTTAATTTGTTGCGTTTTTTTTTTAATTTTAAAGAATTTTGTTTGAATCTTTAAGAAGTAAGTGAGAAAAATAATCAATCATTGGTATTCGGCGAAGATCGCAGTATCCCAACCCTCGGGCAATGCTTTCCAGACGGAAACTCGGCACAGCCTCGTTTCCGTCTGGAATGCATTACCCTCGGGTTGAGATACCTTGATCTTCGCCGAATACCAATGATAGATTCTCTTTATCCCTCCCTGCTTCCAATCCCCATTAAAGTTAAGTGAACAGTATTTTCAGAATAAAGTTCACCAATCTCAAAATGATAAGACATGCAAAGACAATAATCAAAATGGGCTGTAATGATGTAGGAACAATAACCAAAAGCTCCAACAACCTAAAACTTGATTTATTGTGTGAAAAATTATTCAAATTGCACAATAATTCTAACTGGTGGTTGCATTTATTTGTAGAAAATACACCAGCTTTATGTAAGTCAGTGTTTAGATATGAGACTGTTCTTAACATGTTTATGTCTTGCAGCCTTTGAGATTTTGCATTTTAGTAGGCACTCGCATAGTATTGATGAGCCACCAAAATAATGCTAAATTGAACTGTGAAGAAATTCAAAGTGAGGAAAGGGATTCTTGCTCTACTAACCCAATTTTTTAATCTAGCTTTTTTCCTAACCTGAGACAGGGCATATAAGCAATATCATAAAATTAGGCATAGTTTGGAAACAAAAGCTTGGGTCATTAAGTCAATTAAGAGGCAAATATGATGATTTTAATTTTGGCTATTGGTCCTCCAGCAGTACAGGAAGTAACATGGATATACCGGTATAACTGAACAAAATGATACCCATCGAGTTCTATTAAATATGTTGATACCCCGATGAGACTACAAAACATTTGTAAAAACACACAAAAATGTTTGATCAACATAAGCTGAATAAATTAGGAATAATTAAAACAAACAAACAAAAGAGTGCTTGAAATACAGTGAAACCTGCCTTAGCAGCCACCTGCCTTAAACATCAAGTTTGAATATGTCCTAAACTGACATTTTGTTCTCATTTTAATCTGTCTTTAACAGCCACCTGTATAGAGCAGCCACTTTTTAGTCAATCCCTTGGGTGGCTGCTAAAGACAGGTTTGACTGTAGACTGTGCATACTAAAAGCAACACAACACTTCTAGGGCTTATTGTCTTCTTTAATAGGAGCAGTTAACATGCTCCTTCCTCTCTCTGGATTTCTTTACACTTATTTCAGATGTTTTACGAGTAAACCTATATTAACTTACAAGTTCCCCTTCTTTGAATTTCCACTATAACTGGTGCATGGTCTGAATACATGAACTCTATTTTTTTTTACATCAATTTAGCATATGAAAAATCCATTTATGATATTCAGTGAAACCCTGTATTGAAATGTCTATTCCAACTAGATTTTAATCAAATGTTCAATAACTGACAAGGAAGACAGGAAGAGATCTTCCAAACACAATTATACACAAACTATGTATTTTTATGAAAACTTGGCCAGAGATAATAAAACTTAAACTGGAGACCAGTCTCAAATCTCAAGCAAGTCTCCATTTCAGCCATTCAGATCTTCAGATTTGAGACTAGTCTCCAATCTCAGTATTACAATCTTGGGCCCTGAAGTCTGTCACTTTAAATCAGCACAATAACATTTACTGTTAGTCTACTGAAAGTGCAGTTTTCCTATCTAACTTGTACACAGACTTACCCTGTTATCAATGACGATGCTAGCCTTCAGGTCGGTCTTGTATGTATACTTGTACAGATCTTTCATACTGCGTATCTTAACTGGCTCATCCTGAAAACATGATCAATTATCAACACTCAATGAGGGCCTAGTGGAAAAATACCATTTTATAGATCTGCTTTATTATGATTTGGTCATTTCTCTCTATTCCATATATGTGGGTTTTATTGCATATGCAAAAAGTGTAGATTTAGATCAGCCCACACATCCATGCCATCTGATCAAATTCTACAATGTCAGATTTTTGGTCAAAAAAAAAATCAAATGAATCTTAAATTGAACAATGTAGATCCTGATCAGACTGTATGATTACACAAATGATATGAAGGTAAAAGTGAGAACAAGATATTTAAAACCATATCAAAAACATGTCTATGTTTAAGTGCATTCTTATCTGGTTTAAATATTGATTGGTTTGTGCAAGGATTTGTTTAATCTGTTTGATCAGAAATGCTTTTAGCCAGGGCCCAAGATCATAAACTGAGTTTGGAGACCAGTCTAAAATCTCAAGCATCTGATTGGCTGAAACGGTGACTGGTTGCCATTTCAGCCAATCAGATGCTTGAGATTTAAGACTGGTCTCCAGTTTTAGTTTTTTGATCTTGGGCCCAGTTGTTTCACATGTTCTTCACTGATATACAACTTGTCCACATGGATAGCTGAAAGAGAAAATACAAATTTCAACACATTTTCTTCAGTCAATCTCCTTTGGTATTAACCCTTAAGCTAAGATAATTAAGAAGTGACTTGAACAACTGTGAATTTCATCTGGCTGGTAACTGAGCCTAATAAACATTGGACATTACTGAATTTTTCTTTTGAATATAAACATATAAGTTTGCAGACATTCTGGAAGACTGATTACAATGAATTATTTGTTTGTGTAACCCACGGACATTAACCCTTTCCTCTTTATATAACACATTTATGGCATGGGCAAAAAGTGCAGATCCAGATCAGCCAGCACATCTGTGCCATCTGCTCAGGATCAGTACTGTTCGCCTTTTGATCAGAAATTACCTAATGAATAAACAAGCAAACAGTGCAGACCCTGCTCAGATGGCAAGGATGTGGATAAGGATTATATTGGATTTCGCGATATAGCGGATCGCAATATAGTGGATCGTGATATAGCGGAGCTCCACTGTATATGGAGGAAAGGGATTAATGAAAAAATCACTATTTCCACTTACGGCCTTTTCAATGATGTACTGGCATATTTCTGAGCGATATTCCTTTTTCTCGATAGATTCTATGCCTGTCACTTTCAATCTTGGTGTCTTCCTTGCTGATTCAACATACACGTCAACTCTAAATGGACATGCCTGTAATAAACGAATGACATTGTTCAATACCTCAATCAAATATTTCAAGTGGATTCTGTCAGATATTCTTGCATAATAAGAATTACAGGTTTTGTGTACATTCCAATTTACATGATTTACAAAGGTCTTGCACTTTTATGTGATGAATAACCTTCTTAAAACTATTTTCAGTCAAGAACATGGTTTATATAATAGTACATGTAGTAATAACATTAGTAAAGCATCAGTACATTCATGAATGGTGCAAGAACATTGTTATGCTTTAATAACTGCGCTGAAAATTGTCCTTTTTGGAGTGATGGTAAATTATGATCAGAACACACACACAGTAGTAATGACATTCCATAGAATGCAATCAACTGCGAAACAGAATCAGAAAACCACACTGTGTGATATGGATTTACTAATGTGACTCGCTGTACCAATCTTATGGATATACTATGCTAAAATCATTCATGAGCATATCATAAAAACCAAAGTTTTTCAAACCCTGATGAATGCAATCAACTATTGATTCAATCTTTAAAAATATCCCTATCTGACTTCCTTGGCACAACTACTATCCCCCTTCATAGTTTTTACAGTGTACAGAAAATTGTCTTTATTTTAGTGTAAATTCAAATAATTTATGTCTTGTGGTTGGTACACCCTAGAACCTGAACATATTTTGCCTTGGATTTTATCTATGGCAGTAAACCTATTGGTGTTCTTGTTTATTTGTCTATTACCAGGTATATTTAAATTTATCATAAAAAAATATATATCTATCACCATCATAGTTTTTCAGAGATTAACCACTTTGGGACTAAATCCTTGATATGTACTCTGTATGCTTAATTTTTTCTTTCCTGTGAAGGGTGGAAGTATTTTTTGTTTTATGGTTTTTCCTGGTATATAAATCACTATTAATTATTTTAGGTATTTTTCATTTTTTTATCACTTTAGTTCAATAATCTAATGATGTATATTGTAAGTTTTAAACCCCTAGACTCCTAGGGATAGCAGTTTAAACATGTATCTTCTTATAAACTCACAGAAAGTTAAACATTTAATAAAAGTCAAGGAACAAGAAACACAAAATCTATGTTTAACCAGCAGTTAAAGTTAAGTACAATCAGACCAAGTTCTCCTCTCCACATCATGACCACTATGTGGAGACAGATTAAAATGCTGGATTAAAGTAAACTGAAAGCTACCCCACAAAAGATAACTCTCCTGATACATTAGCAGTCCTAAACTTTCTATACACAGCTAGCCAGCCTGGGCCAGTAACCAGTGCATTCTTATTAGCACACCTACCTCATCCATGATGAGTCCCTTGTTCATGCCCATACTGGTAAGTGTGATCCAGAGGTCCTCGACGTCCCCTGCTGCATCCTCTGCCTCCATCTCATTCAGCTCTATGAAGCCTTTCTTTGTAATCTCGCCATTCTCCAAAGCTGTCTTCTCTGTAACATCATCAAGCTTCTTGTTTGATGTAACAATTTACACAAGGGAATTAACTTTTCACCTATTGTCTAGATCATTAATGAAGGTTGCATCCCTTGCTCTGCTGCCTGTACATAGCTTACAAAGATGTTTCCCAGTTACTGCTAAAATTGAACCAGTCTACAATTGTCTGTTGGGCAATCTCTAACTTTCCTGGCTGCTTTGTAAACCCAAAAGTATGTGATCAAAACTATTTTTTCAATAGTCTAATTGCTATTTGAAAACCAAGAACCATGCCTAATAGAAACTTTTTTTCCACAAGCCTTGTTTGAGCACTTCAACAAGCAATTGTCCTTGCTGACTGAGGAGTCTATTCTCAATCAATTACCTTTTTCACAAAATGTACACCGTTTTCCAGCCAAATTTAATAATAAACCTAATTTAACATTTCGATTAATTTTTCAGTAATTTGTAAATTTAAAAAGATCTCTTAAGCTTGACATTTATGTTTTTGACAGCTGCTTGTTGACATTTTGAACGCTCATCATGGTTCCGGTGACATCACACAAGTCATGTGACCTGTCAAAATTGTAACTGTATTCAAACTGGACACCGCTGTGTATTCAGTTATGTCCTCCTGGATTTAATTAATATTTGTTAATATTTTTGATATTATGTTAAGACGATCTTTTATAGAAAGGCGCCCGGAAGGTGCCGAAGATACTTTCTCTTAGTGACACAGGCTCAAGCGTGTCTTTTATTATGGAGTATTGGGGTCCGCTAAACTAGATGTGAAAACATAAGGAAAACAATTTGGCATCTTTATTTGTATAATCATATTGTATTACAAAAATACAATATTGAATCTCATATAGGAATTAGTAAGACACATCAGGGGTTTCACTTACACCTAAAATTCAAGGTAAAATGATAATACTACTGGCTTTTCTGATGGTCAAAACTATTTTACCTGCTAAGAGGAAATTTGACCCTTGGGTTGAAATTCTTGAAGTTCAATGCTTTCTTAGGATTAGGGGGGTCAAAACCCTATTTTATGTGTAAAATGAAATCCTTGATATTTCACTACTGTATGCTAAATGAATGAAGCTGGTAATAGTGGGAGTACCTTCAACGACTTCCCACTCATCTTCCCCGAGCTCCTCCCCACTTGTTCTCAGATTGAACCAGTTAAACTCGTCCCTGCTCATTGTACCATTGTTGTCCAGGTCACACAGGTCAAAGATGTCCTCCAGGGCTTTTCTAAAATTATATCAAAAATCTCATAATCTGATAAATAAATACCATTATCTGCAGGGTCTGATGCAAGCTGCCCAAAAAGGTGGTTCGCGCATGCCCACTGAACCCTCTCCGGATCTGTTCCTGAACTTGCTGCCCAAATCTAAGTTGATCAAATGTTAGGTAAGGTAATGTTTTGCTATAATTATCAGAAATTCTGCTGAAACCAAAACTAATGTGTAGAGAAAAAGTTGAGTGCACCAACTGTGTTTACTGTATACTTTACTAAGACACAACGTTTAAAATTTGAATTTTCTAGTCTAAACCTTATAAATAAACACATCCCTTCGCTTCAGTTACTCCTGAATTAACAACAAAGTTCATTTTTCAAACTGATTATTCTCCTAGACAGTTGCCAGTTTGACATGGTTCATAGTGCCTTGAAATCATTGGAGATGTACATGGAATGGGTAAAAGCACAAAGGTTAGTTCTTATAAGACATACCTGTGAAGTCTCCCACATAAGGTAGGAGTCTCCCACTGAACACCAACATTTCTCTAAATCAAGGGATGTTTTTACACATAATGAAAACAAAATCTCACTCTTTGGGAGTGATGGGGGGGGGGGGGCAAAATTTCCTTCACTGTTTCTACTGATTTTCAAAATTTCCCACTTTTTTATTACAGTAAATATCCTCTGTGCTTTAACAAAAGTTGACAATTATGATAAGCATCCATGTGCTGTGTTTTTAATGCAGTATTTTGTACCCTTTACAAAAATCAACATACATACTCTATAAATTATCTCTCTAACTCTTTGGGAAAATCCAGAATTTTATACCATTGTAGAATAAAATCATCAAAATTATCCTATGAAAACTAAGTACCTGAAAGCTGTTGTGATGACCACCTTATCATCCTTTGTTTTCACCAGTTTGGACTCCTTGATGTTATGTTGCCCTTCCTCACCCCTCTGTCTGAACCGGCAACCAGTTGTGTAGGGCAGAATCTCATACTGGCCAGCTGACAGCTCACACTTAACACCATAGGTCTAAAATACACACATATAGTGAATACACAACTTTATATAACTTGGCTAAATATAATTTGTAACTGTACAAAATTTGTGGTTTAATCATAATTGAAGAAATTTTTAAACAAGAACTGTCACTGAAAATTGACATATGCCCCCAAAATGCAGCTTTGAAATCAAATTGGTATATATATGTAATAAAAATATGCCTGTAGAAAAGATGAAGCAAACTGCATATAATGTGAAAGATGAAAAGGATCATTCGTTTAAATGATAATTAGAGTTATGGACCTTACCACATATGATGTGGGTGATGATAAGGAATAATGTAAGTGATGATAAGGAACACATATTTGAAGTTTGATGTAAATCCCTCACTAAATATAGAAGTTAATCAAACCAAATGAGTTAGGGTCCATAACTCTGCTAAAAGTAATTAGTAGAAAATCCTGAAGATATGCACAACTGGACTAGGTGACAAACATTCATGTGAAATTTCTATGAAATCCTCCAATTGATTTTGGAGATGGATTGTGGAGAAAGTTTTTATAAAGAAGTTATAGTAAAAATGGCTAAGGGCCCATAACTTGGCCAAAAATAATCTAAGCACAAACTTCTGATGTTATGCACAACTTGGCTTGGTGACAAGCATTCCTGTAAAATTTGAATGAAATCTGCCAAGAGGTCTTTGAGATATGCGTGGAGTCCTGTGGACAAGGTTTTTATATAGAAGTTATAGAAAATAAATGACTGAAGGCAAAAATAATCCGAGTGGAAACTCCTGATGATATGCATAACTAGGCTTGGTGACAAACACTCCTGTGAAGTTTCCATGAAATCCCCAAGTGGTTTTGGAGATTAAGCATGGACAAGATTTTTATACAGAAGTTATAGTAAAAAAAGATGCCATTTAGGTTATGTAATTCACCTATAGAGTAAAACAAGACTAACTTGGCCAAAAATAATCTGAGCTGAAATTCCTGAGAATATGCACAACTAGGTTTGGTGAAATACACTTCTGTGAAGTTTCAATGAAATCCCTCAAGTGGATTTGGAGAAGAAGCGAGGGCAAGATTTTACCTGACTGACACTTCGGTCCGAGGGACCGATGGACGGACATTGCCAGTACTATATGCCTCCCTTCAGAAGCATAAAAATACACACACAAAATTTTGTAAATCATTCACAATGAACAAACAAATGAACTCGTAACTAATTTAGGAACAAACAAACAAATAAACAAACAAACACTTTTAATTTTTAAGTACTTGTTAATAGAGACTGGTATATACCGCTTACCCCTTTAGTGTCCCTGTCCTCCGTACATATGACCAGTTTACCTCGGCTATCAAATACAAACAGTGCTGTATCCACAGGCTCAGTGCCAGGTAAGTTCACTGAAATATTCAACTATCTACTGTACAAATCCAAAACAACATATGTATTACAACGCTTTACTAAAATCCCCTTAAGGGCCAGTATATAGTCTATGTTGTAAATCTGAATTCCAATGTGTACGCGAAAATATATAACTTTTTCAAGAAATCTCAAAAATAGTCTCAAGTGGAGTGATTGCAAAAGTCTTTTTTTATTGTGGCAGTGATAATTTGTAACTCATTCCCACCTCTAGCACAATCAAACAAACCAACAATAATATACAATGCACAGCCCTTTGACTGTTAGTTCTTTGATTAGAGATATGGTGACAACAGCAGTTAATTGGAATCAATTGTCAATAAATCCAAGGTATATTACATAACCAATACTAATAATGCTAATAATCCACTGATAAAAATATTTTACAGTATCCATGAAGCTGTTCTTTTTTAAGTTTTCTAGTAATACCTATTTTTAATTTGTCTCACTCTGTTATATTTTTAGCAAGTTTATTTTAACTGGAATTCTTTTTAAGAATCTAGTTTTTGCCTGCACCCAAAATGTCATCTGACAACATAGTGACAAAACAATACAAAATCACAGTAATAAACATAAATGTAAAAAAAAAAATGAAAAAATAACTTGGTATTTACCCTATAAACATTATACCACTGTGAAAATATAATCAAGGACCAATCACTGAAACTTGTTTAAATTGATTAAATGAACATTCTTGACAAATAATAACTCCTTAACCCTTTACTCCATATAAGAGGGATGATCCAAAATAACGTAGACTTTTGTTATTGCATCTTAATTTGAAACACGTTCGCAATAAATTATATACTAAATTCAATCAGAACACAAACGTAACAAACTGAGCTAAAATATTCATATATTTGATCGATTTCAAAAGCGCGTCGCTTATTTGAATAATCATGGTAACACGGAGGCTGCGCACATTATTGCCATTGTACTTTATAAAGCAAATACCTGTCAATATGAACAAAACTACTAATGGAAAAAGAACCAAACTTCGCAACGTCAAAGCATGATATACAGATGATGTCATGCCAAAATTTTAAGTCATTCGGACTTAACGTTTTATAAAAAGTCAATATTTAAGAGAGCTATCACCAACGTGAAAACGTCAGAAATGTCATCGTCAAATTGCCCGGAAATACGCGCTATTATAAAAATTTGTCATAATCTTTAAAAAAATTCACCTCCTGAAAAGTTAAAATAATTTAGCAGATGCAAACGAAAAACTTCGGTAAGCCGAGCTGTAGTTTTTAAGTGGTACCAGTGTTTTTTTTAACGGTCAGGAGAGCCATTAAATTGGCCTGGGGTAAGGAGAAAAGAAATAAAATCAGCGTTACGGCAGTGACGTCAAGCCGGGAGGCAATTGAAGCAAACAAAAGTGTCATATTGTGGCGCTTTTCAAGCTATTCTAAACTGGATGAGGTACCGTGTAACAGATATTGCTGAACAAATTACATATTTAAGGGTATGTTAATAATTAATTAACAAATTTGTTTTTCAAAAAATGTTTTTGTTTGGTATTTCAATCATTAAGAAGTCATACATTATCAAATAAGAATAAATAAGTTAATATTTATTTTAATTACACTTAAGTAAACAGCTACAGAGACTTTTTATATTATAACAAAACCAAATTTGTAATAATTATTTTTATAGGTAAATGCCCGTTGCTACATGTAAAAACCACGATACTTCGGGTATTGCATTGCCGGTCGTTTCTTCGTCGGTACGAGCGAGAAGAGAAAAATTTCTTGATCACCTCATAACCACTTGCGAGGCTTTGACCAGCAATGAAACACTGCTATGTTCAATTAATTGGTTCCCCGGCATCGCATTCCGTTGACAGGGTCTTTTTAAAGAAACTTTGAATATACACCGCTTCGCTTATGCTGCGCCCGTGAATTAACGTCATTGACGTTGAGACATCTAATTTGACGTGCGCTGGATAGCGCTTAGTGTATGATTTTTATTGTTCATAGTTTTTTTACGTGATGTTGTATTTTGCTGAAATTTTGTAAACATACGCTGGACATATTCCGATTAAAGCTTGTGTAATTTTATTTGTGGTATTTTGAATAATATAAAAACTATACCAAAAGTCTACATTATTTTGGATCATCCCTCGTATACGCATTATATCATGTGCGAGCAGTGCAGATCTAGATTAGTTGGTTCATCTATGCCGTCTGATCAAGATCTGCACTGTTAGCTTTTTGGATTGAAATAACATAATGAATTAAAAAGCAAAAACAGTGCGGGCACGAATATGCCAGCTGACTGGCACGGATAGGCCTGCTGATCGGCAAGGATATGCAGACTGATCTGGATCTACACGGTTCACCCATGCCATAAAGGTATGGTATGTATTTTAGGATAAAAAGGTTAAGTAAAGAACTGTTAGATTAAATAAAATATTAAGATCACTTACAACAGGCTGGTTCCTGTATAGGATAGGCACAGAGGTAGACCATGCTGTCTTCAGCCAGTTTCAAGCTGTATACATGTGTTACTATTTCATCCTCCTCATAGAAGAAACAGCCTTTACTGGTGCTGTGACTCCAATCCTACACAACATACAAAATCTCTTGTCAGTTTGCAAATAATGCAATATTTCTTCTGGCTTAGTCATATTTTTTAAGTGTAGACCCTGATCAGATTTTTATCCCCTGCAACCCTCTGGATCCACCCCCTATATGGGTCTACACTGTTCACAAATTTCAAATATTTCTTATTGGCCCTTGTGCAGTTCAAGCAGTATACATAAATTCTCAACTTTCTCCAAAAGAAAGCAATAAATAACACAATTCAATCATATTATTACTTAAAAGTGTTGCCTCACTACTGAACAGAACTGTTACTGACTTAGTGCCTGAGGCTCTTTTGGAATTTGTTCAAAATACAAATGTCAAGTTTAGACTTGAAATTTTTCTTAAGTTCAATGGCTTGTTTCAGTTTAAAACAAGAAGCGCAGTTTCTGGTGACCCCAAAATAGGACTATTTCTAAGTAAGAGATCCGAGATCTGAGACCTTACCCTTGGAGACCTAGAATTTGAGACTACCCTAAGAGATCTGGCATCTGAGACCTTACTATTATAGATCGAAGATCTGAGAACTTACCCTAAGAGATCTGGGAACTAAGACCTTACTTTCAGAAATCTAGGATCTGAGACCTTACCCTCTGGGATTTGAGACCTAACCCTTAGAAATCTAGGATCTGAGATCTTACCCTTGGAGATCTAGGATCTGAGACCTTACCCTAAGAGATCTGGGATCTGAGATCTTACCCTTAGAGATCTGGGATCTGAGATCTTACCCTTAGAAATCTAGGATCTGAGATCTTACCCTTGGAGATCTAGGATCTGAGACCTTACCCTAAGAGATCTGGGATCTGAGATCTGCAGTCTCTTTACCATTAGAGATCTGGGGTCTGAGAACTTACCCTAAGAGATTGGGGGTTTGAGACCTTACCCTTAGAGATCTGGGATCTGAGACCTTACCCTTAGAGATCTGGGATCCGATACCTTATTTAGGATCCGAGACCTTAGAGATTTAGGTATTGGGACCTTAGAGATTTAGGATTTGGGACCTTACCCTTAGAGATCTTGGATCTGACAACTTAAAGAGATTTAGGATCTGAGACCTCAGAGATTTAGGATCTTTGACCTTACCCTAAGAGATCTGGGGTCTGAGACCTTGCTCTAAGAGATTGTGGATTTGAGACCTTATCATTAGAGATCTGGGATCTGAGACCTTACCCTTGGAGATCTCGGATCTGTGACCTTACCCTTAGAGATTTAAGATCTGGGGTCTGAACCTTGTCCTAAGAGATCTGGGGTCTGAGAGCTTACCCTTAGAGATTTGGGATCTGGCATGGCATCCTTTGATGCAATAGATGATGATCTTCCTTTGCCTTTTGTCACTCTTGGTGATGGCTTGGGTACATCACCTGCAAAATAAAATTTTTAACTGCGTGATTCAATATTATTGGCATGATAGAACAAGGATTAAAATTAAATATAAACATGTGTTGACATTCATCATTTATATAATTAAGTCATTAATCCTACTTTATTATTAGTAATTAGACTAGCCCCAACCTTTTTTAGTAATAAAAGTGTGTTATATTTTTAAATAGTTTGGATTAATGGTCTCTGAATGCTTAAGTTTCAGACATTAATCTACTGATAAAAAGCACAAAAGCAAATCCTTACACTTTAACTATCCACAGTTTATTAAATTGCTAGAACTGAAAGAAGCAGCAGCAACACAGATGAGTGGAGCATATTAATTTTTTAATGTTTGGGCCTCAATTATTTAATGACTGGAAGTATCTTGTCTTAATTATTTTTGTACTGACTCAAGTTTTTTTTTAGGAAGGCCCTATGGAAGTCTTTAGTGGTAAATCAAATTATGAAATAATGTTCATACATTGGACTAAATTAAATGTATTTTTTACAGTATCAGATATTATGTATAATGTATACAACCCACACCATATGAAGTAAAGTTAGAATATTTTTTATGTTAATAATTGTTAGAGTAAGTTGATTGTTTAACACAAAAACATTCATTTCACTATTATAAAATCTTGACACTGTTCAAATTCATTCATTCGCCAAACCGCCAGGGTTGACATTTTTTTTTAAGTGTTGCATATTGTTTGGTAGAATTCAGGATAAAAGTTTCATTAAGAGTTTAGAAGTTCTGCATAAAAATTAAATTGTCTCTTTATTATATATGTTTATAATATGCTATAATTGATTTTTTTCATTGATTTCTTTTAACCAAAATTAGACGAAAATCACCTTTAGACCAAGTGTCGCTTCAAACATATGTCCAAGTCAACCAAATGACCCTTCAACCAAATGAGTATTCAACAAAATGTTTTTCAATGAAAAGGCATAATGCCATCAAAACACAGCAATACAGCATATGAAATACAATTCCCAGCATAATATATGCTATTTCCAGAAAAAGCTTAAGAGTTCTTTTTACACTGGATATTCTGTCTGTAGCCTAAGCACCCAACTGAACTTGTGTCACAGATATGTCGAATAAAATACTATGACGATGTTGTCAATCATGAAAACTATTTTTTAAAAAGAAAGAAATATAACTAATCCAGGATAAGTAGACAGTCATACACTGTGCTGTCAATATCACCCTTTCCTCCATAGATACACCTTTATTGCATGGGCGAACAGTTTAGATCCAGATCAGCCAGCACCTCCTTTTTTATTTGTTAGGTTTTTCTGACCAAAATTCAATCAGTTCCAGCTGATCTGGATCTACACTGGTTGCACAAGCGTAAAAATGCCTATATGTGGAGGAAAGGGATAAACAATTATGTGCTTGTTGAATATTTGGGTGAATTGAGTATTTGTCCAGTAAAAAATTGTTGTAAAAGGAACATGATGTAATAATTTAGTGAAACGGTTCAATGCAAAAAGATATAGAGGATATTTGTATTAACCAGTGTAAGATAGAAATATATTACCCTTAGTGAGCTCCTGAAATTGTATTTGCACAAGTGGCTTTGCCACGAGTGGAAATACATAATTCCGGAGTTCACAAGTAATAAGAATAAAAGTTTATCATGCTAAATAAAAGTTTATTGATCTTATTTTCAATTATGATAACTAGTTTGAATATCGAACACCATCTGGGTAGTGATGCAAGCAGGACAAGCTAGCCATTCATCAAGCAGTGATTACCTTCAGACAAGCGTGATACAGACTTTCTCGGAGAAGGTGTCGGTGCTATATTGTCATCTGAATAGAAACAGTGACACATGAAAAATGTGGTCTTTTTTCAAATGCTTTACCCCCAAGACTACTCAATATAATATCCCATATGGAATGAAAAAGAATAGCATAAAACCCAATCTCGTGATAAAACTGAGATTGGAGACCAGTCTCAAATCTTAAGTATCTGACTGGCTGAAATTGAGACAAGTATCTATTTTAGCCAATCAGATGCTTGAGATTTGAGACAAGTCTCCATTTCAGCCAATCAGATGCCTGAAAACTAAAACTTGTTTTCCATTCTCAGGTCGTCAATTTTAAATGTAAAACCTTGTTTCATGGTCCCAATTGTCTTACACAGAACTAGCAAAGTTAACGATTTTTACTTAAATAGCCTGGGACAGAAATGCTACATCTTGAGGGAAACTAAACATTTTCAGAAATTACATTTTGTATATTTGTGAGGGTTTTACCATAAGTATTTTTTATTCAAAGGTTAGCAACGACTTTAACGAGTGGTCTAGTCCCTTCACCTAATGCTAGTAAAAGAGTGTAGAACTGAACTTTACAAAACTACACTGCAACTCCGTTAAATCGCGATCCGTTATATCGCCATATCCAATATATCGGGCTTGGTCCGTGGATCCCATTTTTTTTGTACATTTACAATGTATATGTTAGTTCATTCTTCGTGGGTGGTAAAAAAGATCAAATGATTAGACCAACGTTGGCGACAAATTCACGATACGCACGCTTTTTCCGTGTCGTATTACGTCATTATCTGCAAAGGCTGGTTTATAACATTTTGTATGCAGTTGTATGCAGGGATTTAAGAGGCGATAAACACGTTCACCAACAGATACAATTTAACATCAAACGTATTAAAATAGATGAAAGTTTTTTTTTTACAATTCTGTTGCTTCTGGTTTGACATGAAATCCCCTTTGTGACGAACAATAGGGGCGAAAAACACAAAGCTGATACGGTACTGGCAGAATTTCGATCACGAGACAAACCGCAAATTAGCGATAATTAATGCAAGTTGCTACCATAATAGACATGAGCAGGAAACGTCAAACAGTGTTGTTTTGACATTACCTGCTCATCGACTAATCAAGCTAGTAAACGACGGACAACGACGGACTAACATCGCCGACCATGACCGACCAACAGATTGTCGATCAGTTGAAAGTACCGAAAACAATAATACCACCGTTGGAAATTGATGTCAGCGATCTTTGTTTTGTACATTAATTAATTTCTTTTTATTAAAAATAAATCTTAATAAATTATATAAAAAGTTGTTTTAAAACATTTGTCCAGCACGGAACGTACTCCCTGATGTACCCGTAGATTTCACGGTGTGTTAATTACGCAACATCGCGATATACATGCATCTGAGAGCAAAAACAAATGAATTCCCCTTGTTTTAGCGCGATTATTTACTTATATCGCACTCCGTTTATATCGCGGTTGGCGGGCTTGGACCCCGAGGTCCGCGATATATTGGAGTTGCAGTGTATATTTAAGAATTTTTGAATAGATTTAAAAATCAATTGCAAAGAATGCGCAGGAAGAAACAAATAAAACAGATATGCATGATTAAGTCTTTTTTAAATTGTGTATTGATGCCACAATATATCCTATCTCTAATAAAGCCATGAATAGAGTTCTGTACTCATAATTCTGAGAGGAAAGTTATTATGCAACAGAGTTACAGAATTACTGTAGGAATTGGTGCTTTCATCACAGCAAACAGATCATGGGGTATTGTTATTGGCTTTGTCCAAAAGTTGTCAAACAACAGAGTTCTGACTTTCTATCTCATGTTTTGTAATCAGAAATTTCAAACATGAGGTAAGGTCATACTGACTGGTGAAGACCTTTATTTTAACAATATTCATTTTTGTACAATTTCTGAATAATTTCAATTAAAATAAGGTGTAATCTTGTTTTGAATTAAGATGATCATGTTTAACCTCTACTATGTCTTAATGTCAACTTTAATAAACAAGCCAGAAGGATGAAAATGCTGTAAATATATGAACCCTTTTACTCCATGGAACGTGGTTTATATCCCCTGAATGTCCAGTGCGGTTGAAGGTTATAAAGCTGAGATTGGAAACCAGTCTCAAATCTCAAGCATCTGATTGGCTGAAATGGCGACCAGTCGCCATTTCAGCCAATCAGATGCTTGAGATTTGAGACTGGTTTCCATGCTCAGTTTTATAACCTTGGGCACCGATCGGTCTGCACATCAATACAGTCTAATCAGGATCTACATTGTTCACTTCATGGTCAAAATTTACCTTATATATCTAAATGTGAACACTGTAGATCTAGATCTGACCACATGGAAGCACAGGCTAATCTGGATGCTCAATGACCACCCACAGGATATAAGCTGTATTCTAAGGACTAAAAGGTCAATTATCCCTTTCCTCCATATATACTCCTTTTTATGTGTGTGCAACCAGTGTAGATCCAGATCAGCTGGCACATCTGTGTCATCTGATCAGGATCTGCACTGGTCGCATTTTGTTCAGAAATAACCTAATGAATCAAAAAGCAAGCAGTTTAGATCCTGATCAGACAGCACGAATGTGCCGGCTGATCACGATTGCACTGTTGGCCCATGCAATAAAGGTGTGTCTATGGAGGAAAGGGTTGATGAATCAACAAAGTAATTGAAAGCACAATCTTTGTGATTGATTTCAGGAAAGGGATGCACACTGGGACTCTATATACCTGATCTGACTGAAAGTTGCGAGCCTAAACCATTTTCATCTGCAAACCAAAAACATGCATAATTAACAGCAAAACAGTAAGGTTAATACATAAAGCTGCCACAATCTATCTATCAATACTTTAAACTAGCTAACTTATAGCTACAACAATTGTTCTTTTTTTTAATTTGATTCAAATGTTAAATTTTATCAAAATCTATGCATGTTTAAGTTTTATTACACCATTACCAATAATGCTCAATGAAAACTAAGAAATTGGTGTACTTTCTATAAATATGGTACAAAAATTAATCAGCATAATTAGTAAGCAACCTATTTCACCTAGGCTGAGCTACGTTGAACATGAAAAGCATGCAAAGCTCTAGCTTTAGCTTTTCTATCAGTAAATGTTTGTTCTGCAACAAAGTAACAAATTTAATTGTAAAGGAATTACAAATTTGATATTCACAAGTTAAGATGTGTAAGTTATAGACAATTACCAAGAGCTAATAAACACACTTTCCTAAAATGCGGTAATATCACAATGATAAAACGATAAGCATGTGACTTTAAGTTCATTATGTGTGTAATATGGAATTCATCAATAATAGGATAAGGACATAAAACACTGTGCAATGCACCCCAAAGATACCAGAACTTGACATTTACTAGTATAACTGTTATATATGCAAGCTAAGCACTTCAACAAACCACTGCAGTCCTAGCAAAGCTCTTACTCAATCTTTCTGGTAAAGAGGACTTTGACAGTGTATCCTCCAGTCCATCTTTTTTCCCATCTTTCTGGGACTTTCTTGGTGGTGGTTTTGGAGTTGAGTCTCCTCTTTCTGGTGTTTTACTATTCTTTGAGTTCTTTTCATCTTCATTAGAATCAGCAGATAACAATTCAAATCCATGAGACAAAACTGATCTGCTCCTTCGACTGCTTTTAAATATGTCATCAACAAAACTGGAAGTTGTTGATCGAGCTGTCTCACTGCCACCGTGATCCTCTTTCTCGTTGTCTGGCTTCTGTCCAGTTTTACCAGGCTTCAGGTCAGATTTATCACTGGATTTTGTTTGCTCTCTATCTACTGTCTTCTTCTCATCTTTTGTAGGTTCTTTACCACCTACTTTTTCATCTTTTAAAGAATTTTTATCATCATCTTTTTGATCTTTTAAAGATTTATTTCCTTCTTTTTCATCTCTTTTGCCACCTTTTTCCTCTGTACCTTTAGTCATCTCAGACTTTGGAGCTACCTTAGCTTCAGTCCCAGCTACCTTAGAAGAGCTTACAGGTGCATTACTATCTACTGGCTTATCATGCTCATTACCTTTCTTAACAGCCTGAGACATTCCTTTTGATTTTTCAGTTTTATCATCTTTTGCTTCCTTAGTCTCTTCTTTGGTCTTATCATCTTTTAATTTGCTGTCTTTGGGTTTGTCTTCAGATCTTGTTGAATTAAGGTCTACTCTTGGTGTCGGTCTGCCGGTACTTATGATGTCAAAATCATCGTCATAACTGATCTCCTCACCAACAGTACGAGCCGAGTCTTTAACAAATAAGACAACTTACAAATACTTGAATATAAAAATAGTCAAAATACATGAATCATCATATAAATATAATAATAAATTTTGATTTGTTATAGGAGACTGCTCATACAAATATCATTTCAACAACATTAAAGACTTTGCAGTTTTCTAATAGAAAACTTTCTGAACTTTAACTTTAATTTGAAACAAATAATTGCAGTTTATTTGCTATCTTCAATCTAATAACAAAATAACATGCACACACATTTCTAGAATTGACCCTATTTAATGCAGACCTGCCAAGTTCTATGGTATTCATCAAAATCATGGAAATCTTTCAATTAAATATATGTGATTTTTATTTTTCATTTAATTTATTTGAATGTAAAAAAACCAACAAATCTTGTTCACAAAAAAGACACTGATTAGAATATTACATTATTATATCCAGATACATTTTTCTACCACTAGCTTAATAAACAAACACATGCAAATATTATAATGTGTCATATTAGTTTTCTGTTAAGTAAACAAACCAGGGAGCCAGCATCAAGCACTAAAAAGCACATCACAGTTGCATGTAACACACCAAAATCCAAACAAACGTGCAGTTAGAATCATTACACTGTAATACAACAAACAATTCTTTGATTATGCATGTAACTATAACATTTTAGCTACTTTAAACAGGCACTATTTAATGTGTTGACTAAATATTGGTAACAAACTTATTATTTTACAATAGGTCTATATAATCCCTTTTACAGTCAAGGTAGTATAACTCAAATCCTAAAATTTTTAAGGGTCATCTAGAGTATTAATTGCATATTCATCAACTAGATGTGTGTTCAGTTGAACACTTGTGTCACCCGCTGGTACCATGTTGGAATGAAAATGCACATACAAAAAGGGGCATAATTCCATCCTGATCTAAAGAACTTGGCATCATCATGTGCATGTTGTCATGAGCAATGTAATTTGAAAGTATTTAGGAATGGCAAATTTAGAGCCAATGTTAAGTTTTAGTGTTAAAATGCAAGTACAAAAAGGGGCATAACTCCATCATATGTGACCTTGACCAAAAGAATTTGGCATCATCATTAGCAGGTTGTCATAAGCAATATAATTGGAAAGTTTCATTAAGAAATATTGAAAAATGACAAAATTACAGCCAACTTTATGTTTTCGTGTCAAAATACAATACAAAAAGGGCTCCATGAAATGTGACCTTGACCTAAAGAATTTGGCATCAAGTTTTAGTGTCAAAATCCAAGTACAAAAAGGGGAATAACTCCATCAAATGTGACCTTGATCTAAAGAATTTGGCATCATCATGAGCATGTTGTCATAAGCAATATATTTTGAAAGTTTCATTAAGAAATATTGAGAAATGGCAAAGATATAGCTAATGTTAAGTTTTCGTGTCAAAATCCGAGTACAAAAAGGGGCAAAACAATCAAACGTGACCTTGACCTAAAGAATTTGGCATCATCACAAGCGTGTATAATAAGCAATATAATTTGAAAGTTTCATGAGGAAATATAATGAAAGAGCAAAGTCATAGCCAACATTACGTTTTCGTGACAGACAGAAAGGACAGACTGACGAACAGATGGACAGACAGACAAGGCGATCCCTAGGACACAATAAAATTTTTTTATCAAAATCTCTCTTGTGGCAAAATGCTGTTCAATGATTATTATCTTTATTTTTCATATTTTTAGCCATGTTAGAACAGTAAAGAAAAATAACTAGATAACATATATTCATGAACATTTGGAAAAAAGACCTGGTTGTTCTATCATGCTGATCATTTTAAGACAAAGATACTGACAAAAACACTGACAAAAACACTGACAAAAACACAGACAAATAAAAACAAAGAAAAGGGCTGATCATAAAACTGTGTTTGGACACCAGTCTCAGATTTCAAGCATCAGATTGGCTGAAATGGAGACAAGTATCCACTTCAGCCAATCAGATGCCTGAGACTGAGACTAGTCTCCAGTTTTTGTTTCATGATCTTGAACAAAGAAGACCCACAGTTAACCAATGGACAGACCAATGCACCAATACCACATCCCTTTACAAACAAAGTTAAAACCAGCGTGTGCATATTTTTACCAAGCGGTAGATTCAACTTGAATGCAGAATGTCCCACACTCTCTAAATAAATACAGCAACCAACAAATTAACATGCTTGTAAAACCCATAATAACTGAAAAAAAACAGGGTCCATAGTGCTACTGCCTTGTTAGCTAACATGATCTTAAATGGACCCCATTATAAGGAGTCCTCAGTGTACCACATACCTTAAAACAATCTCATGCTAAATTTAAAAAGCTTATTTGTTAAATGTTTCCAATCACCACATTGAACATGTAAAGCGTTCTGTTACATCTCCTGGGTATTGAGTTAGATGAAGCTTTCATGCCAGCATAACATGTTGTTAGTTTCATCATGCCTTAGATAAGTAAAAACTGCACACCCTTACTGCCAGCAGCTGTTGTCTCAAGTTTTTCCGTTTTTGGTGTCTCTGGCTTATCAGCAGCTTTATCCTTTGATTTTGGAGATTCTGGTAATGGTGGTTTATCATTCTTACTCAATGATTCTCGTCTTGGGGTAACTTTCTCTCTTGGTGTTGGTTTGTCACTCTTTGGCTTACTAGCAGAATTAGTCCTTGACCTTGGTGAAACTTTTGGAGACCTTGGTGAAACTTTTGGACTACCTGACCTTGGAGAGGCCTTGGGACTTTCTTTTTTAGCTGACTCTTGACCTGCTGTAATGGTTTTAAAGTTTCTGATCTGACACTCTGTTAAAACGACTTCCCTTTCCCTGATCAAAAGCTTAAATCCAGTTAGTGTGTACTTGTAGTGAAAAGATCAGTCTGTTAGCTTAAAGAAAATACTAGAGTTGCAAAAACCAGTCAAACAGTTTGCAGTGTTGTTTTTTTCTAGTAGGATGGTAACTGCTTTTAATTGTTTCTTTATTTTACTGTTTTATCCAAGCTTATATAGTTTAAGAATTATAATGAAATGTTTTGGGGAAGTGTACACACAAAGACTCAAAAAATTGAAGTGCTTATTAATTCGAGAACTGCAAAACAATTTATTATGGCAAGTGAAAATGATCTGAGAACTAAATATACTGTGCCCTATTATATCTTAATACTTATATTACAATTAAAATGAATTATCATGTATTTAAGGTGTTAGCCAAATCATGAAGAGGAAGTGATGAAAATTTTACAAAAGAAACTATTTGTTTTCTAGCAGACATTGATCTTAAGGGCTAACCACACACCCCCCAATCACATTCATCGATAAAAAGAAATTTATCAAAATCTCAATAACAACAAAATGCTGTTAAATGAAACTTTGCACAAATGTTTGTTATAAATGTATCTTTATTTTGCAGATGGTAAAACACGTTAGAACAGTAAAGAAAAATAGCGAGATCTTAAAATCCCCTCAACTTCTATTTACATAAATTCACAAAAACTAAACAACATAAAACATCATTTTAAATGCCCACATGAGTAATATAATACTGATAACAATTAATTGTTTCCTCGTGACTTACATATGTAAACTTTACGAGATATTAGTAAAAGTGTGTTCGACCTTCCATTTCCTGGTCGCTTCCTGGTCGTGTAAACGGATGACAATTACTGATTTCTCTTTCAGTAGTTGAAAGTTTTTTACAAAGTACACAACATTTTCTTGTCAGTATCATTGCACTCAAGTGGGAATTTAAAATAATGTTTTGTATTGCTTAGTTTTTGTGAATTTATGTACATAGAATTTTAAGGAATTTTTAGGTCTAGCTTTTTTTCTTTACTTTTCTAAAGTGTCTTACTGTATGCAAAATAAAGATACATCATAAACATTTATTTGTGCAAAGTTTCATTGAACGGCATTTTGCCATTATTGAGATTTTGATAATTTTCTTTTTATCAATGAACATGATTGGGAGGAGTGTGGTAAGCCCTTAATGAGTTGAAAGAGTAATAAGAGCCAAAAATGCCTATTCACTTGTTTATATCGCATTGGTTTAAAGGCAACACATAAAGCATTATCATAAACAAAGCTTTGCACAATAAAAATTGTATTGTAAAATTTTATAGCGTCCTCTTCATGACTTGCCTGCAATAACTTTAATTGATTTTGTGAATTTCCAAAGACACATAGGATATGACTGTTATCCCTGGGCGAACAGTGTAGATCCCATTCAGCTGGAAAAACCATGCCATCTGATTTGTATCTGCACTGTTTGCTTCTTGGTCAGAAATATCCTAATGAATCTAACAGGGAACAGTGAAGGTCCTGATCAGATCTGGATCTACAGTGATACCCATGCCATAAAAGTCGTACATGAAGTAAATGGTTAATACCTCTGTATATAATACCATGACCATTGTATCATAATAAGCATGTAAATGACAAAACAAACAATATGCTGGAGCAGCCAACATGAATTCTGGAAAAGAACTTGAAATACAAGCATGAAGATGACAAGCAGGAAACACAACCACTGAATGCAGCACTCTGCTTACTTTGCTCCCCTGCTGCTATGGGCTCTGGCTGGGGCTCAGCCGGACTATCCAGGGCACTAGATGGCTCTCCTACAACATGCACAACAACTACCAGAAATAAAATCCATATTCACAACTAACAGACTAATTTCAATTAAAAATCAGAAAAGTTATTCTATATAAACTAATATGTCAAATTTAGTCACAGAAATTTCCTAGTCAAAAATATTGCAAGTTAAAGATAAAGCAAATACACATAGGCTATAGTTCTCAAAAACAAACATTTCAATTTTTGTTAAAACACAACATTTGTGTTAAGTTTATTGTTGCTTATATCGACACTGACATCTACAAACTGACACTGCTGCACAAGATTTCATGCATGTGAGTGCAAACAATAGGAAGATGTGCAGGTTACACCAACACTCAACTCACAAAACAAACATGCACACAAATGGTAAACCCGGGTAAAAAATGGGCATTTCTTTTTATCTAAAACAGTAAAAATAATTTAACAAAGAATGTATCTTTGTAATTTCCAATAAAAACTACTTAACATTATACAACCATATTTATTAAAATATAACAAGTTTAAACAAAAAATTGAATTAAATAATTTCTCATTCATTCCGTGACAATTATGCATCAAAACAAAGCATTATAATGGAAATTTTCAGCAAGGAACATTAGCACGCAAGGACTTAGGTCAAGCAAGAAAACAAGCCCAAACCAACTGAGTATATATACAGGTAAAGGATTGAACGATCAGATTTCCAGTGTACTGTAGATAACAATTATTCTGAAATTATTATAAAAAGAGAATTAATTTCAAGCTGGGTAACCAATATATATCTAATTCTGAGAAATTTCTCATAAGCCATGTTGGTCTAAGATAAATAACATTTGGCTATGTAAAACCTTCGAGACAAACTGTTTTGGTAACCACTTCCCGCCCACCCAATAATTTAATAAAATACAATCTGAACTTGGTGTTTCAATAACAGTGTTTAAACATAAAATATGACCTTAAATGCCAGTGTTTTTATAAAAGTGTTTGAATATTGTTCATGTAACAGACAAGTGAACGTTAACTGTGATAAACCGTAACTGTTAACTGTGATACACTGTAATTGTTAACTGTGATAAACAGTAATAACTGGAAATCAGAATGTTTGGAATGTCATGATGATCAGCAAACCTGGTAAGCTGAATGAAAAATGAACAAGCCATACCTGATGCCTCCGTGGCAAGGTTTGCCCCTTTAACAGATCTAATAGAGACTTGGGAGCCCATCTGTTCCTTTACGGACCTTACAGAGGCTTGGGAGCCCATCTGTTCCTTTATAGACCTTACAGAGGCTTGGGGGCCCAAATGTTCCTTTACAGATTTTAAAGAGGCTTGGGAGCCCATCGGTTCTTTTACAGATCTAAGTGTGGTTTGGGAACCAGTCTTTTGTTTAGCAGATCTTAAAGACACCTGTGAACCCATTTTTTCCCCACTAGCACCTTCAGACTCCACATTTAAACTGTCTACTTCTTTTGGTTTCATAGACACTTTTGAGCCAAGATCTTTAGTAGATTTCAAAGAGGTTTTTGAACCAAACTGATCTTTTGACTTCAGGGAAATTTTTGAGCCGAATTCTTTTTTACTAGTTAGATTTGTACTGTCATTTTCCCCAGCCCATTCTGTGATGTCACTAGGGGCTTTGCAGACTTCTTGGGGTAGAGAGTTAACCCATTCCTCCACAGAGGAGTGAGGAGAATTCAATTTAGTGTTCTCTACAGTTTGATCAGGTTCTGTGTTAGACACAGTGTCAGAAGCTTGTTGGGGCTGGTTTTCTTCTTGTTTAGTTTCTCTCTTAGTTTCTGCAGTTAAAATGTCAGGTTTATCAGATTGGGAGAGTAAAACCCCTGGATCCCGGTTAGAAGCTGCAAAATTTACAAAATTAATGACAAAATAGAACACATTAATGGTCAGTTTACATCAAGCTAACTTATAACATTCAAAAACAAAAATTGCAAGAGCAGTGTTGGATTGCTAAAAAATCTATCCTAAATCTTAAACAAAAATTAACCCTTTCCTGCATATAAACACCTTAATGGCATATGGTGAACAGTGTAGATAAAGAGCGAACAATGTAGAAAGGATCTGCACTGTTCGCTTTTTGATTTATTAGGTTATTTCTGACCAAACAGCAACCAATGCAGATTCAGATCAAATGGCACAGATATGCCAGCTGATCTTGATATACACTGGTTGCATACATGTTTAAATGCTTAAATATAAAGTAAAGGGTTAATCATTTCACAATGATGGTACATCTGACAACGTTATCTATTAACTACACATGCTTTAGAGAGGGTTCTTTAAGAGAGCTCAACACATCCCCTGTCTACCACCAATTCCAGCTACTGAGATTTAGGCCATTTTTAATTGCATTAACAAGCATTTAAAGTTATTTCTAAATAATAACATATTACATTGTAATTTAATATTTTGGCTACACACTACTGCAATTTTCTACAAGTCTTACAATCATTCACCACCCTATTCCTTTAAGGTTTACTAGTAAAAGCCATGAGCAGTGTATGGGAACCAGGCTAAAATATGGTAAAGCAGCACCAGATAATGGATTAACAATGATTTATCAGTGGTGTAAAGTGTACACAATAAAATGTTACAGCAAATGCAAGCAGTGATAAATTATTAAACATTCAACTGATTCCTTTGTATAAACTGCAAGTCTAGCCCAAACCTGATAAATGTTATTCTATTTTCTAGTGGAAACATCTCTGATATTATCACCTTACAAACCGATAATAGGATTGCTAACCAAATAATTATTCCAGATGGCAGAAATCTATACAATTATAAAAAAAATTATCAGGAGTTACTTATATGTTCCACTTCAATGTTGACATTTTGTTTGTGCCTATGACATAACATCTTCTGTTCAACCATTTTTCAGGGCAGCAATATTTAATGTTCATGAGGATACTGGCCAGAAAGTTATAAATTACCATTCAACTACCCTAATGATGGCCCAAATGAACCCCCTTTTTGGAAATCTTACATCAGACCATGTTCTGGTAGTTCACTTATTACCTGAAATGTAACTGCCATTCATTTATAATCCAGCACTTTGGTTCCTCAACACTGACATGGCTTTTATGGTGTAACTTGAAATTTAATAAAGACATTTTCACCCCAAAAAACCTTAGTTTTGTGCAGTACAAATTAACCATGTGGAGAGGTTGTAGACCTTGTAAGGTAAAATATGACTGATAGATATTTTATCTGTTTACTCTATGCTGACCCTGTGTAGATTCAGATCTGCCTCTACATCTGTGCTGTCTGATCATGATTTAACTGTTCCCTTTCAGACTTTTCAGATAATTTCCTACAAAGTAGCAAACCAAATGGCTGATCTGGATCTACAACGGTCACACATGGACAAAATCCATATCCCATGGAGTAAAGGGTTATAAAGAAAAGTAGTACAGTGCTGCCTAAATGCTACAATGCTCCTAGTGAATGACTTAGTGGGAGACTTGAGAGAACTATTCTCCAGATTTGGGGGAATATTCCCCCCCCCCCCCCCCCCCCCCGCCACCACCACTAAATAACCTACAGAGCCTAGGTAAAACTTCTTTCTTTATACAATTAAGAAAGCTTGAAACCTAGTTTACCTCTAGAGATCATAAACCGGAGTTTACCGTCCTAGATGATAAAACCAAATCTGGAGACCAGTTTCAGATGCTTGAGATTAGAGACTGGTCACCAATCTTAGTTTTATGATCATGGGCCCAGAAATCAGTTAACTTTCTCCCTGTTCTGACGATCTAGGTCAATCCTTGACTCAATCAAAACATCAGTGTTCAAGGTTATAAAACTGAGTATGGAAACCAGTCGCCATTTCAGCCAATCAGATGCTTGAGATTTAAGACGGGTTTCCAATCTCAGCTTTATAACCTTCAGTCCAGGCCAGATTAGGAATCTGACTTTGTTTTTACTGAGCTTAACCCCAATATATGGACAATTGTAATATTTGTACAAAACATTGTAAACATCTGTAGAGTGAACCTCAGAAAACACTGCACATTGTATATTTTTAATGACCATCAAATATCAAAGAAACATGATAACAACTGTATACTGCTAGAAAGCAAATGGTTTTGTTTGTATGGATATTCTCTATTTATAGATTTTGGTTATCCCTACTTTTTTTCAAAGGAAATAATGATTGAATGTTACTGATGAAATTTTGCATACTTAACCATTGTAACTTGTTGGTTTATCAGAATTCTTTCAGTTACCTACAGAAAAATCATTTAACAATTCACTTTATGGGATTTATTTGTAACTAATATTCCATGTGCAACCTGGCCTGAAGGTTATAAAACTGAGTTTGGAAACCAGTCTCAAATCTCAAGCATCTGATTGGCTGAAATGGCGACCAGTCGCCATTTCAGCCAATCAGATGCTTGAGATTTGAGACTGGTTTCCATGCTCAGTTTTATAACCTTGGGCATTGTGTAGATCCAGATGAGCCTGTACATCTCTGCAGTCTGATCATGATCTACACAATTTCATTTTTAAACCCATTACTGTAGTTATATTTGTTTAATCGCATGTGCAAACAGTGTAATGGTTCAATCGCATAAGTGAATTGTGCAGATCCAGATCAGCCCACACAACCATGCAGTCTTAACTGGATCTACACTGTTCCCTTTGTGTTGATAAAATAACCTTATAAATCAAAAGAGTAACAGTGTAGAACCTGATCAGACAGCAGAAATGTGCTGGCTGACCTGGATCTATCCTGTTTGCCCATGTGATAATGGTATAATAAAGGAGTAACAGCATCTGCCACATGCACTCGGTGTAGTTATTTCAGGTTCAGCTACAGATGTTTACCCTGTAATCAGACAAATAAAACAATGATATACCCCAAGGGTTTTCCAAAGAAAAGGTTTTCTATTGATAGCCCCTTTCAGCACTGATAACAAACTACTGGGCTGAAGGTTATAAAACTGAGCATGGAAACCAGTCTCAAATCTCAAGCACCCATTGGCTGAAATGGCGACTGGTTGCTATTTCAGCCAATCAGATGCTTGAGCTTTGAGACTGGTTTCCATGCTCAGTTTTATAACCTTGGGCACTGGTATCTAAAGTGGTCATAATGAGAGCTACATCATAAACTATTATTAAATCAAGAATCCTGGGATCCCTGTTTGACATACCTGTGCTGCGTAGTTTCTCTGCTCTCTTCTTCTTTCTTTCTTTTTTCTCCATTACTTTCATGGAAAATTTCTTAGATTCTTCTGTGGTCTTCATAACCATGTTTGTAAACTGCAGACAAGCAGAAATGTGATAAAAGATAGAACAGTCAACTGGTTAAAATTATATTTCCATTCAAAAAGGAATGGTGTTTTCTCACTTGTAGCACAGATTTTATTAATTGGAGAGATGACTTGTACTTTTTCAAATAAATCTTGGGACCAAGATAATAAAACTAAGATTGGAAACCAGCATCAAATCTCAAGCATCTGATTGGCTGAAATCACAACCAGTTGCCATTTCAGCCAATCAGATGCTTGAGTATAGGGGGATTCTGAATACTAGTACTTATCTCAAGTTCAAAATTCTGCTCAAATCTGACACAGTGATATCCCACTAAAAAAAGCACTTCTGGGGCTGGTCAAAAGTGTTCTGAATAATGGGTGGTCTATATTTTGGATGTAAAATACTGGAAAACTGTAAAATGTGTAAAATCAAACTGATGCAAAAACATCAATTCAGCAACAAACTTGTTTTTCAAGTGAAGAAATGAATCGCTGTTTATATAGTTAACCTCAATAAATACAAGCTGTGCCAACAACAAACTGGTTTGAAATGAATTTCAGATCAAGACCTGAAACCTTGCCTCATCATTGGTTAGTGAAACCTTTCCCCCATATATACAACTTTGACCAGTGCAGATCCAATTCACATGCACATCCATGCTGTCTGATCAGGAACTGCACTGTTCGCTTTTTGGTCAGAAATAACCTAATAAATCAAAAGGAACAGTGCAGATCCTGATCAGACCGTACAGATTACACTGGTTGCCTATGCCATAAAGGTGTGTTTATGGAGGAAAGGGTTATATTAAAATGCTTATGTTTATAATGACAGGCTATGCTGACATAGCAATTGTAATATAGCAATATTTGAATTCTTTTGATAGTGTGTATGTGACAGTAGTTTAAGTTTGGGGAAAATATGAATGAAGTCTGATAAAATTCAAATCTGTTTATGAAGTCTGATAAAATTCAAATCTGTTAATGTAGTTTGCTCTACCAGTCCAATTTGCATATGCTTACATCAAATCTCTGTGCAAGAGCAGTAATTTTTCAAAGATTATACTTGACTGCACAAAACTGTGGCAAGTACATCTAAATGTGATGTTGATTAAATATTCATGGTTTCAGTTTAAAATGTAATATAATGTGTAATGCACATCAACAAATTCACTCATACACACAAAGTTTCATTTGTTATATTCTGAAAACTGGTGCAGAAGTTCACTACTTAAAATTTGCAAATCCACCGATGAACAATTCAAGTACACACCCTAATACAACCATCAAATGTTTTAATGTGGGATGCAACATTCTCATATCCTTAGTACATGTAAACATACATGTACATTTAAAGCATATTTTAAACATGAGTTAAGCGTGCAAAACCTTCTGGCCCACATAAAAAGCATGCATGGTGCACCCTCCTGTCTGCAACATGCTGTCATTGCAACAATGGTATATGTATATGTGATGCGTCAAACTATCCTGCTATAATTACTACAAATCAATTAAATGAGGCGATATAAATGTTAACAAATGTATAACATAACTGGTCACTAATTCTCATCAACTTTGGCACTTCACATGTACATTGTAGATAGTTTATCTTTCATGTCTGCATTGTATTGTTTTCGGTATTTTTGGGTCAGAGTTATGGTATCAATTCTAGTAACTTAGAAAAATGTCTCAAAGTCAATATTCAAAATGTTTTAACTTACATCTTACTGTTATTGCAAATGTAAATGGCAAAATACAACATGAAAAATACCTAATTTACTTTAAGGAGAAAACAGATGATTGCTGAAAAAGAAGCTTGAAATAAAAACTGTCAAGCGTGGCATAAAATACACATGTTTGAATCCATCCACATGCCAGTCAGCTATGTGTAGCACATGCCTCATGATTCTACCATGCTGCCATCATGCATATACCTCATCATAATAGATTCTATCCTTCCATAACACTGGCTTCCTTGCAAGTGTCTTTAAGCATAGAACACAAGATTTACTTGAATATTATTTGAAAGACATCTTCAATAGTTTGCACTAACGTTCAAATTATTTGAGACCTTTTTTAATTTTTACTTCAAGGAATATGGCTTTTTTCACAGTGAAAAGTGTAGATCCAGTATGGTCAGAACATCTGTGCCATTATCTGATCATTGTCTACTGTTCGCTTTTAGATTCATTGGGTTGTTTCTAACCAAGAGGTAACAAGTGCAGATTCAGATCAGATAGCATGGATGTGCAGGCTGATCTGGATCTACACTGATTGCAAATGCAGTTAAACCTACATAAATGGTGTAAAGGATAAAACAAATTGTAGAACTCTAAATCATGTGTTGTTACTGCTTAAAACATTTTATTTAACTTACCATAACTTGAATTACATCACTAATCATTTAAAATGAGCTCCCTTTTCAATTAATGATGGTCATCAAATGATTTTTATAAACTGTACTGATTTGAAGAGCTCTTGTGAAAATACGAATTCTGGAACTCACTAGGTGTGATAATTATATTTCTACCTTAACATTGGTAAAATCAAATATATATTTGTTCACCATAAACCTTGTCTACTTCTCTCTCTAAGTAACTTATGTCAAGAGACCAAACACGCTAAAGAATTCTTTAGTATTAATAACAAATTCTATATCTACCTCACTGTAGTCAAGTCTGCCATCTTTGTTTTCATCTACTTCATCAATGATCTTACGTACATCATCACGTGTCATCTGCTCTCCTTGCTGTAAGAAACAAAATTGCAAGTAAAACACTAAAATAAATGTTTTCTCAGTAGCAATATTACAAGAACGCCGGCAACACAACAATTACTTATCAACAATGGCACATCTGGGAACTGGCAAAACAACAATAGCACATCTGAGAACTGGCAAAAAAAAATGGCACATCCGGGAACTGGCAAAACAACAATGGCATGTCGGGGAGCTGGCAAAACAACAATGGCATATCTGGGAACTGGCAATACAACAATAGCACATCATGGAACTGGCAAAACAACAATGACAAATCTGGGAACTGGCAATACAACAATGACACATCAGGGAACTGGCAAAACAACAATGGCACATCTGGGAACTGGCAATACCACAATGGCACATCTGGGAACTGGCAATACAACCATGGCATATCTGGAAACTGGCAAAACAACAATGCCACATCTGGGAACTGGCAAAACAACAATTACATATCTGGGAACTGGCAATACATCAATGGCACATCTGGGAACTGGCAAAACAACAATGAGTCGAATGACATATCTGTGAATTAGCACCACAACAAGATAAGCTGTTTTCATCTCTACCAATTGGTCAATCAATAATTCCTGAAAAATCACCTAGTTCAAGAAAAGCATACTATATTTCAGCAGAACACTAGAACCATAAAGTTCAGAGAAAACAAGTATATTCTGCATGTTTTGTATTGACAGTATAAACAATGTTACAAGCACACAATACAATGGTGTGGTCAACCAAAATAATAATTACAAGGTGTACAAAAAACTCATAGTTATTACATTGGACACAATTTAATGTATTTTCTATAAACAGGTACTCCCTTTGGGTATTGATATAATATCCCTTACTGATAAATTCCAGAAAACCAGTTATTACAAACTAAACTATGAAACTTCCAGCAAAATAATAAAAAAAAATGTCAAAAGAATGCACTTCTGGTTTTTTTTTCTTTAAAAGTCAACATAAAACGATAAAGTTTGCCAGGAGGGCTTTTTTTCTTCTACAGCATTGGCCATTGATGGGCGCCTTCCCTTCAGAAAATTTCTTTAAAATCATGCAGTTTTCCCCAAAAAGTAACATTACATCAGGTTTTTTCATTCCCCTTTAGATAAGAAATCACACTATTTTCCCAAAAATTAAAGGGCATGGGCCCCTTCCCCAGGCAGTAAAAAAAGCCCTGGCCTGTAAAGCATATTACTTGTAAGTTTTATGAAAACAGTCCATATGAACCCAGTGATTTATGTTAGTTTTTGGCTCTAAACAATTATCACATGCATACAGTTTATGTTATAAGTGCAATCATTGTAGATCCAAATCAGCCACCACCGCTGCATGGATCTATACTATGCTTTTAGATTCACGAGGATAACTCTGACAAAAAGCGAACAGTATAGAATCTGATAAGACTTCACAAATGTGCGGGCAGATCTGGATCTACACTGACTGAACATGAGATATAAGCTGTATTACAAACGTTAAAGTTAAAGAACTCTGAATGTAATGATAATAAAACTAAGATGGGAGACCAGTCTCAAATCAAATGCATCTGATTGTTTGAAATGGCGATCAGTCACCATTTCAGCCAATCACATGCTTGAGATTTGAGATTGGTCTCCAGATTTAGTTTTATGATCTTTGCCCAGTACTTACAGCATTCATGATCTTGTAGAGTTCTTCTAGAGAGATATAACCATCTCCATTTAAGTCTATCTTTCTGAATGCCTTCATCAGGTCATCAGCCGTTGTCACGGGCTCCTTCCGACAAATGTCAACAAAATCATTGAATGACAGCTCTTCTGCAAACAGTTATCAAGCTTCATAAGTCCTTTACACACACCTTTCACAATTTTTAGAAAGCTACCTTCTGCATAGCTGAAACCCCCTTCCCTCCCCAAAAAAGTTGTTTACATCGTTGAGTTTTGTGTGTGTGTTAAATTTTATTTAAATGTAAGGAAACAAAATCATTCAAATAGCAATTCAGCAACATTTTAATAGTGTTCATATATAATTGTTTAACTTATCTTAGATTTATTAGTCGAAATTCATTCTTTCATATATATTTATAAATTATATTGTAGTTTTAAACAACATCCGATGACAATCTGGTAAAAGGTGTTGGTCAAGTCTGATTACCAGCCAGATCCCACAGTAAAACCAGAGTGCTGGTACTTTGATCAGTTAGAAATAGAAAAAAATATTATTGTAATCCATTATCTACAACATCAAACAAATGCAGCATCTTCATGAACTGGACAGAAAACAGAATACAATATTGTTTGAAAGGTATATTATACCTGTGTCTCTTGTCCAATACTTGTCTAGAGCTGTTCTTGAAGGATTTCTTCCTGACTGCTGAAGAACTATAACAAAAATAACATATTTGACATATCAGATACAGAATTTACAAATTTTTTTTGAAAGTATTTTGCCAAATACAAACAAAATTTAAATGTTTTTAACAAGTGTTCGTCTCAACAGTCCATTTAAACATTAACTGTTCACTGCAATCTTCATTATACATGTACCAACCTTAAAACAGGAAAAATAACATCACTACAATTTTCTTATTTATTAAGTGTTCTTTAACAAACTCCACATTCAACATTATTTCCAATATATATCTTGTGGAAGCAGCGGCCCAAGCAAAAAATCAGACAAAGATTTCTGATGGATGTGAAATCCAAAGAAATAGCTGACATGCACAAGTTTCTATGAAAAATTAGACTTTATGACTACATAAGTGATCTGTACATACAGGGTCAGAAAAAAAACATCTGAACAGGATATTAACTGTTCATTTCTTAATCAGAAATAACCAGACAAATAAAAAAGTGAAAAATGTAGATCCTGATCAAAGGCATGGATGTGCAAGCTAATATGAAGCTTCACTATTTGTCCATGTGATAAGGGTGTAGCTATAGTAATGGATTAAGTTCCACTAAAAATATAAGCGTGTTTAAAACATTCGCCTACCAATGTTCAATCTTTTCTTGGATTCTATCTTGTCACCAATGTCATCATATATGGCAAGGAAAGCTGCTTTGCATTCCAGGAAGAATTCGCTACTTGTGTCGAGCTGCTTACTTGATCTTCTTGAGGATGACATGATTGAAATATTATCTGTAACACATTCATAATTCTCTAATAATACAATGTCATTTGCAAGTAAATGAGCACTTTTTTAAGTAAACCGGTTAACTGCAGGGTACCAGACTATCCAAAAGTCGAAAAAAAGTGTCAGACATTTGGTCATATAAAATGTAAAAATCTGTCTGACCTAAACAAATTCTGTCCAACCTAAACAACCGATATGTTTACATGAAACGGTGGTGGTATTAATTGTCCTGATGACGAATATCTAATATAAGAAATCACACTAGACAGACAGATTGTGGAGCAGACTTCCCCATTATTAGCTGCCTTACCATTGACAGCTTTCAAAGGAAAATCCTGTCCGACACCTTCCAATAGACAGTGCTGGCAAGTTTTTATCTGCATCAATTATAAATTTTTAAATATATTTTCACTGCAATTTTAAAAATGCCCATGCAAAATATGTGCCTGTACAAGAATATCCTGCTTAGTCTGTGATCCGCGACTCTCATTTGCAAAAACAGCGCACATGGATTTCTAAAAAAACTGAAGATTGTATTAAGTCTTACCTATTACCTTTCTGATTTTTAAATTTTTTTCAAATTATTTCAAGGTATTTAAGGGAAAAAAAAAAGTAAAAAATAATCTTAGACAGACATGGGGCAAATTAAATTTTAATGCTAATGCATTAATAATGCATTACTTTTTCCCAATAATGCAAGGTAATGATTAATGCAACAAATCTAGCATTATTTTAATGTAATTTAATGCATTACCAATGTCAAAATGCTGTAATGCTTAGCATTATTGGGCATTAATTGAATTTTGTTCCCTATTGGATTCTTTCACTATAAATTGATTTATTTAATATGAAAATATATGTTAATAGTGACTTGTTTAATACTTAGGTGCTCTAAAGATTAAATATGTTATTTTTTATAATTATTACAAATCTAATTAATAGCATAATAGCAAAAGAAAAATATGAATATAACGGTTAAGTAGTAGTTTGTAGTAACAACAAGGTACAGACTATAGAGTAAAGCTTTTGCATCAGAATGTTGTAGTTTGAACACTTTTTATATTAAGCCAGGAGTTCTTAAGCTGAGTTGTGGAAAGAAAATGCTCTATTTACAAAAAAAAATCAATGCCATTAATCTATTAAGCTCTTTCTACAATTACAGTACAATTGAATCGTTTCAATGTACACATTCATTGGAAATAGATAATTTCCCACCAATTTTCAAACACTTCTGAATATTTCTAAAAATGCTACTGATAGGTATTAGAAGTTCAGTGCAAAATACCAAAAATATTTTTTAAAAAGACAGCATCAAAATCATCTATAACTTTCAACAAACTACACACACTCACAAAATGTCAAGATGTTATATTTTTCTTGAATTTATTACGCTTACTGATTCAGTATATATTTTATAGAGTCTGTGACAGATTTAAGGAAAATCAACATGTAATGCAGATGAAAGTGACATAATTATTTAATTAGATTAGTTGCCAGTTATGTCCTTGGTCAATATGACTTTCCAGATGTGTGAAAAACAGCAATAAATTGAGAATAACTAAAGTGTGTGAAAAGCTAAACCTGTACTGTATTAATTCATATCTGCTTAGACTAGTTTTGTTCTAAGCCCTTGAGGTGTCATTTTAGATCTTAACACTTTCATATTGACACTTTGTATATTATTAAACTTGTGTTGTTTTTTGTGTGGAAGCAAATAACTTTTTTATTATATATTGACAGTTGACTTAAGTATTTATTGTTAGTTCACATGCACATAAAATAATGCTTAATTTAATGCATTACTTTTTGAAAAATGCTAATTTAATGCATTACTTTCAAAAAATACAGTAATGCTAATTTAATTTAATGCACAAATTTGGCAAATAATGATAATTTAATGCATTACTTTTGAAAATAATTCGCCCCATGTCTGATCTTAGAAAGTACAAAATAGGCAGCAACACATTTCATTTTTGACGATATTACCCATTTCGGTAATGAAATGTCATGCAAGAAGAAAAAAAGAAAAAACAATATTAACAAATTATACCTTTATGTACTTTTTTTCAAAGTCAGTTTGAGTTTTGGCATCTTTCGCGGTAATACTGCCTTATCAGGTCATGATCAAACACCTATGCATATAAAACAAGTTACGGGACACAATAACAAGGTATGGGACATCATAACATTCTCTTTGTGTAATAAGTATGACATACGCAGTATTTAAGATAATCTTTAACGAATTAATAGTAGTGCATCGTGAATTTAAAAGGGACCTTTGAAGTTCAGGTTCTATCTTTCTGCTGTGAAGTTTACCAGTAGATATTGGCTACAAAGTCTTTGTTTATCACAAAACACCAACAATTCAAAAAATATGGTGGTATAAAACAACTTGATATCGAGAGCGAGTCTAAATGACATCATCAGAGCTAAAAAAACTAAAAGAAACAAAAGAATTGTGATAACGATAACCGAAAATGCTGTATTTGTCTCGTATCTGGTCTGTCCTGTTCCTGTTTCATTTTCCTAATTTTAATCAAAAGTCATTTTTTAATGATCTGTAACTATAAGTAACTAGAATAATATGTAATCTTTATATCTGTAAATATAATAATGACGGTACTTGTACAAAGCGCTGTCTTGTATGTGTTTCCTTCAAAATTAGGCAGAACGTTTTCGGAAAACTTGACGATTTACACATACTCACAAAGTCAAGTTTGGGAAGAAGACATTTTTCTTCGGAAGGAAGTTTTTAAAGCAATTGAATTGTATATTTGATTTAGAATACATGTATATACGCCTTTCCAATAATTCGATGAATTTGTTTGGTTACCTCCCCTGTCCAGTCACGTGACTGCTCTACAGGAAAAATGATTGCTCACTGTAATAACGTAATAGGGAATATGTACCTACAACTTTCTTTTTTATCATAAAATTCTTTTTTGAAAAATATATTTTTTCTTTGAATTAGTAATAAATCAGCGTCATGATATTTTTGAATATAATTTATAAAACAATCAGGTTTCTGACTAAAAGTGTCAATTCATTATTCCTCGCATTAAACACTAAACGACTTGAACTAACAGACAGTCGCAGTGTTCTCTTCACGGCTTAATTGAGTCTCGTTTCCGGATTAGCGTGTCTATTCAACTACTGACATCATGTTGTGATTATGTCGGCGGCGATTGATTTTGAAGACGGCATGCCATAAACATGTCAAGCTGTCTCGCACACGGGGTCATCTGTCAATTACTTAAAGGGGCAGATATCATTGACCAATAGAGATCGTGTAATTTCTATTTGCAAGGTATCTACACCTCCCAATTCTTAAGTATTTCGGAGTCCTTTAACTACTGGATGTGCCAGCAAATGTATTTGATTTAGCACTTAAATGGATTCTTAATCAACATTACGACACGTTCTAGAAACAAAAGCCGTCAATAACAAACAAATCTTGTCAAAACATTTTATATATGTTTAATTAAGAGTATGGGCTTTTATGCCAAAATTACAATCTGTCAAACCTAAGAAATCTAAATTGGATATGCAACCATATTGTGATATAAATATTCCCATCATTTTGGAAGCCGGCATCTAAATCCTTGGATTTTATTCTACGAATGATACTTCTACAACAAACAATCAGATTACCGATCCTGTTTTATTTCAAGACAGAATCAATCATATTTGGTTGTGAAGTATACGTAACATTTTAAATATTCAAATTATTTCTTCGTTGACCATAAACGCCTTAAATTTTTAGGACAATTCTATTGTTCAAATGTGTAAGTATCAACAAATTCAGATTGTATTTTTTTGTCTACAGATCATGTAACCAGATGTTGACATATCACGATTTCCGGATAATAGCGCATTACTAGCCTTAGCAATTTGCAACATTTACACCAGTAAAATATATTTTCAGCAGAAAAGATATTAAGAAGAAATTGTTGTACATAATTGGTAAAATTAATGCTTACGTTTGTCCAAATTGCGTTTCATACTGCCTACTATCAACAAGAATGGTACATGTTCTTAAATCATTAAAAATCTAAATATCTAATAAATAGTAAACATAAAAAAGTCTGGCTAGAATAACAGACCAGCAACTTATTTTTTCACCGCCGGCGCGAACGCAGACCTGCAATATAGCGGATAAGGTTAGCTATTATGTGCTTAAGCCATTAGCCCGATCGTTCAGCTATCCTGCAGAGCCTCGTTTTGGATTAATTTTCGGTCGCGGGAAGTAACTCGTACAGGACTGCGAAACTGTTTATTGGAAAGGCGTATACAAGTAGATGAAATTTTGGTGTTGATATAAATTTGGACTCGTATCTTGCTTGAAGTTTGAAGACATCTAAATTTCAACCAATTTGAAAATATACTTATCGTGCCTTCTGGAATCGTAATATTCATAGACAAACTGCATGGTGGAAGTGTGAAATGAGCAAATAATTTTTCTGATTCGACTTGGGGTAAAGGCTATGCAGAAACGTATTTGGAATAGAGAATATTGCAGTTTATTCAATATTACAGTGTCAAACATGGTGAAGACAGCAAATGTCACTGTTAAGTGAGACTGAGTGAAGTGCCAGGGCACGACAAATCCATTGCCTGGTGCCCGCGGGCTACCACATTCGACCCTGCGGAGTGCGGACTACCAAAAAATTAGAGCGAGCGTCCGCCGGGCCACCTTAAAATTCCCATATTGGTTGCCCGACTAATCAACAGTTTCGAAATATCCAATAAACAGGAAGTTTAGTTATGACACTTTGCGGTAAAAACAAACACGCGCGGGTAGTTATAGATTTTGTCACCTTTGATCTCTTGCCTTCAATTAGTTGACAAATACGCATGTTCTGTTGAATACTATGTAATTAATAGAGCGCGAGGATACAATGAAATTATGCGGTAATTTAATTTGTTTTGATTAGATCATCACGCTGTCAATTAAATAACCTGTTGATTTCTTTTTCACACTTTCGACTGACTAATTAAAATAATATTAATAATAAATTGAAGCAAAAATCAAAGTCAAAAATCGGCAAATAATAAGCGCAATTAAATAAAGGGAGGTAATAAAAAGCAACATTATTTAGCAATTTTATACAGGGACACAGTTACCTAAGTGTTGAAGCGAAAATTTACTTCAAACATCAACATAGCAATTGCTCGTAGTCAATTTTTCTATTTTTTATTTTGGTCATCCAAAATATTTTCTGTATGTTTTATACCGTCTATTCCCTATTAAACGCCCCCGGGGGCGTTACATTTTGCAAAGGGGGGGCATTTAATAGAGACCAACTATTGACAAAATGTAGTTTTCAATAATTGTGTTTTTTTTTAATAAATAACCGTAGGAAACAATTTTGTCATTTTCCTAGAACTTATTTTTAAAAAACTTAACCTGAAATGAAATTTTTCACACCGAAATGATTACAGTGGGGCTCCGCTATATCGTGGTCCGTGGGGTCCATCCCCTCAAATCGCAATATTATTGGATCCGCGAGATTCGCGGGACAAAGAACTTATGCTATTCTTAGGTCCGTACATGTATTACTTGTAACATTTTATCGGTTTATTGAAAATAAATCCTTTGTTTGCATGTTGTTTTGTTATTATCTAACAGGTGCTATAAAATTATTACTTTGTGAATTTAACTCACAAAAGTTTATACTGCGGGCGTTAGTCTAATGCGAACTCATGTATTTGTTTGACCTGCACGCTGTTTTGAATGAAAACAATACGCTTGCAGTTTTAATCTTTATTGTTTATATCTTCAATCATCATTACTAAAATAATATTGTAAAACATAATGTAGGCATGAGCTTCTCAAATTAGAAGCCAATTAACAACATCAAACACATTTGTCATGCTATCTGCAGTAGGTGCGAAAAACAACCATTCAGTAACCATTTTGCGTACATGATTAGGTGCCCCAGTGTTTGTACAACAATTTATTACTTAACAATTTTATGACAGTTTGATATTTTAATAAACGTAGGAAACAATCAACAGTTCATAAAGAAACATTTTACAATTGTTTCAACGATTCTCGGTACGTTAATAAACGGGCGTCATTGTCTTTATCGATTAACGCGGTATTAACGTTGTTACTTCCCTTTTTTCCCTTTCTAAATTTACAAAAATGGCCATTGACAGAATTTTACTATCTTTTATGAAAAAAAAAACGGCATCCAAGGGTCGACCACGTTATATTGGATTTCGCGATATAGCGGAGCTCCACTGTATTTGGATTTATGCTGAGAGATTAAGATCGTCATGTCATGGTAAGTCACTCGTTTACTTTTGAAAAAAGACTGGGGGGGCGTTTATTAGGGGAGGGGCGTTTAATAGGGAATATACGGTATGTATTTAACGGTAGCCCATAGGTCTTTGTGTTCATTATATTAACAACTATGTACCTAATTACGCAAATATTCCAGCAACATCAGACATGTATAATAAAATCTTATGTTGATAACTAATATATATTAAAACTACAAATATAGTTATAGAATAGAGGAATACATGGACTGATTAAAAATAGAAAAAACTGAACAGCATCAGCTGAAGATTTTTTATCAAGTAAAACTGAGGATATACAGTCAGCAACAAAACACTGCATTGTAAAAAATCCCTCACTTTTTTCATTCCAATCTTTCACTTTTTAGAAACCAATCTCCCACCTAATGATTTAAACGGTTCACAGGTATGCGTTAAAAATATATTCTTACTATCATATTACTGCTACAGTTTTGGATGCTACTATGATAAAGTAAATAAAGTATTTTATCTTGGGTGTTTACTATTAATAAGGTAATCCAAACACAATTACTGGTTTTATCTTTGGTGAAATGTGTATATATAATCATATTTATAGTAATAAATACACGACCGGAAAGTCCGGGCTACCAAGCAAAAATCTTGGTAGCCCGCTGGGCTACCAAGTAATTTTAGAATTTGTCATCCCTGAGTGCGGTACTATACTGGTCATCATTGGTGTCGCGTCATCATTTGTCTCGCGGTATTTGCGTTGCGCCCTCTACCGATTGTTTACGACGTCACGTTGCTGACCTATATTTGTGGTTTGACGAAAAAATGTTTTTTCAACAGTTATGAGCAGTTTCTTGGTGAGTATTCGATCCTATACATCAAATATAGTGTTTTTGTTAGAAATGAAGCAAAAAAACTCACCTTCAGCCCTTATTTTTGTCCTATTTTGCTTTGTTTACAAGTTCGTCTGCACCTCCCATAGCCCCGGAAGTGTTTATATGTAGTTAGGTAACCGACCACTAAATTTTAAATTGGATAGGTAACCGACCACTAAATATTAAATATGGAATGAAAGTTCTTTCAATTGCAAGCACTGTCCAGAGGAGTAATTTTTTACAGTCAGTGTGATTAACAGTTGTTATTTGTTAAAATTAAGATAACAGTTAAAGTTTTGACATGTTCACCTATCACACTTTAAATGACTTGTTATCTGATTAAACATTTAGTGTTCTAAACCTATGAGTGTTCGATTTATTCCAAGAATTTTCACATACCGCGAAACTAATGATGACGTCATCAAGACAACATGGCGGACACCAATGACAATCATATGGATGCATTCTATTGTTTTTGGATATTCCATGGTCATTTTAAGAATTAAATAACAGGAAAAGGTTGGAATAGGAGAAATAAATCAAAATTTAACAGGTTAGTTTCTTTTCGTCTTTACTTCATTGTGATAACTGTTAAGTAACGCGAACCAACAGATGACCAGTATAACTCAACCATAGCTGGGTTAAGAGTGCAACACATTCAGCTTATATTTAAGGAAGTATGCAATATAAAAATTAGTATTATGTTACCAAGATTCTCTCTAAATTTAACTATTTGTTTTGAATACTTCTGAATAATTTTCTTGTGTTGTCCACACTTGTCTATGAACTTAAACCAACAAAATGTGACAAGCACGTAAATCTCACACCAAGTCACTTACCCCAAAGCATGAAGTATGTTCCAATTTTGATGAAAGTATCAATGCACACACAAACTACAGATACTATATACTTACTTTAATTTTTTTATTTTTTGTTTTACAAGAATGTTGATGTCGTTGTTGTTGTTGTATATATTAGCTACTACGCACATGCGCAGAAAGGTCATTATTTTAACCGGTATCTTGAACCCGGGTACATCCCGTTTAAGCCGCCCGAACTTGATTGCACTGGTGTCCTCAGGTGGTCACTCGATCTGTTAATCTGTTGATTTTTAATCCCGCGACACGGATATTAAATGTTTTCATCAAGCCACTGACCTAACTTCACTTTCAGAATCGAGTTGAAATACAGTACGACTATAGGTACAGTATCACTAACTACAGAATTGGACATATGCTAGGCAGTGCTCTACATTTTTTAAATAATAATTATGATAATAAGTAAATCAAATAATGTATCCGGACTATTTACTTGGTCGGGTGCAAGATTTCCAGTATGGTGGTTCCATTATGGCATTATTAAGAAGGTTGTGTACAAGATAATTTCTAATTTTGTGACTTTAATTTCCACGAAAATAACATTTGTCGCTCAAATGAGGAGATTCCAACAAACCTACCAAACAATCCTTGATTCCGCCCCTGACTACAAATTGTTTACTCATTTGTAGTTCAAGTTAAATCAATGCATTGAGCTCGGAGATTCAATACTGTTAACGGGAGAGAGTTCCATACAGTTATAGTCTTTGGAAATGATATTTCGAAGTGGATCTAGTTATTATAGCAGACTGCAAGGACGTAGTAATGGAGTCAGTTTGTCAACGTAGTTTGGTAGTGATATTTACTTTAGACTGGGACTTAAGCCTTGAAGGTCCAACTTTATTCAAACAAGTTAGACTAAATGTCTCTCTACCCTCCTGTTAGCACAACTATTTGTGCGCGACAAGGAATTTTCTATATATGTGATGATCGTCCTTCGTAAAGGACAGACATCTGTAAAAAGTCAGTATGATAATGGGTCTGTGCTTGCAGTCGAATTATTGAGACTACGCTCCTGTATGGCTGGCCAAGATAATACTTTGAACATTTTGCCGGCATGGCTTTAATTACGCCATTTTTTCAGTAGGTCTGCGTACTTTGCTCGAATGTCTATACCTGTCTGATAGTGAGTGTTCCAAATTTGGGACCCATATATGGGTTAGTCATGTCCCTGCAGACATACAATTGGTTTTATTAGGGGCAATTAATTACAATTAATCAAATTACGTCTTAAAAAACTGAGCGTTTTATTGGCACATGATGAAACTCGATTAAACCGAGCATACAACATTTTCGTATTTGTTGTGTTTTGTGGTTTTCAACGTTCCCCTTTTCATCTAGTTCTACTGGTGTACACAAAATGATTTTCGGTAGTTCAGTACACCACGGTCTAAAGCGCCACTGTTTTTGAATTTTAAGCAGTTTCTTTGGAAAATAACAACTCGTTCGTCATCTCGTTCGTCCCGCACGATATGAGCAGTTCTGAAGAAAATTGCTAATAAAACCCTAATCTAGATCTACCCGCTATACCGCAATTCACTAAAAAAAAAACTCGCTCGCTCGCTCGCTCGCTCGCTCGCTCACTCACTCACTCACTCACTCCCATTCAAACCAAAGAACGTTCTTTTCTTTAAATTAAAGCACAAGTAGATTTTACATATTTTAGTTGATATGCAACAGTTTATTCGCCCAAGCCATCAAGTTTTAAATTCTAATTTTATTTGTTTCCGATTGTGAAGCGAATGTCAGGCGTGTATGCATCCTAGCCACAACAGATTTAAAAAAAGGGAACAATACCAAATTTCCCGTTATCTTTTTAATTTCGTTACGGGTTTTTGAAGTTCTTTTATGTAAAGAAATGTAAATAACGTATATTCAATCATATTTCGATGGTAATTTTTCGCCCGTCTTTGATAAGTACTATTTTTTGTACGTTTCCTGGAATATGGATCATTAAGCCGTCAGGATCGGGATCTGCTTTGTCTATTGTCTTGTCCCTTACTTTCGTATCTGCTAAACGATCCAACTCGGGACATGAATTCAGTTTTGGCTTTAGCTTGTCTGTCGATTGGTCAATGTTAGTAAACCGCTTTTTTCCACGAACGTTATTCATTCTGTCCAAAACTTCAGTTTCACTGGATGTTTGTTGGAAACGTGTAGTTACAACAGATTTTCTCGCTGGTGCAGTTTTGTCATTTTTAAACATTTTCTTGAGCGAACGAAGAACACGGTGTCGTTTCCTGAGCTTCGCTTCGGACGAAGATATACCTGGGAATAAACCGTCATTCAGCGACAAATTATCCACGCTGTAACCTATATTGTCCGAACCCTGAAGCTCCATACAGTCTAGTCTTTCTTGGCAACACTCTGTGTTGTAGTATTGAAGCTCGTCCTCTATTTCGCGGCATGTCTGAAGTTCATCATGTAATCCAAAAAGATTACCACACTCGTATTCGGTAGATACCTGTTCATTATTACAGTTTATTTTATCGTCGTCAAAGATATTCCAGTCCTTTTGGGCCCCCAATTTCTCCAACAAATCCTTTTCGTTTACTCTCTGATTCCATCTTTTGATCTTGTCATCTTGGTCAGAGCATTCGGCAGTTGGCATCGATTTAAGCATATTCCAAATCACAGCAGCAAGAAGACCTTCGAATCGAGTATCTTTTATTAGGATGTTGACGCGTTGACTTTGATCACACCATGGCAAATTTGTATAATACGTTCTTGAAGTTATATCTCTTCTTGAATGGATAATGAATTTAGATTGACCGTGTAACAAGTTCGCCAATATTGATCGAAATATGAAGTCCAGCTGTTCATCTTGAAGAATAGATCTTGTGTTTTTGCGAACCTCGTACACAAACCTGTTGTAATTATGCAAAATAGCATCCATAACCACCAGAAAATGTTGTTTATCAATTGTAGAAAAACAAAAATCAATTGCTGACCCAGACAATGCCACCATTGAATCCCGACAATCCGTAAACGCTTGCGATGCTCGAGACAACATTCTAGCTTAATAAACTGGTGAAGAAATTTGTTATTTCAATTTGAAGTAAGCCATTTTTATTCTTGTAATTGCTATGACAATGACGTAAGATGAGGTATTATGTTTTCGACGTCACTTTGCGTAGGATTGACGCGCTAAATGAAGTTCGCCGTATTCCCATTACGGATATTATTAGCATTCGCAGTACGACTTCGCTGCTGATAATGGAATGCTATTATTCTGAATATACCGCATAGACCGTTCCGTGTTCACCGTCATGTGCACACCGTCGTTTGGAATGGAATAATTGGTACTTTTTGTAAATTTTGAGATAAGCCTTACTCGGGACCCAACTCGGTGACGAGGGACGTAATATGCATTTCTATTACTGCTCATGAACAGGCTCAATTAAACCGAACCTGCAAATTTCCATTTATTTATACATTCAACCTTTAAAGAAAGAAAATCAAAGAATATGATTATAGTGGCACATGTCAAGGGAAACTACCGCACGTAATGTTGAGCCCAACGCAGAATTACGTTTATGTCGCATTATCCCGAAACCATCACACGTGTTAGTGGTATCTCAAATCAGGTTGAAACTACCATATTTAATATTGATTCCTCTACACAATAACATGTAATTTTAAAATCACATATGTAAATAAACGTTTCACCCATCAGAATAAAATGATTTTTCTAGCAGATATTATGTTAAAACCGTAACACGCATAAACAAAAGTGTTATAAAGGCCCTATCACACTATAGCGCGTTTCCAGTGCATTGCCACGGCGTTGTTTAATTTTCCAGAACGCCTTGAGATCTCAAGAAAAATATGATATTTTTTTGTGAGGATGGAGATGTCACGGCGTCCTCACTGCGACCAAGGCGTTGCTACTGTGCTCACATGGCGTTCTATCGCGTTCCTACGGAGTTCTTGTTGGCGATTGCCTGCACTCTTACGGCGCTTCCACTGCGTGCACTGCGCTTTCACGGCGCTCTTACGGCGCTTCCACTGCGTGCATTGCCACACCGTTCAACCCGATAAGGTGAATGCCGTGGTTTTTCGGCGAAACTGAGTATTGGCCTGAGTTTTACATTTTCCCGCAATATCTTAGCAGACAAAAATATACATATTGATTCCCTGTTTGTTAAGGACTCTACTGACGAAATCTTGACGCACACAGGATATTATTTACAGAGAAATTGCAGAAAAAGTGTGCAATTTTGCGACAAAATATGTCATTTGACGAATCGGTCGCAAATATCATTTTTTATTACCAAATCTGAAATATTTGAAATATTCCATGATAAAGTTCAATTATTTCCCTGTAATTATTTGAAACCACAGCTTCCAATTTGCTTTCTCTAGAAAGATATTTACTTTTAAACTTGGTACATCGTGCAGGGGGTCCAACGTATTTGTTTTTTTCGGAATTGTAAGTGAGCGACATGTTCTCTGCGGAACAAAATGGCGGAAAATTGTGTGATTTGGTGCATTTCAGGAGATATTTTGACCTGGTAAGTAGATTTATATCAATGTTATCGTAATATAAATACGCCTACCCGGAGGCCAGATGTGTAAGCTCCACTCGGTTTTTTAACTTATGTTTCTAGAGGCCTAAACAAAAAAGTTATTGAATGTATAAACTGAAAGATTGTTTGCTTACAAAGTGAAAATAGAAAATTTTGTGACTTAAAACTGTGTTTTTAGTCAAAATATAACGTTCTTGGACCTATTTTAGCGAAATTATTATCGAGTTTTTGCATATATTTCTTCACGGCGGCTTTTGCACTTTACATGGGTACTTTATGGCCAATCTTTTTATGTTCAAACACCTTAAATGTTTGGCGTGGAAGTGGTAAGCATGTTTTTGTTCGGTGCAGAATCTGAATAACACTCATACGCGTTTATATAAGTGAAAGTAAGACACTAGCTGACAAATGTTAAAAATCAAACCAAAAGCCTGTATTTTACCCAAACACACGGATGTTCCTTTATATCTTTGCCCGAAAATGGCTTTACCAAAACAAGAACTTCATATGTATTTATAATATCAATTAGAATCTACCTACCCATTCTCGTGTTTGTTTGTGTGTGTGTGTGTGCGTGTGTGCGCGTACATATAAATCTATACCCCGATATAAATTTCTTACCAGTCCAGTCTCTTTTCTTATTTTAGGTGGAATAATAAGTTGTATCTAGGGTTGCACCTGTAGAAGTTGTTGCGGGATGGGTAAACGTCATTTCACTATGCCCCGTATGACGCACAAGTCTGATTCCCAGGGCTTTTAACTTATTAAGGGTAACACGCTTTTGTAGCCTCCTTCAGTAAGCAAAATTACTTCCATAATTGTTTTTATTTAAAAGAAAAAGATGCTTTCCTTTTTACGTACAAAAATTTCTAAATATTGTAAATATGACACAGAATATACCCAAACAACAATACCGAGCATAGCATTTTGTTATAAGGGTATTCCGAGATATTTTGACAGGATTATAAGTATATTGCATGAGTGTGAGGTGAAGATGGAAAAATCTGTCACCGAGGGGGAACTGTTTTGTGGGAACGAGGCTTTGTCGAGTTCCCGCCAAAACTGTTCACCCGAGGTGACAGATTTTTCTATCTTTACCGAATGTCCCATGCAAGATACTTTTTCTTGCATACCTTTTACTGTTCATTTGTGTATATGTATACAAAATAAATTTTGTTTCCTTACGCTTAAATATTGACGTAAACGTAAATCTTATTTTTTATTGACGTCACTAACTTGAATAAATTACGTCAGATACTTGAAGACTGTAAACTGTAAACTCGCTTCTCGCCAAAAGACAATGGCACTTGACTGTGTATTCGGCCAGCAAATGCCTTGTGGTCGTAATTAAGGTGTCAAAATAAGTGGCAACTGGGTATATAAGACTGTAGAAAGTGGTCGCATTATGGAATATGGAATAGCGGGGTGGTCGTATAATCGATGCGAGCGACCATTGAATTATATAGGAAAAATCTGTTCTTTCTAAAAGTGCCCGTAACAGCGGGATGGTCTTGAAATTGAGGTGGTCACAAGGCGAGAGTTTACTTATCAAGAGGTAGAATAATATACAAGTATAATATGTGGTAGATAATTTTGATTAACAAATACGCGATATGTTCATATTTGGGTAACAAATCGGCTTTTATTTTGATTATTAACATTTGTTATCAGCTCTTGTTTTACTTTAAATTATATTAACGCATACGAGTGTGTTATTCAGATTCTGCACCGAACAAAAACATGCTTACCACTTCCACGCCAAACATTAAAGGTGTTTGAACATAAAAAAATTGGCCATAAAGTACCCATGTAAAGTGCAAAAGCCGCCGTGAAGTAATATATGCAAAAACTCGATAATAATTTCGCTAAAATAGGTCCTAGAACGTTATATTTTGACTAAAAACACAGTTTTAAGTCACAAAATTTTCTATTTTCACTTTGTAAACAAACAATCTTTCAGTTTATACATTCAATAACTTTTTTCTTTAGGCCTCTAGAAACATAAGTTAAAAAACCGAGTGGAGCTTACACATCTGGCCTCCGGGTAGGCATATTTATATTACGATAACATTGATATAAATCTACTTACCAGGTCAAAATATCTCCTGAAATGCACCAAATCACACAATTTTCCGCCATTTTGTTCCGCAGAGAACATGTCGCTCACTTACAATTCCGAAAAAACCAAATACGTTGAACCCCCTGATCGTGGTGATTTTGGTAATGACAACGACCGTTAACACTTAAATATTGGTACAGTTGAATGCAGTTTCGTCATAGATTGGATAAAGTTAACGGCCGTCAAGTGAAAATTAGCGTCGTCTCTACAATAATTAACACTGGTCTTGAGAACATAATTAAATGTTTTTATTGCATCGTGACTTGACCGATGGTTTTTTAACGCGCACATTGCAGGGAAATAATTGAACTTTATCATGGAATATCTCAAATATTTCAGATTTGGTAATAAAAAAAAGATATTTGCGGCCGATTCGTCAAATGACATATTTTGTCGCAAAATTGCCCACTTTTTCTGCAATTTCTTTGTAAATAATACCCTGTGTGCGTCAAGATTTCGTCAGTAGAGTCCTTAACAAACAGGGAATCAATATGTATATTTTTGTCTGCTAAGATATTGCGGGAAAATGTAAAAATCAGGCCAATACTCAGTTTCGCCGAAAAACGTTCATGTACACAAGCAACTGCCGTCGGCTTACCCACGGCATTCACCTTATCGGGATGAACGGTGTGATTGCGCTTTCATGGCGATCTTACGACGCGTCCACTACGTGCACTGCGTTTTCACCTCAGCAGTGACCAAAACCCGCCAACAGAACATGTCTGTGTGGGGTTCACAGAATTCTTCCTTTGAAAGTGCCTTCGCAATACTAGATGAGTGAAGGAATCCGCTCAATATATTAGTAAGTTTTAATCCTGGTTCGAGCCCTTTTCTTTACAGAGTGCGGGTTGCACTTAGTAAGTTGAAGTATCTAGCAGGATCCTCATATCGTAGCTCAGGCATGAGTCGGTGACAGTGGCCTTGCTGCAACTTTCTGCCTTCGTCAAGCCATAATTGAACCAAAACTCTCATACGCCCTTGAGCCCTCATCCTTCGTCGTGTAAGAATGACAGACATTCGGCCAGCAGTAAGCCGATATCAGTCATAATGAAATGAGTTTGTTTGTATATCTTGTACATTTTTACCATTTCGCTCGTGTATGTCATGCAAACGCCAATGGACGCGGAAGAAGCGCATTAGGAGCGCAATGATCGCCATGACAACGCAGTAGAAGCGCATACGGAGCGCACTGATCGCCGCGACAGCTCCATGCAGTCGTCGAAAGAGCGCAGTAAAATAACTAGCACTCCGTATAAGCGCCGTAGACGCGCCATGAAGCGCAGTAGAGTCGCAGTGACATCTCGGACCGTGCAATCTCCACGCAAGCGCTTCCGTTTACCATGGCGTTCGCACTGCGACCTTTGTGCGTGCCCGCGGAGCTCGCGTGGCGTTGTAGAAGATCTTACTGCTCTGCTACGGCGACCTTCCGGCGACCCCACTGCGCTCTTATCAGAACGCCGAGCGACGGCGTTTGTTTTGTGCATGCTCAAAGTGAGCGCCGTGGCTAGGCGTTCTATGCGATTCCACTGCGTCTACTGGCAATGCCACTGCGTTGCTGCGGCGATGCTTGCGATCGTACTGGGCTCACCTCGGCGTTCTTGGACGCCGTGAGATCGCCGTGGGAACGCGACCATAGTGTGACAGGGGTTTTAAGCAATCATGGTAATCTTGATTCGACTGCACGTCAGGTTATACCGTCAAATAACACAGTTGCGGCGTTCCATAGTTACCGGCAGATAGATCAAACGTTAAAATACATAATAAATTACTAAAAAGACCAAAAGTCATAAAAAATACACGAATCAGTCTCTATTCTAGATACTAATTTTATTAAGATAAACGATAATATTATAATGACTTATCTTTATTAAATATAACACTATTTATTGACATAATCAAACATCTTTTTGTCTGCTTAAAACTCTGTATTTATCTAGAAGAAGATCAAGGTAAGTCAGTATTGGTTGGTAGTAACCTTTGCCGTGTACATGGTGCCGGAAGTGTTTCCGGGAACCACCGACAAGTCCAAAGGGAACCAGTTTGTGAAGACCGAAAGGAAAGTCATATCCACTATGATTGTCAACCAGAATTCCAATAAATAAAGGTATAAACACCATTCTAGTAAATGGATGACTGTTAAACACTTTCAATGCAAAGTTGGCCGACAATATCAAGGCTAATCGTTCTACAACTGTTAATTGATTTGTCACATGGGAATGCAAAACATCATGATCATGGTGATATTTATGGATATAATTGTATAAATAATAGTTTTTGTGCAGAGCCAGGTGGATAAAAAAGAACAGCGCATCAAAAACGATGAAGCTTGCTCCAAGCTGCACTACAATAGCGAGAACTGATGGCGGTTCGATCGGCAAACTCCGTGTTACTTGTATCCAATGCCTCCGCTTTTCAGCCAAGTCCGAAGGGTCTACACCGTAATATTTCTTAACCATAAATGTGTCGAGGAACATCAGTGGCGATACATAGACAACAGCCATTTTCAGTATCTCTGATCGTGTAGTGTGAACATATCGTACGGACGGATGGATCTTGTACTTGTCGAGGTACCGGATGTGATCTACAAGCCATGGGTAGACCCCCATAATGAGGCCATAGCAGACCGTTGTGAAGAATGTCTCAAAGTAGACCGAGTTAAAAAACCACGTGGTCAGCAGATAACTGTAGATGAAGTTGATGTAAGTCTGGATGTGATCCTTTTCACAAACCGTCGTCATAGCAATCAGACAGACGCACAAACGAAGGACGTAGACATGTTGTCGACTCTGGAAATTCTCTGTTTCTAAAATAGCAAGGGTTTCATAAATGAGCGTTGATGATTTACATATTTCAAGATGTTTATGGTTCTTCAGATGTTTATTTAATCTAAACTTACAAAATTTACAATCAAGTTCAGTAATAAACTAGTGTTATTGGTATTTAATTATGTAAAACTGTTTTATAATAACTTCCTTATAATATTTTACAAAATTTATGGGGATTTACCTTTTGTACTGACACGTTGTCTTCCAATCGACTCATCTCGTCGATCTTCGTAACTAGAGAAAGATTGGTAAAAAGAACATAAAAGTTAACAGGTGAACTTGCTGCTGAAGGGTAAGGGGAAATGTAGTCAAACTAAGGGGATATGTACTCAAACTAAAATCTACGAACCGTGAATCCACGATCAACGGGTCGGTTAAGGGCTTACCACACTCCTCCCAACCACATTCATCGATAAAAAGAAAATTATAAAAATCTCAATAATGGCAAAATGCCGTTCAATGAAACTTTGCATAAATGTATGTCATTAATGTATCTTTATTTTGCATATGGTAAGACATGTTATAACAGTAAAGAAAAATAGCGAGATCTAAAAATTCCCTCAATTTCTATTTACGTAAATTCACAAAAACTAAACAACACAAAACATCATTTTAAGTGCCCACATAAGTAATATGATACTGACAACAATTTATTTTGTCCTCGTGACTTGCATATGTAAAATTTACGAGATATTAGTAAAAGTGCGTTTGACCTTCGATTTCCTGGTCGCTTTCTGGTCGCGTAAACGGATGACAATCACTGATTTCCCTTTTAGTAGTTGAAAGTTTTTTTTACAAAGTACACAACATTTTCTTGTCATTATCATTGAACTCACGTGGGAATTTAAAATTATGTTTCGTATTGCTTAGTTTTTGTGAATTTATGTAAATAGAAATGTAAGGAATTTTTAGGTCTAGCTTTTTTCTTTACTTTTCTAACGTGTCTTACTGTATGCAAAATAAAGATACATTAGTAACATTCATTTGTGCAAAGTTTCATTGAATGGCATTTTGCCATTATTGAGATTTTGATAATTTTCTTTTTATCGATGAACGTGGTTGGGAGGAGTGTGGTAAGCCCTTAACCTTGTCGAAATTTTCGCACGTTAGAATATTGCCATCTAATTTGCCCGCAAAAAATATGAAGCGTTTCAGGGTCGGACGCAAGATTTCCAGATAAGGGGTCAGTTTGGGGCCGTTTTAAGGTAGTTACATGATAATTTCCAACGTTTTGACCAATATCCTACTAAATATTAGATATATGTTTGCCTAAAAAGGGAGTTCGAGCAACCCCACTGAACAGGGGTCCGACCCGCGTTTAATTTGAATATTAAGAAAATATCGGAGTTAAATAATAAAAAAACACATTTAGTTATTTGTACATTATGACAAATATGAAAAACCACATTTTAAGCATGAATATTTCGGCATTTCAATGAATAAAATTTGACACTTATGGTTTATTTATACAACTAAAATATAATAAAAAATGTATCAATATTTACCTTATGTCTTGACATGCTTCACTCCTCATCTTTTTAATAGATATGAATGAAAAAAGCAATTAGCTCGTATCCGTGTGATGGTAAATGTACATCGTATTGATCAAGCTTTATCGATAGTTCTATTTCACATAGTTCAATAGTCAGTACGAGTTGCCAAGGTATTAATGCACGCGATGACAAAATTACAGGGATTTTATTAACACACTAGTTTACCGTTTAAGTTAATTGTTTTCAGTATTATTTATTACTGCTTTAGAAACAGTCTTACAAGAAATTTAAAAAAAAAACACGAAAAGTATAATATTATTTATTAAATAATAATATAAACACTATTTTACTGCAAAATCGAACTTTACACGACTTAAGTATCTGTTAATAATTATTAAGGAACGCTCATTTGTCTCATTGTATACCTGTAGGTTAATTTTACTTTAAAACAATTACATGTATGGGCTATTCATAAAAAAGACAAAGCAACATTTGTACTAATAGAATATGGAAGCCTATTAGGGCCAAATAAATTATTTTTTGTGTTTATTTTTTTTAAACTTTATAACTTTAATTTTCAACAAACTAGCTTGAATTTACAACTTACAAGTTAAATTTTTAAGATACTAACTTTAATTTCCAACATAATATCTTGAATTTTTAACCTATTAAGTTTAATTTTCAAGATACAAACTTGAGTTTTTAACTTATAAACTTGGCTTTTCAACACAATAACTTAATTTTTAACTTATTATCTTGAATTTTCAACTTATTAACTTGAATTTTCAATTTTCTAACTTGTATTTACAACTTTATAACTTGAATTTTCAACCCTTTTTTCTTGAATTTTTAACATAACTTTGAATGAAAACTTATTAACTTGAATTTTCAATTTATTATCTTGCATTTTCAACTTATTATCTTGAATTTAAGTTAATAAATTGAAATTTAAGATATTGTATGGAAAACTCAAGTTAATTAGTTAAAACTTTAAGATATTAGGCCTATATTGAAAATTCAAGTTAGTATCTTGAAAATTCAAGTTAATATTTTGAAAATTCAAGTTAGTAAATCAATTTATCTGGGTAATGGGCTTCCGTAAATACAACATACAAAGCAAGATTTATTTCAAACTCTAGTTCTTGTACAAAAACTAAATTATCCGTGCTCTTAACATCTTATCTAACGGCTACAAAAGAACATGTAATTAGGTAATGCGAAACCACTGGCAAAAATTTATTTTGGTCTATGAAAAATTCAAATGACGTTTTAAAGAAGCTTAAATCAAATAATTTTCAGGCGTTCTGTTTGTCTACTTATGATTTTTCAACTTTGTAAACTTCTCTCCCTCATAATTGAATTAGAGAAAAGCTAACCAGTCTCATTGAAAAAACTTTTGCCAGAGAAATCGGATAATATTTATGGTAGATTTGGTGCCTCTATTTATAAACAAGTAATAGGCATTCCAATGGGTACTAATTGTGCACCCCTTGTTGCTGATCTGTTTTTATACTGTTTAAAATGAAAGAGATTTCATGTTGTCTCTTTCTACCGAAAATCAGGATGACATTATGATAGCACAACGTGGTAACTTGATGAATTGTTGATTATAGATAATAACCATTTTCCATCTCTGGTTTAATAAAATATATCCAAATGAACTACAACTTAATAAAGCAAACACTTCAGATAAGCAAGCCAACTTTCTTGATTTTAATCTTTCTATTCAAAATGGATACGTCACTACTAAAATTTATGATAAAAGAGATGATTTTAATTTTAATATAGTAAATTTTCCGTTTTTAGACGGCGATGGTGCAACATCTTACGGAGTTTATTTCTCACAGCTTGTTCGTTTTTCTAGAGCTTGCAATGATTTCAATGAAGGTAATATTTGCATAACAGAAAAACATTTAAAACAAAGTTATCGGTATCACAAATTTAGGAAAATCTTTTGCAAATTTTATCGCCGATACCCAGATTTAATTCAAAAATACAGGTGCAGTTTAAAATTACTTTTGCATCAAGGTATTCCACAGCCAGTTTTTTATGGAGATTTAATTTATAAACTTAAGAACATAAAAGGCAAGGTTAATTTCTCCCGGATATTCGTAAAAACCATAAATTCAAATAGAAAGGTTACCAAAATGACATTCTATACGCACCGGAATGCCTATTACTTGTTAATAAATAGAAGAACCAAATCTCAAATAAATATATCCAATAAAATTGTGAGCGCCTGGATAAGGTCTTGACAGGTCCATGAAGTATAATTATCATAAGAACCATCTGTAAAGAATGCCCTATGTTCATTACAAGCGATAAATGTTTTATTTTCTCTAGCAAAAGTTTTTTCAATGAGACTGGTTAGCTTATAATTACAGCTTTTAACAACACCTCGAGGTACCTTGATGATTTATTAAATATAGACAATAACCATTTTCCATTACTGGTTAATAAGATTTATCCTAAAGAACTACAACTTAATAAAGCGAACACTTCAGAGAAGCAAGCAAACTTTCTCGATCTTAATCTGTCCATTGAAAATGGTTATGTCACTACTAAAATTTATGATAAAAGAGATGATTTTAATTTTAATATAGTAAATTTTCCGTTTTTAGACGGCGATGTTCCCCGTGCAACATCTTATGGGGTTTATATCTCACAGCTTGTTCGCTTTTCAAGAGCTTGCAACGATGTTAATGATTTCAATGAACGTAATCTTTGCATTACAGAAAAAACTTTTAAAACAAGGTTATCAGTATCACAAATTAAGGAAAACATTTTGCAAGTTTTATCACCGATACCCAGATCTAATTCATAAATACAGGTGCAGTTTAAAATCACTTTTGCAACAAGGTATTTCACAGCCAGTTTTTTTATAGAGATTTAATTTATAAACTTAAGAAGATAAAAGGCAGTGTTGATTTCTCCCGGTTAGTCGTACAAACCATCTGTAAATTTAAAAAGAAAGGTAACTAACATGATATTTTACAGCGCTCTGCAGGCCTGGTAATTAACCCTTCTACAGTTGATCATTATGCTTACCTCTTTGGTTGCACGACGGTGGCAGGGGTTTAAGAGTTTATGAAGGTTTATGGGGAAATCTTTTCTTAAATGAACCTAGAAGCTCGGTTTGTTTCTTTTATCCCTGTCATCGTGTTCTTGCTGATTTTACTCCAGGAGCTCTGGTCTCGGTAAGATCATTGAGTACCCGCCCCTTCGGCTTTGCAATGCTCTTAGCTTCTTATGTTTTATATGTGTGTGTGCTTTTGCATGCAACATTGTTAAGCCGGTAAGTGGGTTGGAGTTTTTTCACCAAGACAACTTGTACTTGTTTTGTGATATGAGAACCTGTTTGGGCAAGTGTGAGGTTGGTGCACCCTAGAACCTGGTTTAAACCCCCAGTGGCAATTTGATTGTAAATCCGAGGTCAGGAAATAATAACGTCAACGTCAGCATGCGCCCAAGAAACATTATAAATATTAACAACGTGATGTTATTATAAAACGACTTTGAAATTTGAAACTGGTAAGAAAAGGACATTGATGCTGCAAAGCAAATAATTAATCAAGAAGAACATATCGTAACCCCCTCCCCATGACAAATCTTCCCCACCCCAACTCAACCGGATGCAAAACGCGTAAGATTTTGAAATACGCGAAAACGTAACACACCGCTTGGTCCCACGGTACCTAATGCTCAATCAAGCTTCACACGTTCTTCCAATGTCAGTATCACGATTGTTAGTCCAGAAAGTCTTTCTTTTTCATTAGCCTAGATCTCTTTTCCCTGGATTCAGCTGGCAAGGAGTTCCATAGTCTGGCCGCTGAATACCTAAACGAGATTTTATCGTACCTCTCTGTTCTAGGTGTAGGTAGTTCTACTAAATTTCTGTACCTAAAATTGTAAGTAGAATTCTTGTATTGTAATCGGTCATGGAGATAAGTTGGTACCATTTTATTTAAAAGTTTAAAAGCGTCAAGGGCAAGTGTTCTCATCATTCCTGTTTTTAGAGATGATAGTCCAGACTTTTCCAATAAAATATCATAAAAGCTTTGGTAATCATAATATGATTAAGTTTGAATTAATTTATGAGACATAGGGAGTCCTGTTCAAGGGTATGTAGTAGGCCCTTTGGGCATTTGCTTTGATATGAAAGTTTGTAGTCATCAGCATAATTATATAAAGAGCTTCTATGAACAAAAGAAAAAAATATCATTTATGAAGATGTTGAAGAAAAGAGGGCCTAGTTAAGAACCTTGCAGGACACCCTTTACAATATGCTGAAAAGTGCTATATTTATCCCTTAATTGTACACATTGTTTTCTACAGGAGAGATACCTCTGAATTAAGGTGACAGAGGATTCAGATAAACAATAGTGTCTATATTTCAATAAAAGCAAATCATGCGGTATGCAGTCAAAGGCCTTTGAAAGGTCCATGAGCACCGCAGCCAAATTCTCATCTAGAGCTTATTTCCAATCCTCTACAACCTTCAGAAGTGTAGTGCTACAGCCATAAGCAGGTCTGAAGGCACCAAGGAGTGCCAAATATTACTAAAATGTTCAATAAGTTGGGTGTAAATAGCTCTTTCAAACACCTTTGATATAATTGGTAGTAGGCTGACCGGTCTATAGTTTCCTTTGTCTAATGTACTGTTTTTCTTGTGTATAGGTACTACTTGTGCTATTTTCATTTAATCGGGAAATAACATTCATTAGGAGATCTATTTACAAGGTTAGAGATATGTTCCGAAATAACAGAACTCTAATTTAACCATTCTGGTTAACAGAAATATTGTCAATTCCAGTAGCTTTTTTACACACTTTTGGTTCAGTTGTTTAGAAACAAAATTCTCACCAATATTTGTTAAAGACATTTCTCTGCAATTTTTATCCTCCATTTGAATTTACATATACATGTACTCGTACTTTCGTGGTTATTGTCAAATTTGATAGATGTATCCCCCATATCATTTGCCACATTGACATAAAAATCATTAAAAATGTTACACATTTGTTCTTGGTCAGTGTAAGTTATCATTTTCCATAAGAACTGTATTTTTCTTAACAGTTGTACCTTGGTTTGTTAGAAAAGGCTTTATTGTTGTCCAAAAATCTTCATTATTAGTGCCACCAGAACATCTATCAATAAAATATTGGCCAAATGACTTGCGTTTGATTTTTGTAACAAGATTTCTCATTTGTCTGTACCCGTGTCAGTTTTTATCAGTCTTTTGTTCCTTAAATTTATGAAATAGCATGTGATATACCAACTTCCGGAGTACTTAGTTCAAAGAAGGTGCCGGGCATCTAGGCTGTTTTTTTTTTTTGTTTTGACTGGGGCATGCTTATCAAAACAAGTTCTAATTGCAGAGCCTACGGCATCTGTAGCCGCTTTCAGTGAAGCGCCCTGTGTAATATTTTTAAAATCAATTTTGCTGAGATCTTTATAAAAAGCCTCAATGTCAAAATTGTTAAAACTTCTATAAGAAATCCACTTAGTTTTACTTGGGGGAACATTAAAATCAAGCTGAAATCATTCCATGTTATGAAAATTGCAAGTAAAGTTTTAAACATTTAGACATTTGTCAGGTTTGTTGGTAAAATAATCATTAATAAGGCTTGGAAATGTGCGACTGCACGAGAATAACTATTATGTTCAATGCACAACTTTTAAATAAGGTTTAATTAATCTATATTTTTTGCAATTTCATAGAAATCCGGAGATTTTTACTAGAAATCCAGAGATCCGGAGAAGTAACTTAAAATCCTAAGATTCCGGATAAAATCCAGAGATTTGGCAGGCCAGTTACATGTTTAGTTATTAAGTAATAAGTATTAATGCATTTTAGCACTTAGAACTTTACATTATACCACTTGTGAATAAGTGATAAAGTGATGGGATTTGGTGCTTAGACCTTTTTTTCGGTATTTTTTAAATCATCGCACGTGATTCCTATATAATTCCTATAATAATACAATCATAGGGATTGATAGGTAGCGAGTATATTTTGTTTTGTTTTTTCGAAACAGTAATGTCAGCATAACGATTTTGCCCCGGGCCGAAATTGACTGTACCTTGTATTAATTAAGACATTGTCTACAACCCGTGAATCAGCAAGTGGGCCGGTTAGCTCAGTTGGTTAGAGCGTCGTGCTAATAACGCGAATGTCGTGGGTTCGACCCCCACACTGGCCACTATTTTTCTTCTCTAAGCAGTATTCTTCTAACGTGTGTATACGATTGCTTAATGCACATGCTCGATTATTATTATTTTGGAACGAAAAAAAAATGCTCAAGTTTTACCAAAACGGGAAGGTTGACTTTGTCAAGCGGTTTGCACAATTATTCCGATATCTATGGTTATCGACCAATAACAATAGATATCGGTCCGATAACCATAGGTGTTGACAATTTAACTAGGCCGGTTACCGACATAGTTAAAAGTGAAAGCACTAGTTCTCGGGCAATAACCATATTTATCGTCAATAACCATAGTTCTTGGTTCGAGAACTGTGGATATCGCCAAAAACTATAGTTACCGACCGAAAACCAATGTGTGCGGCGAAAACCGAGTTTACCGGGCGAAAACTAGGGTTTTCATCAATATCTAAGGTTTCCGAAAATATTGTTCAATTAGCACGACCCCCTAGATATTGATCATTATATTAAGGGCCTGCCACACTCCTCCCAATTCTATTCATCGATAAAAAGAAAATTATCAAAATCTCAATAACGGCAAAATGCTGTTAAATGAAACTTTGCACAAGTGTATGTTATTAATGTATCTTTATTTTACAGATGGTAAGACATATAAGAAAAGTAAAGAAAAATAGCGAGATCTAAAAATTCCCTCAACTTCTATTTACATAAATTCACAAAAACTAAAGAACACAAAACATCATTTTAAATGCCCACATGAGTAATATGATACTGACAACAATTTATTGTGTCCTCATGATTTACTTATGTAAACTTTACGAGATATTAGTAAAAGTGTGTTTGACCTTCAATTTCCTGGTCGCGTAAACTGATGACAATCACTGATTTCTCTTGTAATAGTTGAACGTTTTTTACAAAGTACACAACATTTTCTTGTCAGTATCATTGCGCTCACGAGAGAATTTAAAGTTATGTTCTGCATCGCCTAGTTTTTGTGAATTTATGTAAATAGAATTCAAGGAAGTTTTAGGTCTAGCTTTGTTTCTTTACTTTTCTATTTTGTCTTACTGTATGCAAAATAAAGATACATTAGTAACCTTCATTTGTGCAAAGTTTCATTGAATGGCATTTTGTCATTACTGAGATTTGATGATTTTTATTTTATCGATGAATAGGATTGGGAGGAGTGTGGCGATGCCTTAAATTAAACTAGGGTAGAATTAGACGAAATTCATCAACTTAAATTAAGAAAAACTGTCACGGCGGCACCAAGACACTTCCGCAATCGCGTAGAATTAAGACGATCACGAACATTGATGCGTTCAACGTCAGACCATTGCTGCTTTGAAACTAAACACAATTTTATAAAAAATGCATGTCAAGTTGTATTGTTATTGGCATGTCTAAAATACATTTATTTTTTTATATAAATATTGTAAATTAGCTACAAATGGTCAGAAACGACAAAATCCGTTTCATTTGAAAAGTTTCTGGATTTCAAGGAATCATAATATGAGACAAGAAGCAGGGCAGGCAATTAGCGAGAACATTTTTTTTTATAAAGGTCTCAGAATTAAAGAATTTCAAAACACTTATAGAGTTACACACCTTTGTAATGATTTATTTTTGTTATTAGTGCGATCGCTGACCGGATGTCTCATTGGTGCCGTTTTCATTGTGCGTCCAAAATGTGATCATTCCAATGTTTAACAACCGTAAAAGGGTTAATAAAAAAATCCATGGATTATCTACATGTCCTTAATCACTTTTGAGGTATTCTAAAGTTATCGTATTTTCTCAAATCGTTTAGTGCAAAAACACTGTAACTTCTTATTTCAACGGTTCTTATATCATTTTTGCAATAATGTGACCACATATAAAACTTAGACAAGAGTGCGAGGGACACAGGATTGTTATGGAACAGGCAGCAACTAAATGCTACCATAACATGTGTATGAACATAAAACAGTGTTCACCATTTTAAGGCATGTGTGGCTAGTGCCTTACAACGGTGAACATGTTGTTTGGCTTACTGTCATACTAACAAAACATTACACACTTTCAAAATTTGAAAAATATTTATTAATAGCATATATTCACAGACCAACATATTTCCAATTCATTTTATTAATTACAGTATACATATGTTTATAAGCCAACATATTTTCATTTCATTCAGAGCAGTGACCACAACACTTTAAAATAGTAGCTGATATTTTATAATCAATTACATATATTTGTATATGTAAATGTTAAAACTTAACAGATTCATGTTGAATAAATACAAAATAGATGGGTGTAACTGTGTTCATTTGAGCAAGTACTCTTTGTAAAATTGTAAAGCACATATAATGTACATACTGTGAATGATAAATGACGAACATGATAAAATCACAAACTTTCAACTCATTCAATAACAAATATTTTATAGTATCTTAGTTAATTCTTGTTAACAATTTTGCAAAAATTGTAAAAAAAAGCTTACTTTTTTTTTTTGACCGACATCAAAGTCCTTCATGGAACATGGCTATTATCCCATTGGTGAACAGTGTAGATCCAGATCAGCTGGCACAATCTTGTTGCCATTCATAATCTACACTGTTAACTTTTAGATTCATTAGGTTATTTCTGACCAAGAAACACGCCAGAGTTGTCAAGTTGTAAATAAGGTAATGCTGGCGCTTTTAAAATCTCTCGACTTGATAATAAAAGCTAGTTTTGTCATGTTTTAAGTAGATGTGTATTAAATATTAACAAAATACAATGCTGACTGTTTCTATAACTTACTTTAATAGACATTTTAAAATTTCTAAAAGGACTTTTTATAATTTAAAAACCAGCAGACAGGTGCAGTAAAACATTGAAAGTTGCAATATGTCAAGTGTGATTATTTAAGTCAAAGACACCTGGCATTGTTTTAGACTATGACAGACAGCCTTGCAAACCTGTACTGCAGTGAAAAGTTATCTCGGACTAATACAACTGGACTCGAGTTAGAATCTACACAATGCTTCAACAACTCACATAGACCTAATGCTGCCACAAATCCCACCCCTCCCCCATTCCCTGTACCCAAAGAGAACCCTCCAGAATTTAGGTACCCAATAACATCTCTGGTCCCTACTTTAACCTTTACATCCATCTTGTCTCTAGTCATTTTCAAGTTCCTGTCCACTTTTGGTTTTCCTTTTACATTGTTAACTTTCATCTGTCTTTTCATTTCCTTCTTTTCAGCCAGAACAGGATCTGATTGAAGGGGTTCTACAGGGCCCCCATAGCTTTTGTTCAGAAGGAGTTGTTCTAGATCCTTCTTTGTTGGAAGACAAACCATAGAGAACTGATTAGGACAACCTTTCTGTAACATGTCAAGCTTTACAGGGATAATAGCACTGTTGTGTTCTTGCTTTAAAGCACTGAACACATCTACGTTTTGTTTGTTTTTGTTACTTGAACCCATTTTCTGACCTTTTCTATGAATTATAGGCTGACATAAGTTCTGAAGACGTCTTAACACTTTTGTATCTCGTAGAACATAGAATGGTGTCTTGGTATGATATAACCCATTAATATCCCCACCTTCTATGGAATGAACACGTTCTCCGTTAGATCTCTTATAATCAGTATCAACTTCCTGCCATTCTTTAACTAACAAATCCCAAGGGCAAATGAATGGAGAAACTACTCCGTATTTTGTGAAGTTTGGTCGTTTAGCCGGTGGTACTCGGTTATATTTATCCACTTTCTCTTGTTCCAAGTCCAGCTGATGTTGCCTGCCTGGAGCAGTATCCGGGAAGTCATTGGGAAACAACAAGGCCTTTTCCTCATAAGCATTACACTCCCTCTCCCTGAGCCCTGCACATCGGGCTCCACGGTACACAAAAGCCAACCAGAAGGCCATGCCCCACCCCTTGGGCAACAGGAGATCAAACCCTCCACCCCTCCCTAAGTTGGGATCATGACCTTGTGTGTAAGAAGCAGACATTACTCCAGGTCTTTGAATAACAATGACAGGAACTCTGGATTCTTCATCACCCAGATCTAACGGAAATCCTGTAAAGACAAGACCAAAATCAAAGAGTAAATATTGTGTGCAACTTTCTTTGTAAGCAAAGCATTTTAAAGCTGTTTTTAACCTAGATTTTTGGCAAATGAATTGTTATAAATGAAACGCTGATTATACATTATAGAGAGGGAAAATCAAATAAATTATTATTATGGTTGGTTATTTCTTACCAACGAGGTATCCAGAGAAGGTGTTATTGATGCATATATCAGCACTTATCCCAGTCATTGACTGTTCAGAGGTTGCTGTCATACTTGGACATTTTCCCACTCATTAAGTAATCAGTGTCTTACAGTATATTTAGGTGGCAATGTGGCAGCTTAACAGTAAAATTATTTTGTCCGTTTTAGTAAACTAAACAACACCACAAATCTGCAATAAATGCTAGAACTTTCATTTTCCTAGGAAATTCTCCAGTAACATGTATTTCATGACCAAACAAGAAGACGTCGCAAGGGACCATATTTTAAGTTAAATGTTTCTTCTTAAATTTCAAGAGAAAAAGGTTTTCTTCTTAAAATTTAGGTTAAAAAGAGGCATCACTATGACAAAAACAGAACAGAGTTATGAAACTTTATAATTTTTATTGTTATGTCAGACAACTGTGTTATTAAAGTTCCAAAACCATACTTTGAATGGTTACTGAGAAAAAGTGAGTTTAAACAAAAAACTTAATGAAATGTTGACACCCACCTGCACGCCCTCCCACCCGCACAACAACATACCCCAATCTTGCATTAATGAGGTAATTAAGAGTGTTGGTTTAGTTGAAATATTTGCAAAGATATCTTTTGGACAAGATATGTGACGGCAGAATGGATGGAAAAGGCAATCACTACACCAATCTGATTAAAATCATCTCCTGAAAACTGCTATGCTAACAGGATCTGACAACGAGTAACTAAAACATGCTTTTATCACTAACCCTTTGAACCAATCAGATAATGGTCTACAAAAACGCAAAAGTGAAAGTAAACATAGTATTTTAAACCATGGAAAGTGTTGACAGCCTTCGTAAGACATATTTTATTGAAGATATATGTGTTTGTGTAGTACTGCATTCATTTCTAATGTAATGACATCTTCAGATCATTTTGCGAGCGTTTTAAATCATGCTTCCAATTTTTATAAATAGTAATCGGGGAAAACCTCATTAGCCTATGTACGGTGTCCTAGGGCCATCATCAGATCTAACATTTTGTTAGATCTGACTTTAGTGAGATTGTCACTACACTTGCCTCTGGGACTGAGGACATAAAATTTTGTTAACATATACTCATCATTCATGGTATCAAAGGAGCCCTGTAATATCTTCCAATATTGTTTTTATTAATTTTCTATCTAAATAAAGAAAATAAACATTACCTGGGACAATATTCTGAGACTTGAGGTCGTTGATCTTGTGGTCTGAGATTATGTTGGTGGAAACTTCTTGCCGAATTGTCTCTACCCAGAGCGGGGAGCTGGACACTTCTGCTGATAGCTGCTCTCTAAATGTTGTAGCATCTTGATTAATATCTAAACAAACCCAAAAATGTTCATGTTGAATTACATACCGACAGTCAGTAAACCCTTTACTCCATAAATATGCCTTTATCGCAAGGTCTAACAGTGTAGATCCTGATCTGGTGGCACAGATGTGTCAGCTTATCTGGATCTACACCATTCGCACATGAAATAAAATGCACATATATGGAGTAAAGAGTAACTACTTTATTTAAAGTTCACATGTTCTATCATTAAAATATGTTGAAAATGAATAATTTTATGTCAAATACTTTTCATGGAGCTAATTTATCATAACTTATAAAACAAATAAGTCCAAATTGATTTAATGTCTTCAAATATTAAATCAACACTAACAAAAATGATTTTTTACATCTCCAGGAGATACAAGTATATATCTCAACCCTTTCCTCACACCTTAATTGCGTGGGCGAACAGTTTAGATTCAGATCAGCTGGCACATCCACGCCATCTGATCAGGATCTAAACTGTTCACTTTTTGATTTGTTACGTTACCTCTGACCAAATGCACCCAGTGCAGATACTGATCAGACGGCATAGATCAGGATCGACACTGGTCACACGTGCGTAAAAATGCTATATATGGAGTAAAGGGTTAATGTGGTATCATTCAATTTCGTGACACATTTTTTTAGCAAAAACCATAAATGACATACCCTGGTATTCCGAAAGGCAAAAATTTGTGTATTATTATATTATAACATTAGGTTTCATAGTTATTAAGTTTCCCCGAGATTTAATTTTTTGCTATAACCATACTTCCAGAGTTCATGTACTAAAGTTTGCAGTTTAGGGGAAGTTTTTTTTAAATTCTTGTAACATGAGGAAAAGTTCAGAATATATGTTGCTATTTTCTGAACTATGCTTCATATTCCAAGATAAGTTAACCAAATGCCTGAAGGGTTCATAAGCCCTTACTACAATGTTTATGGCATGGGAAAAACGAGTAGATCAAGATTAGCTGGCACATCTGTGTCCAAGGTTATAAAACTGAGCATGGAAACCAGTCTCAAATCTCAAGCATCTGATTGGCTGAAATGGCGACCAGTCGCCATTTCAGCCAATCAGATGCTTGAGATTTGAGACTGGTTTCCAATCTCAGCTTTATAACCTTGGGTACTGTACTGTCTGATAAAGATCTACACTGTACGCTTTAGATTCATTAGGTTTTTTCTGACCAAGAAGGGAACAGTGCAGAACTAGACCAGACAGCATGGATATGTCGGCTGATCTGGATCTACATTGTTCCCAAATACAATAAAACCTGTAAGTATGGTTCACTTGACAGACTACCTTACTGAGCTGAGCAGTTGTATGAAGTTTGATGAGTCTCTTCACAAGTTGCAGAATAAAGCTCTGCACAGAAGATTTTGTGTACAAACTTATCTTTAAAGCCTAAATTGACTGTGTGCTATGTTTGGGCTAGTTTAAGCCTTGTTACAAAATTAGAAATAATTTTCTTTTAAAAGTTTTTCTTAAATTCCAAGAACAAACATAAATATCATTTCTAATGCCCACTATACCTACCAGATTCTTCAGTTACAACTTTTGTGCGCTGATATGGTCTGGTCAGACGAGGATCTCTAGTTGTCAAGCCAACCACACAATGGGGAGGTAACTCTGATGGTGACTGACACGAACCAATACTCTCTATAAACTCTCTTTGTGTCACATGACCCATAGAATATTTTGGGTTTTCATAGAAACCTTTCCACCAAGGTTCACTGTTGCCTGAGAAACTGAGTGGTACTATGTTTGCCTGTTGAAGAGTATCAACAAGGACTGCTGTAGACTGAGGTCCAGTCAGGTTAAACCTCAGTAGTGACCCCGTTAGTGACCTCATTGACACCCCATTATCTGCTCCAGAACAAACAACATCAGTTTTGTATTTATCACAAATAAATGGAGTTTTAGCAGAATCAGGTAAGTTTGTTATCTCTTTATTGCATAACTGTGTGTCAGATTTATTCAAAACAAAACTACTTTTCTCCACTTTGGTTTTTGTCAAATTCAGGCACTTTGAAAATTCTTGCCAAATTTGGTCAAAACTACAAGGATGGCACCAGATCCAAAGCTGTTTCTGATTGGTTCCCCCACTTCCATTCTTGACTGTGATTGGTTGGGAAGGATTCCACATGAAGGTTACCGGTCCAATTGTGCTTGAAGGGTATTTGTCATACTCATATATAACAGTGTGACCCTCTCTGGTACCAGCAAGACATGAAACTGCTGCAAATGTGCAACCTATAAAAGGAATTGTAATGAGCCAACAACTAGGAATTGAGGTAAAATTCTAATATATGAAATATGCAACCTGTACACTAGTTTTTTCTCTTCTCCAAATAAATTTATAAAGGAAAAACATACCTATGTAAAATATTATCTGGTTTAAACTCAGTGTAGCATTCGGCCTTACCCCGAAACGAAACAGTAAGAACAAAGCAGTTAGAATTTATCTAGCAAAAGTTTTAGTACCAGTTATATTTATGTTGATGGATAATGAAAGAAAAATTGTATTGCGATACTTATATACCCTCTTTGATGCATTGGAATATTTCATTGGATTCTTCCCCATAATGCTTGTGCGAAAAAATATTGTTTAGATCAACTTTAAAGAAAACAAAAGACTTTATTTGCTATTAAGTATAGTTTCTATATTTGCATATGTACCATTTGGTTTCAAATAGAAGTGTATTTATAACATTTGAAAACTTATGTGGATTGTATCCAAGCGCTATGTTCTGTGCAGAAAATGTTAGAGATGAGTGACCTATCGCGGAAAGTGCACTGTTAATAATATGGTAAGATTCTTTCCAAAAAGGTTTGACTTTTTCACAGTCACAGAATAAATGTATTAAGCTTTCATGATGTGTTTTGCATAAGGTGCATAAACCATTCAACAGGCCCATTGTTCAGTAAAAATCATGTTGTGAAGAAACTTCCATTGAAAATGTTTTGCTTTATGGAAGCATATGAATGTAAACAGTTCTTCCAGATATGCAGCCATTTAAATTTTAAATCAAGGTTGAGATGTTCCTCACACCTTCTCTCTGTATGTAATTTAGTTTGTTTATTTAGACAATATAACTGGTTTTTATCGATTATAACCACAATTATTTGTATTATCTTAATAATTTAGCATTAATGTCTAGTGTAGAAAAGATATGGTTGTTTGTCAAGAGACATGCTAGTCGCTAAAAAATCAGTGTAGGTTTTTAGAATACCCGATTGTAAAAGTTCCCATTGGTATATATTATATTTGCAATACTTGTACTGCATATTTCATTATCAATTTATTTTGAAGTAAAAACATATCAATTCTTGACTTTGATTCATTGAAGTGCATTCTTTTTGTTAGTGTCTCCGCACGATATCTTCAGTTTTGACAGCAGAAATTAAATCATGGAAGTCAAGTGACGCAAGAGAAATTTTGGTGCATGATTTATGGTCTAAAACTGAGTTAAATATGCTATTGAAGTCACCACCAATTATATGGGGACATTGAAAACCAGACTATTGAGCACTAAGGTATTGAAAGAAATGATCAAACCATTCCATTTTGAAAAATAATTAATAATCAATGAAATCAGTGGCTGAAACTGATGGCTCCTGAAAATGAACTAAATTCTATTTTACAAATGATTTAAAGTACAATATATTTTATTTTAATTAAATATTAGTTTCAAAACTTTTTTCTTCATACAATAGGAAAATTGAACTTACCAGTGTTAGGACTTGTAACATGAGCCAGACCTTCCAGTATTTTATCTTGAGGTCCAATAATCTCTACACAGCTCATGTATGACTGGTCCTGTAACACAGATAAACTGGTACATGTAATGGGTTATTAACCCGTTTTTCCATGTATTCGGGTTTTATGGTATATGTGACCAGTGTAGATCCAGATCAGCCTGCTCATCCATGCCACCTGATCAGGATCTACAGTGGTCACATCTACTCTTTTCACCCATTCTATAAAACCTAAATCAATGGAGCAAATGGTAAATACAGGCATACTGTTGATCCATCTGCCACATGAGTGCTTTAGACCTGCTAGAACACAATTTTTTAGTTTTTAAATTTTTATCTGACAGTCTTATGCATAATAATATTATAACAAGAAAATTATATTAAGGGAAATAAGTCAGTTGAACACTTGTGTCGTCCTCTGGCACTCTGTCGGAATAAAATGCAAGTGTAAACAAGAGCTGTCAGAGGAGACAGCATGCTCGACTATTCGAATCATTTGAAACAAATGCAATTTGAAGATTAAAACAATAACAACTATGGCCATACATTCATGTGCAATCAGGAAAAATATTTACAAGTGAATGGTACGGGAGAAATTCTTTTCAAATAACAGAAATAATTCCTAAATGTACCATAAATATTAAACTGAATAGGGGAATAACTATGAAATATTTCTGAATTTGTTAGAAAACTTGTTAGTAATTTTTTATTAGAGACATTTACTTTTAGTCAAATATCAATCACTTCAGTAATGTTACAGAAAAAGAACTGAAATGAAAATATAATGGTAGTTTGAAGTTGATACCTTAAGTATTTGCAAAGTTATCGGTGAAGTGCACTTAAGTGAAAATATAAGTGAAACTAGAAATGTGTCCATAGGACACGGATGCCCCGCTATGCATCATTTTCAGACACTCAAGTGCAATGATGGGAATAATACGCGATACACTGCCCTTTCATGGTGAACATTTGTGTCAAGTTTTTTTGAAATCCCTCCATTTATAATGAAGTTACAGCCTGGACAAGAAAATTCTATTTTTGGTAACAGTGACCTTGACCTTGGACCTTCAGGCTTGGGTATTGTGCGGACACACTGCCTTTTCATGAACATTTGTGCAAAGTTATTTTAATATCCCTCCATTTATAACAAAGTAACAGCCAGGACAAGATAATTCTATTTTTAGTAACAGTGACCTTGACCTTTGACCTACAGGCATGGGCATGGTACGTGACACACCGCCCTGTCATGGTGAACATTTGTGTCAAATTATTTTGAAATCCTTCCATTCATAACAAAGTTACAGCCTGGACAAGAAAATTCTATTTTTAGTAACAGTGACCTTGACCTTGGATCTACAGGCATGGGTATTGTGCGGACACACCGCCTTGTCATGGTGAACATTTGTGCCAAGATATTTTGAAATCCCTCCATTCATAACAAAGTAACAGCCTAGACAAGAAAATTCTATTTTTAGCAACAGTGACCTTGACCATTGACATACAGGCTTGGGCATGTACGTGACACACCGTCTTGATATGGTGAACAATTATACCAAGTTATTTAAAAACCCAATAAGAAATAACAAAGTTACAGAGCGGACACGATTTTGCAAGAAAATTCTATTTTTAGTAACAGTGACCTTGACTTTGGACCTACAGGCATGGGTATTGTACGCGACAAACCGCCTTGTCATGGTGAACATTTGTGCCAAGTTATTTTGAAATCCCTCCATTCATAACTAAGTTAAGGGCCGACTGTATATTTTGCTTAACACAAAATGTAAGCGAAAAAGGGGCATAATTTGAAAAATATTGGAAGAAGGGTTATGGGTCTTGTTGGTTATGATGTAGATTTTGATGGTGAAAATATATTTCAAGTTTCAAGGCAATATCTCAATTAGTTTTAAAGTTAGAGGCAAAATGCATATTTTGCTTGACACAAAATATAAGAAAAAAGGGGCATAACTTGAAATATATTGACAGCAGAGTTATGGGTCTTGTTGGTAATGATGTAGAATTTGATGGTGAATATATATTCCAAGTTTCAAGTTGATATCTCAAGTAGTTTATAAGTTATGGACCAAAGTGCATATTTTCCTTAACGCAAAATTAAAGCGAAAAAGGGGCATAACTTGAAAAATATTGGAAGCAGAGTTATGGGTCTTGTTGGTAATGATGTAGAATTTGATGGTGAATATATATTCCAAGTTTCGAGTTGATATCATAAGTAGTTTTCAAGTAATGGATCAAAGTGCATTTTTTGTTTAACGGACGCCGACGCCGACGACACCGGGGCGAGTAGGATAGCTCCCCTATTCTTTGAATAGTCGAGCTAAAAATCCCTCCATTTATAACAAAGTAACAGCCAGGACAAGATAATTCTATTTTTAGTAACAGTGACCTTGACCTTTGACCTACAGGCATGGGCATGGTACGTGACACACCGCCCTGTCATGGTGAACATTTGTGTCAAATTATTTTGAAATCCTTCCATTCATAACAAAGTTACAGCCTGGACAAGAAAATTCTATTTTTAGTAACAGTGACCTTGACCTTGGATCTACAGGCATGGGTATTGTGCGGACACACCGCCTTGTCATGGTGAACATTTGTGCCAAGATATTTTGAAATCCCTCCATTCATAACAAAGTAACAGCCTAGACAAGAAAATTCTATTTTTAGCAACAGTGACCTTGACCATTGACATACAGGCTTGGGCATGTACGTGACACACCGTCTTGATATGGTGAACAATTATACCAAGTTATTTAAAAACCCAATAAGAAATAACAAAGTTACAGAGCGGACACGATTTTGCAAGAAAATTCTATTTTTAGTAACAGTGACCTTGACTTTGGACCTACAGGCATGGGTATTGTACGCGACACACCGCCTTGTCATGGTGAACATTTGTGCCAAGTTATTTTGAAATCCCTCCATTCATAACGAAGTTAAGGGCCGACTGTATATTTTGCTTAACACAAAATGTAAGCGAAAAAGGGGCATAATTTGAAAAATATTGGAAGAAGGGTTATGGGTCTTGTTGGTTATGATGTAGATTTTGATGGTGAAAATATATTTCAAGTTTCAAGGCAATATCTCAATTAGTTTTAAAGTTAGAGGCAAAATGCATATTTTGCTTGACACAAAATATAAGAAAAAAGGGGCATAACTTGAAATATATTGACAGCAGAGTTATGGGTCTTGTTGGTAATTATGTAGAATTTGATGGTGAATATATATTCCAAGTTTCAAGTTGATATCTCAAGTAGTTTATAAGTTATGGACCAAAGTGCATATTTTACTTAACGCAAAATTTAAGTGAAAAAGGGGCATAACTTGAAAAATATTGGAAGCAGAGTTATGGGTCTTGTTGGTAATGATGTAGAATTTGATGGTGAATATATATTCCAAGTTTCGAGTTGATATCATAAGTAGTTTTCAAGTAATGGACCAAAGTGCATTTTTTGTTTAACGGACGCCGACGCCGCCGACACCGGGGCGAGTAGGATAGCTCCCCTATTCTTCGAATAGTCGAGCTAAAAATCCCTCCATTTATAACAAAGTAACAGCCAGGACAAGATAATTCTATTTTTAGTAACAGTGACCTTGACCTTTGACCTACAGGCATGGGCATGGTACGTGACACACCGCCCTGTCATGGTGAACATTTGTGTCTTGTCCAGGCTGTAACTTTGTTATGAATGGAAGGATTTCAAAATAATTTGACACAAATGTTCACCATGACAGGGCGGTGTGTCACGTACCATGTGGATAAAGCATTATGCAAAATATCAGGCTGCTGCATGTTAATGTTGCTTAGAAAACTGCGACGGAAATTGTGCATGTATGTCAACTATGTGCACAAATGTAAGTATTCAGTAAACAGGAAGTAGATGAGCAAGGAGCATAAAATCGCTTTACACCATATGGGACTATAGGATAAAGCATTATGCAAAATATCAGGCTGCTGCATGTTATAGTTACTTAGAAAACTGCGACGGAAATTGTGCATGTATGTCAACTATGTGTACAAATCTAAGTATTCGGTAAACAGGAAGTAGATGAGCAAGGAGCATAAAATCATTTTACACCATATGGGACTATAGGATAAAGCATTATGCAAATATCAGGCTGCTGCATGTTATAGTTACTTAGAAAACTGCGACGGAAATTGTGCATGTATGTCAACTATGTGCACAAATCTAAGTATTCGGTAAACAGGAAGTAGATGAGCAAGGAGCATAAAATCGCTTTACACCATATGGGACTATAGGATAAAGCATTATGCAAAATATCAGGCTGCTGCATGTTATAGTTGCTTAGAAAACTGCGACGGAAATTGTGCATGTATGTCAACTATGTGTAAAAATCTAAGTATTTGGTGAACAGGAAGTAGGTGAGCAAGGAGCATAAAATCACTTTACACCATATGGGACTATAGGATAAAGCATTATGCATAATATCAGGCTGCTGAATGTAATAGTCGCTTAGAAAACTGTGACGGAAAATTAACATGCCTTTTGGTTGATGTAATGCACCTTTATAGTAACAAAACCTAAAATATTCGGCAAACAGGAAGTAGATGAGCAAGGAGCATGAAATTGCTTTACACCATATGGGACTATAGGATAAAGCAATATGCATAATATCAGGCTGCTGCATGTTATAGTTGCTTAGAAAAATGCGACGGAAAATTAACATGCCTTTTGGTCGATGTAATGCACCTTTTTAGTAACAAAATCTAAAAATATGCGGCAAACAGGAAGTAGATGAGCAAGGAGCATGAAATTGCTTTACACCATATGGGACTATATGATAAAGCAATATGCAAAATATCAGGCTGCTGCATGTTATAGTTGGTGAGAAAACTGCGACGGAAATTTTGTTACGGACAGACGCACGGACGGACGGACGGACAAGGGTAAAACAGTATACCCCCCTCTTCTTCGAAGCAGGGGTATAATAAGCATTAAGTAAACAGGAACTAGACATGTCCTCTATGCCTAGATGAGCTACATGTATAATCCATAGATATGAAAACTGTGACTGTATAAAACTATTTGATGATTTCAATGCAGCATCCGTCAATTCTGGAATTGTTTCTAATGAATAAGAACTTGCAGATGTCTCATGTAGGTTTCTTTTAACACGTTTTCTTGGTGGAAGTGCACTTTCACTGTTTATATCTATATTACTTATTTCACATGAATTCAAAGGTTGATACAAGAGTTTTGAACATGAACCCTCCAAAGGTTAATAGAAAAAAAAAGCAAAAAAAAAAAAAGCAAGAGTTCTAGAGTTCTTGCTAATTTTCCCTTTCACCCTTTCTTCTTTTTTTCAACTTCTGTGCACTGGATGTTTAAGTTTTAGGCATTTTAATTGGTCAATCTGAAAATAAGCAATAAATTTTAATAGTTTTGAGATATTCGGTATACAGGAAGTAGATGACAAAGGAGCATAAAATGGCTTTACAAAATATGGGACAATAGGATAAAGCAATATGCAAAATATCAGGCTGCTGAAAGTTATAGTTGCTAAATAAACTGTGACGGAAATTGTGCATGTTTGTCAACTATGTGTAAAATTCTAAGTATTCAGTAAACAGGAAGTAGATGAGCAAGGAGCATAAAATCGCTTTACACCATATGGGGCTATAGGATAAAGCAATATGCAAAATATCAGGCGGCTGTATGCTATAGTTGCTTAGAAAACTGCGACGGAAAATAAAGATGTTGTTTGGTTGATGTAATGCAACTTTATAGTAAAAAAATCTAAAAATATTCAATAAACAGGAAGTAGATGAGCAAGGAGCATGAAATCGCCTTACACCATATGAGACTATAGGATAAAGCAAACTGCAAAATATCAGGCTGCTTCATGTTATAGTTGCTTAAAAAACTGCGACGGAAATTGTGCATGTATGTCAACTATGTGTAAAAATCTAAGTATTCAGTAAACAGGAAGTAGATGAGCAAGGAGCATAAAATCGCTTTACACCATATGGGACTATAGGATAAAGCAATATGCAAAAATTCAGGCTGCTGAATGTTATAGTTGGTTAGAAAACTGCGACGGAAAATAAAGATGTTGTTTGGTTGATGTAATGCAACTTTATAGCAACTTTATAGTGACAAAATCTAAAAATATTCAATAAACAGGAAGTAGATGAGCAAGGAGCATGAAATCGCCTTACACCATATGAGACTATAGGATAAAGCAAACTGCAAAATATCAGGCTGCTGCATGTTATAGTTGCTTAAAAAACTGCAACGGAAATTGTGCATGCATGTCAACTATGTGTAAAAATCTAAGTATTCAGTAAACAGGAAGTAGATGAGCAAGGAGCATAAAATAGCTTTACACCATATGGGACTATAGGATAAAGCAATATGCAAAAATTCAGGCTGCTTAATGTTATAGTTGTTAAGAAAACTGCGACGGAAAATTTAAATGCCCTTTGGTTCATGCAATGCACCTATATAGTAAGAAATCTAAAAAAAATGCGACAAACAGGAAGTAGATGAGCAAGGAGCATAAAATTGCTTTACACCACATGGGACTATAGGATGAAGCAGTATGCAAAGTATCAGGCCGCTGCATGTTATAGTTGCTGAGAAAAGTGCGACAGAAATGTTGTAAGGGACGGACGCACGCACGGACGCACGGACGGACGGACGGACAAGGGTAAAACAGTATACCCCCCTCTTCTTCGAAGCGGGGGTATAAAAATTAACACTGATAGAGTAATGGTTCTTGTGCATTGCAATTCTAATCATCACTAGGTACCTGTACACTTGCAATCCTATTTATCAAGATCTATCCAAACTGTTTTAAACCAGTATGTCAAACAGTATTGGAGATATGCTCCACACAAAACCATGACAGATGGACAAAGCTTGAAACATTAAATCTGTGAAAAGGATTTCATCTTATACCTTCCTATACTATATACATACCTGTATAAGACAATGTTTAGTAGCTGCTCGGTAACAAGCCCTTTCACTCTTCATTGTTGGTTTCCATGGCAACTTGTAGCCCCACTTCTCCACCATGTGAAACCGCTTGGCATGCCAAATATGGGTTTCTAACCAAACATGCTTTCTCTGACGTCTATTGTACTCTTGTAACAAATTCTTTGGTCGTCTACGATGATACCTTCTGGGTGTCTTAATCTTATTCCCAATCTAACATAGCAAGGATAGAAATACATATGCTCAGATTTGTGTGTTTGCGTTAAAATAATTGAAATATTACATTGTTTCACCTGCACTAAAGAACTAAGTGAATTTTGTAGGTTTTCTAGCAGCAACTTGTATTCATATCTCTATTCACTGAGGAAGAAAATATGCCAAGAATTCCAAACTACTACATGTATTACAATGAAACTCCCCTTAATATGAATATTGGTCCTCTCCTAAAGAAAAACAATTTCTTTGCATTTACATTCCTCCACTAAAATTACTTGTGAAAATACAGAGACATCCACCAGTTTACTGCAAACAAAGAACCAGGCTTCAATGTTACAATATTCAGACTGGAAACATGTCTCATATTTCATCTAAATCAAGCCAAAAATAAATAATTATTAAAAATAGTATTGCTTGACAGAAAAATCAAGAAAATTACATTACAATTTGTTGAAAGGCACCATACATTCATCAGCAGAACATGTGAACTAGATAATGTTTTTACTGTTTGCAGCTGAAGTCTTATCATTTTGTTATAAGTCTAGTTGCCATACCAGTGTGCCGGCCTTTGCCCTGATGCTATGTGGAAGACGTTTAACATTGTGACTGAGAGCTCTTCTCCGCATGTGTGCCGGCAGTCTTTGTGTGATGTTCTTACTGGTCCCAGTTGTGTTCACCTTGTCACTGAGCACCAGGATCTCGGCAGCGTGACTCTCAGCATACTTCACCACATCCACCTCTGTAAAACATAATCAATCATGTCATCTATTCTGGCTTAACATCCATGTTTTTTTTACATTTGTGAAATTATTTTTGTAATAAAAAAAATGAAGTAAAAAATGACAAGGTTGCAATAATGTGAAATTATTTTACAGATAAAACTCAAGAGCAAAATATTACAAGCATGCAAATAACTTTACGAAAGTAGAAATGATTATGTTTGAAAGACATCAAATGAAAAATTACACAATAAATGATTGATAAATAAATAAGACTCAATTTTTACACTTTTGCACATTGCTGTAATGAAATTCTTTCTTGGGTGAATTTTAACATTTGCTTCAGGCATGGTTACAATAAAAGCTGTTTATCTCTTAACTCCATGGGATATGGCTGTTATCTATTGGTGAACAGTGTAGATCCAGATCAGTCGGCACATCTGTGGGACAATGTAACTATAGAATGAAGAAAAAAAACTATTACATTTGGCTGATTTTGATAGGTCTCTTTACTACCCAAAAGCAGTTCCCATGGACCTGGCTTTTCAAAACTGACAAACATACATATGGAAGATACATTTATTCTGACCTCTTGGTGCTTCTGCCAAGACATCCTGTTTGGTCTTCTTACTGCTGCCCTCAGGCGGTGCATCTGCTTTTCTCTTTCCACTTGGAGTCACATCCATCTCATTCTCCTGCAATAAACAAATTTAAAGAAACACATTAAAAGATTTCCAAACCATCATACCTAAATACAGAAATGTTGGATGAAGTCTAAATAAATTGTTGGAACATTTTCACCTGAAAAGCTGTATAAAGCAGGTTAACATTGCCATGTGTTCATCAATGTGTGTTCTAGTAAAGCACTATTTAACCTTTTACTCCATGGAATATGTCTTATATCCCATGTGCGACATGCAGACTTCCTGAAAGTCGCCGGACCGTCGGACCTGTCCGATAAAATTTTGACAGGTCTGATGTGATTTCCAATGTTGTAGGACCGAGTGTCCGGCAAAATTTTGATCTGCATATTCCAATTTTACTCGCTAAATTACAATTTTACTCGCTGTTTTGATTCATGACTGTTCCGAGAGAAATGAGTGAGGATATCCGAATGAAATATTTTACGTATTCCGCATAATGACAATTCCTACCACTGACAAAAAACCAAAAACACCCTTAATACTGTGTTTTGCTTATTTAATGTGTTAAATGTTTCAGTCAGACAGAATTTGTTTCGGTCAGACAGATTTTCACATCTTGTCTGACCACATGTCTGACACTTTTTTACAACTTTCGGGAAGTCTGGACATGCCCAACATCTAATCAAGATCTACACCAACTGCTTTTTATATTCATCAGTTATTTCTCCCCAAGATCAGAACAGTGTAGATCAGATGTGAAGGCTAATAGAAATTTACGTAAGACTTATAGAGTATCCAAGGAGTTTCTAGAGTATCAGGCGATTATTAAATAATAAAAAAAATATTATGTTGTCGAATACGGTGGTATACCCAGAATCCCGAAAAATGCATGTATGGTAAAAAAAGAAGAGGGTGGGTGACCATAAACATGAATTTTTTTCGGCCTGTGTTTATCTTTTACTTTATGCGGACGACTCTGCCATTCTTGTATCCGCCAAAAACAAGCACGACATTGAAAATTCTTTGTGTCATGACTTGAATATCGTTAGCCAGTGGCTTATATGTAATAAACTGTCTTTGCACCTTGGTAAAACCGAATCCATTTTATTCGGTTCCCAAAGGAGGTTAAGTTCCCAGTCAAGTCTTAATATTAGCTGCAATGGTCAAACAATTGAATCTAAAACATCAGTTAAATACCTTGGTGCCATTATTGACCAATGCTTGTCCTTTGATTCTATGGCCAGTAATGTTATTAAGAAATCAAATGCAAGGCTAAAATTCTTATATCGATTTGTTCTGAATTTACACCCTAGGTCTCATTTAGGCAAAGAACATTTTGTCAAAATTAACTGGTTACCAGTTGCTGATAGAGTAAACCAAATAACTGTTTGTCATGTTTTTAAGATTTATTTAAACACTGCTCCCGCATATATGAGTGAACATTTTACCCCTGTCAGTGATATTCATAATTATCCTACTAGGTTCAGGGTAAAACTTAACACTAACCTTGATAGAAGTATTTTAACAGACAGCAAGAGGTATACTGTTCCAGTTGTCAAAGGGTTTGGCATTAAATCATTCATTTGCCTACAGCGGGTGTAACTTATGGAACAGTTTGCCTCAATATATCAAGGATTCCAGAACACAATATTCTTTTAAATCTAGGGTCAAGGAACATTTTTTTAAATCTGATTTTTAAAAATGAAGTTATCTTACAGTTTTTGTGTGTAATTATATCATGTACTGATAGATAGTTTACTCTTCATAAATACTTCATGGCAATTTCAGTTTAATTTATTTTATGTAAATCATAATTATCTTATTTATTTAACTTATTCTTATATTAGTTTTCTTAAGTCAATGATTGATCCTGTGATAGTTTGTTCTTGTGATAATCTGTTCTTATCAATTATTATTATTTTTTTATATAATATGCTTACACAATCTGTTCGCTAAGGTGGTTGTTTCTTAACAATTTTTAAAACATTGACTATTTGTGATCCTATTTTAATCTCCCTATGTCATACAACACTATATCTCAAGGACCACAACGGAAATAAGAGTAAATTACTACTCTTTTTTGTGTTATCCTTGACATTTAATGTTGAGTGACATGGCTGTATTAATTCATACTTTGTTATATTGTTTCTGTATGTCTTAATATTTTATGCCATGTTATTACACATTTTATGTTGAAATAAATCTGTCTGTCTGTCTGTCTGTCTATCTGTGTATCTGTCTATCAATCTATCTATCTAATCTGTCTGTCTGTCTGTCTGTCTGGTCGTGTCGCGTCCCATCCATCCATCCATCGATCGACTAGATCTATCTATCTATCTATCTATCAGGTCTAGGAAACGACTGTTTTTACGGACTGTCTGTAAATTTATAGACTGTCTGTTTATTTATAGATAAATGTGTCTGTAAATTTATGGACACAGGAGGTTACAAAAGTTGTCAAAAGTTTAAATCTTGGTTCTACACCACATTAGGATAAAAATGAATAAAAATCTACAAATAAATTAGTATAAAATATTGTAAATCAACATAACTTAAAAAAAAAAATCATTATTATGTTCTGACGATTGTGTGAAATGTTGTTTGATCATTGATGACCATGTTGGAGAAGAAAATAGCAGTGTAAACAAACTTCTGTTCTTTATGTTTATGCCCTATGTCATGCTCTTTGCTATCAGAATTAACAAAAATGCTTTAGGTTTGTGAATTTCTAAAAGTGTTAACTTTTGTATCAACCCTTGTCCATAAATTTACGGACACATTTATCTATAAATAAACTGACAGTCTGTAAATTTACAGACAGTCCGTAAGAACAGCCGTTTCCTAGACCTGATCTATCTATTATCTGTTTATGCCTGGTAAACTTTCTTCACACACAGTAAAGAAATATATGGCCTTGCAAGATACAGGTTGTTATTTTATTAGAAAAAAGTGTGCCAAATTTGGTACATATTCTTTGCTAAACCTGTATAGCTCGACTGACATATGGGACTAAGAACTATGGAAAGAACATCTGAAGCTCTGTAAACTTTTCATATCGCGAAAACATATTTAACATTCATGTTTTTTTTAAGTAGGAGCCTTAACTAAACAAGTTAAACAAATATATACTTTTTATTTAAATGTAAATATTCAAGAAGCCTTGGTGATGACTTGTCAGCTTATTTTCTTATCAGAGGTGCTATAAATTAAATCACCCGGTGTGACACCGCACATGGGCGCAGCCATTTTCAAAGTAAGTCCAACTAAAGGAAAGACAACTCTCTTACTCGTGCAATGTCAAAAATGGCAGGAATTGTAAGAAGAATTATTCATACTCCTAAAGCACCAGGAGGTGTTGGGCCTTACAGGTTGGTTATTTATTTACTATAAATAAGAGCGGTGAAGAGTTTGTAAGATGACAATTCGTATTGATATCATAAATTGAGTTCTTGGGATCGTTTTGTACCCAAAACGTTTCGTAGGCAAGGTTTGGTCACTTTTCGGGCTGCTGTAATGACCAAGAACGTAGCTGGCATGCATTACATTTTATAACAAAAAGAATAAATATAAAAATGCAGTGGAAATGTAAAATGTTATGTTACTTGCTGCCACAACATCTTCCCTTTCCTGTACAACTTACCAAGTCATAATCAAATTGACTAGATCTATAGTAAACTGATTATTTAGACATTTTTATATGTGCATGTAATAAAAGAATTTAGCATGTTAAATGTTCTTACTGTATACACTAACACTGCCTTAATAATTATGCTATTTTTAATATATAGATTATAACAGTTCATATGATGTGTATTTTGTTCGTGACAATGGTAATTGCAATTTCTTGGTTTATGATTAAACAGTCTCTAATGTTGATGATGGTCTTTTTTACATCTGGGGTGCTTGCATTAAGCATATTGTTGTTCAATTGTGTCATCAGTTAAAATATTATATTATTTCCAGTAACATATGTGTATGAATTAAGGTTTTGGCACAGAAGATTCTCTTGCCACTTACCTTTATTTCATCCAGTAGTTATGTATTGTTCTTTTCTTCACCATTTGGAATAACTGAAATAAAAAGGAATTACAAATAACTTGATGCTGGTATAAGTTTTGTGAGTACGGCAGATTTCAGGGCTTTTTTCACCATTTTGGGAACATGACCTATACCACTGTAATTGGTAAACTTCGCATTGTTTTGCCGGCAATTGCTAAGTTTTTCCATAATCGGGGAATACAAATTTTACACATATTTAAATTTATCAATAATTTCTGGATTTAAGAAACAAATGTTGCCTCATTAACTAACAAATTATAATATTTAATTAATTAAATAATAAAGGTTAGGTGGGGTTTTTTGTCAGACATTATTATATTGATTCAATTGGGAATTTTTCTTCTTTAATTAGGGAAAAAAGTATATGTTTTGCATTTGGGAACATGATCGAATATCAGCTATAAAATCGATCGAAAAAAATAACACACCAGGATTTGGGTAGAAAAGATTAACCTCGACCAGGATTCGAACCTTGGACCTTCGCCTTTACATGCCAACACTCTCCAAATTGAACTACTGAGGTGAACTACAAAATCAACTTCTTTCTTCCCCACTTACACTGGACATTTCCTATTTACTTGGCAAATGTCCTCAAGGGTCTGCCTAGGTTGATGTGGAATACCACAGCCGCATGCTTTGCCCAAAGGAGCCCCAAGGGTAATTTGCACTGCAATCAATGCCAATATTTCAGATCTGGGTTAGAAAGAGTAGCCTTGGCCAGGATTTGAACATAAGACCTCAGGCTTATCACGCGATATTCTACCACGAGCTACTGAGGCCGCTGGTATGAAATCTACTGCAAGAGAAAAATTTGGCCTTGATAAAATCTTTTTGCTATGCTAGTGCTCTTCAGTAGGATACTACATTCCTATCATTGTGTAGGCAATTATCTTGCCTGTGTTATTTCCTTTGTAATGGAGCCTTACTTCACATTCTTATGATGTAGCAAAATATTTTACTAAATTGTACACAATTAAAACACTTGTCTGTTTCCAACTTTCATGTTGTAATTTCTGCAATAAGTACATGTACTAATCGTCAAGGTCAGAATAAACTTGTGTGCAGATACTACAGGGTATTAAACTTAGGATGAAAGTATAATTTGTAACATTTATATTAAAACTGCATAGTATGTCTACTATGAACTACTAAAACATAATACAAATGTATAGTTAAATTAATAAACTGATTCAGGCACCATAGTCTCATTGTTTCTACCAAGTTCTATTTGTTTGCTTATCTCTAAGTTCTATTTATAATGTTATCACTATCAGATAATCTCAGCTGGATATGTAAACCAACTGGTTAGGACTGGCAGAACGTCAAATCTGACACAATTGTAAATGACAAATGCTTGTATATGTACACAAGTGTGAATATTACAATTACAAGTTACAGAGACCTTGACATATATGGTATACATTGTATGATTACAATTTCAGCCAGGCAGTGGTTGCAGATAGAACCATGTACATATCAGGCCAGGTAGGCCTGGATGTGGAAAAGGGTGCGCTCGTGGAAGGAGGGGCAGTAGCAGAAGCTGATCAGGTATATTGATAAAAGAGGGCTTGGGTGTAATACCAGTTAATGTCCTTCATAAGTCTATATGAGATCAACCAGTTTAGCACCAAGTCCACATTAAGTGTAGGTTTACAAAAGGACAATTAAACAAGAAAGCAAACACATACATGTACAGTTGACACACATATTGATAATTCATTATCAGCAAAAGAGGCTCAGCTGTATTAATGTACATGTATTATCACAGAGTTAAATCCTGTTATCAGGGCAGAAACTCTTGTCCTGGATTTTTGACAAAATTGTTTGAATAATGTATTGAAACTTGAAACAGGAGGGAGAAAATGTGTAGGCCTCGACCAGGATTCAAACCTAGGACCTCTGGCTTACTGTGCCATCACTCTACCAATTGAGCTACCGAGGCTACCTGTTAAGGACACTACTACGAACTGAACCAAGCTTTCATGTCTTTCCCACATAGTGATTGGGAAGTTATTGACCATTTTGAAATTAGTGTCTAAACAACGGATGTTGGTATTTCCATACAATCGGTCAGCGGGGTACGCATATGTAAAACGACATAGCAGCCATGCGTAAAATTAATCCAAATTTAAAATATTTATTGAAATCAACAATCATTTCAGTAGACAGTAACTGCATATGTCAAAATATACTAAATGATACCAAAAATAATTTCATTTTTATGGTACTTCATCAGTTTTCTCAGTTAAAAATTGTGATAGCGGTGTTAGCTTCGTCCGTAAAGGTTAATAAAGAATGAAAAAAATTACATTATTTTAAGTACCAGGATTAGATAATTTTTATGACAAGTTACAATTTTTTGCTAAATCAAATAAAATATTTTAAAAGTTTTCGCTAATTTTAACGTTTACCATTGTAAACATGGTTTTTAGCTCGACTATTCAAAGAATATGTCGAGCTATTGTACTCACTCTGTCGTCGGCGTCGGCGTCGCTGTCTCGCTTTGGTTAAAGTTTGTGTGCAACCTACTTATATCTTAAGAACTACTATAGCTACAGCTTTGAAACTTGGCACACTTGTCCATCATCATATCCTGAGTGTGTATGCCAAGAACCATAACTCTAACTTTCATTTTGATCAAATTATGGCCCTTTTAAAGTTTGTGTTTGCTGATGGTCCTTAGTTGATGTTAGTATTTCAATATTGTGGCTTCAACTCCTCATTTACTATATGGTGAATTTCTTTCAAACTTGCACAGATGTTCAGGTAGGATATATTGATGGTGATAATGAACATTTTTTGCCCACGACAAGAGTAACATCACTTTGTTCATTTCATTTATTTAATTTTGGGGCATCAACTCCTTATTGACTGTATGGTCGATTTCTTACAGATGATCAGAGAGGATGTGTAGATGGGTGTAAAGAAATGAAATATTTGGCAAACATTTTTACCAGAATTAAGGCCCTTTTTTAATTTCAGTAATACAATTTTTTGGCATTTTATTCTCATTTACTGTCTGGTGAACTTCTTTCAGTCTTGCATGGAAATTGGATGATTAGACAGATTGTAGATGTAGATGATTGTAAAGAAAATATTTTTAAAGTTATGGCCTATTGTTTGTTTGTTTGTTTGTTTGTTGTTCAGTATTTATAAAGTCTTGTATGATCAGCACCTCATTTGCATTTAGTACTGGCCATACAATGAAACCATGATTGTGAAACTTCTCACTGTGTATGAATATGAAGGTTGGAACACTATATTCAGAATTGTTGTTACAGATCTGCAGATATAAGATTTGTGGACACAGACTAATGTTAATGTTATTGGAAAGAAAGATAAATCTTGTTCTTCTTAACAGTTAATAATTTGTCGCAGTTCTTTCCCTTACTTCAATAACAAATCTGTAAATGGATTTGTATAAATATCTACATGAGAGATGGGTAACATATTCAGGATTAAAGAGTTGCAAATCATTAGCATAGGCAATAGCAAATGAAAAATCTACATGGGATATTTAGCTTACAACTGGCAAAGGGTAGCAATGTGAGATTTTAACTGTAGTATTTGATGTTCTCTTAGCCTATTGTATTTCAGGTCAAAGAAAATCCTGCGCCCAAGAAAAGAAAACTGAGATTGGAGACCAGTCTAAAATCTTAAGCATCTGATTGGCTGATATGAAGACTAAGCTCCATTTCAGCCAGTCAGATGCTTGAGATTTGAGACTGGTCTCTATGAGTTTAAGTTTTATGATCTCGTGACCCCTTATCTTTAGATATCAAGGCACTTGTGTTCAGTCATTGTAATTTTCTTCCAGGCATTAAAGAACATGGGAGCCATTCTGACGGCCGCAGGAGCAACATACAACAATGGTAAACACTTGGCTACAAATATTACTATTAATTGCAATGTAAAGTTTTTAATCAAGTGTATTTTTGTTTCATACTTTTGCATGTCTCATGAGGCAAACCTTTATTCCATATATATGACTTATATCGCATAGGCAAATAGGGTAGATCCAGCCATCACAGTCATACCATCTAATATAGATCTACACATCTAACATATCTAAAAGTGAACAGTATACATCCTGATCAGATGGCACAAATGTGCCATCTGATCAGGATCTACACTTCGCCATGAGTTAAATGCCCAAGATGGATAAAGGATTATATGAGCCTCTTAGAAGTATAGTTCCCATTTCCAATTCAATCTTTTATCACTTTCATATTGTTTTTTAACCAGCAAAGCTGGTTTTACTAATCACAATTCTGAAATCGGTATCAAACCAAAACGAGGCACTGGCAACCGGCGATTTACGCATTTCAGAGTAATCAGAACAAGCAAAGTAGTCCAAGTTTCCTGTTATGTGTTAAAGTTGGCTCGTGCCACGTTAGTATCACTAAAAGAATACTTGACTGCTTCACTGCGCTGTCCCTAATTCAGAACACAATCGACAACAGTAAACCAATTTTATCTGGGGGTTGTAGCCGCCAGGGATTCTTTAGCGAGCCACAGATTTGTTACCTTAAGATAGAGATATAAACGATATTCCCGATGTTAGGATATTACAATAGCTTAATATTAATTCTGAAATATTTAATATATCTTTTCTGCTAATTCGAAGCTCAAAATAACATTGAAAACATTTTCTTTATTTTGTCATTTTAAAGCCATTTCAATATTGGACGTTTGTTCCGCTGCTAAACTGTTTGTTTCACGATTTTTTTTTATTTTTATCATTAACAATAACGATAATGATAAATTTCCATCTTAGCATATTTTTCTTCAATTGTCCACTTTATGAAATCAATGCGCAAATGCTTTCACTTGAAATTTTCAAGACATATTGCGAACATTTGTTTATTATTTGATGATAGGCGTTCATAAGCGTTGTAAATCACTGAACATGAAGCAATCATCATTGCAGAATATTTTATATATTGGATTTTCACATATAAGCGTGAAAAGTAAACTATTGAGATGTGTAAAATTTTGCATATTAAAACTATTCTATGATTTCCTTTACATGTTATTCACAATGAAGGAAACAATTATATACTTCTTATTTCAAATAAATGCATAATCATTCCCATCGATCGGGTCTCACTTTTTATATCATTTTTTGTGTTCATTCTGTCTTTGGGATGTCAGTACACAGATTTCACTATTATAATTTCTTGCTTAAAACCCTTTACTCAATATATACGCCTTTCATCACATAGGTGACCAGTTCAGGTCCCAGTCAGCTGGCACAATAGTCCAGATGGCACAATAGTCCAAATCAGATCGCAAAGATGTGCCAGCTGATATGGATCTAAACTGTTCGCCCAAGCTATGAAGGTATATCTATGGAGTAAAGGGTTAACAGAAGCCTTCATCCAGATAATACATGGAAACTCTTATTTCCACTATCATATAGACAAGATGAAGGTCTTTGCGAGTGAACCAAGTTCTTTTGCTTTTTCGTCAGGGTGAGTTATTAGGATTGCTCAAAGTCCGTCGTCCGTCCGTCCACACATAGCTTGTGAACACTCCCAGTCAGCTGGCACAATAGTCCAGATGGCACAATAGTCCAAATCAGATCGCAAAGATGTGCCAGCTGATATGAATCTAAACTGTTCGCCCAAGCTATGAAGGTATATCATGGAAACTCTTATTTCCACTATCATATAGACAAGATGAAGGTCTTTGCGAGTGAACCAAGTTCTTTTGCTTTTTCGTCAGGGTGAGTTATTAGGATTGCTCAATGTCCGTTGTCCGTCGTCCGTCCGTCCACACTTAGCTTGTGAACACTCTAGCAGTCACATTTTTGCTCAGATTGTCATTAGACTTGGTCAGGATGTTTGTCCCAATGATTTCTCGGATGAGTTCGAATATGGGTTCATCTGGGTCCAAAAACTAGGTCACTGTTGCTAAAAATAGAATTTTCTTGTGAACACTCTAGCGATCACATTCTTGCTACGATTGTCATGAAACTTGGTCAGGATGTTTGTCCCAATGATTTCTTGGATGAGTTCGAATATGGGTCATCTGGGTCCAAAAACTAGGTCACTGTTACTAAAAATAGAATTTTCTTGTGAACACTCTAGCGGTCACATTTTTACTCTGATTGTCATGAAACTTGGTCAGGATGTTTGTCCCAATGATTTCTTGGACGAGTTCGAATATGGGTCATCTGGGTCCAAAAACTAGGTCACAGTTACTAAAAATAGAATTTTCTTGTGAACACTCTAGCAGTCACATTTTTGTTCCGATTGTCATGAAACTTGGTCAGGATGTTTGTCCCAATGATTTCTTGGACAAGTTGGAATATGGGTCATCTGGGCCCAAAAACTAGGTCACTGTTACTAAAAATAGAATTTTTTATTGAACACTCTAGCGGTCACATTTTTGCTCTGATTGTCATAAACTTGGTCAGGATGTTTGTCCCAATGATTTATGGGACGAGTTTGAATATGGGTCACCTGGGTCCTGAAAGTAGGTCACTGTTACTTAAAATAGAATTTTCATGTGAACACTCTAGTGGTCACATTTATGCTCCGATTGTCATGATTTCTCGGACGAGTTCGGATATGGATCATCTGGGTCCAAAAACTAGGTCACTGTTAACTAAAAATAGAATTTTCTTGTGAACACTCTAGCGGTCACATTTTTGCTCAGATTGTCATGAAACTTGGTCAGGATGTTTGTCCCAATGATTTTTCGGATGAGTTCGAATATGGGTCATCTGGGTCCAAAAACTAGGTCACTGTTACTAAAAATAGAATTATCTTGTCTTGGTGGTAAATTTGTTATTTCTCATTGGATTTCAAAATAACTTGGCCCAAATGTTCACCATGACAAGGCGGTGTGTCTAGTACAATACCCATGTCGGTTGGTCCAAGGTCAAGGTCACTGATACCAAAAATAGAATTTTCTTGTTAACATTCTAACGTCACATTTTTGCTCTGATTGTGATGAAACTTGGTCAGGATGTCTGTCCCAGTAATTTCTCGGGCGAGTTCGAATATGGGTCATATGGGTCCAAAAACCAGGTCACTGTTACTAAAAATAGAATTATCTTTTCTTGGCTGTAATTTTGTTATTTCTCATTGGGTTTCAAAATAACTTGGCACGAATGTTCAACATGACAAGGCAGTGTGTCGAGTACAATACCCATGCCAGTTGGTCCAAGGTCAAGGTCACTGTTACTAAAAATAGAATTTTCTTGTTAACACTCTAGTGGTCACATTTTTGCTCCGATTGTCATGAAACATGGTCGGGACATATGTCCCAGTTATTAATTGGACGAGTTTGAATATGTGTCATCTGGGGTCAAAAACTAGGTCACTGTTACTAAAAATAGAAAAATCTTGTCCAGGCTGTAAATTTGTTATTTCTCATTGGATTTTAAAATAATTTTGCTCAAATGTTTACCATGACAAGGTGTTCTTTCGCTTACAATACCCATGTCCAAGGTCAAGGTCACTGTTACTAAAAATAAAATTTTCTTGTCTGGGCTGTAACTTCCTAATGAATGGAGTGATTTCAAAATAACTTTACATAAATGTTCACCATGACAAGGGGGTGTGTTGCGTACAATACCCATGTCGGTAGGTCCAAGGTCAAGGTCACTGTAACTTAAAAAAGCATTTTCTTTTCCAAGCTGTAAATTTGTTGTTTCTTATTGGATTTTAAAATAACTTGGTGTAAATGTTCACCATATCCAGACGTTGGGTCACATACAACACAACTTTGTTATACTCAGGTGAGCGATAAAGGGCCATCATGGCCCTCTTGTTTATTATTAGGTTATAAAAAAAATCTGACTAAGCCGAGAACAGTGTAGATTCTGAGCATTTTGCATTGATGTGCTGACAGATCTGGATTTACACTGATCGCATATGTGATAAATATGTAAATTTGGAGTAAACATTTAATACAGACAAAAGCCTTATTTCGACAGAAATATTGCAGATTTCAATCGATTGAACAAAAAATACACCCAATACCACAACTGAAAAATTTGAGACCCAAACATAAAATCAATAAAAAAAACAACAACACAGTTTTGTCTTAATTCCGTAATTTGCAACTGGATTGTCTGTAACAGTTTGTTGAAGGACAAGCTACAGTATAAGTAATAAGGAATCAAAGAATCATACTTGGTAACTTAACCCTTTCCCCCAAGAGGAATTGTATGAAGATTGCGATGATATAATTCTAGGAATCTGTTCGAGCAAGTGAACCCTTTACTCAAGAGATTATTATTTATTATTTCATTGCATGTGCAAACAGTTTGGATCCAGAGCAACCGGCACATCTGTGCCATCTGATCAGGATCTGCACTGTTTGCTTTTTTGGTCAGTGATAAATGAATGAATCAAAGAGCTAATAAAGTGGGTCATAATCAGACAACAGGAATTTGCAAGCTGATCTGGATCTACACTGTTCACCCGCGCAATAAAATAAATAATAATCTCTGGAGTAAAGGGTTCACTTGCTGGATTCCTAGACTTGTATCATCTCAATCTTTCAAACAATGCTTCAAGAAGAAAAAGACACATTTATTGTTTATCTCCGACTTAAGATTAATTGTAATAATGCCATAGAGTGAGAGAATATATATCTCAAGCTCTTCCCAAATAATTAAATATTGGCTAAGCCATACAAAGAAAACTTATGGTATTGTGTTATTTCTGGTCAGATATTTGAGAGCTTTTTGAATCAATGTGATGTTAATGTAGGTTTAATCCATTAGTCCACTGTTACAGCTTTTAGTGGGTTTGTGAACAGTTTAGATCAACATCAGGATCGAAACTGTTCACTTTTAGATTCATTAGGATATTTCTGACCAAAAGGTGAACAAAGTAGATCCAGATCAGATGGCCTGCTGGTTGCTCATGCTATTAAACCTTTACATATATTGGGTAATACGAGTGAATAATGTACAATAAGCTTATTAAATGTATGTGCTCAAAGCCAGCTACCCTAGAAACGTTAACCTAAATCATGGCTGGTTATTTCTTGTGTTTTCCTGCAAACAAGGGCCTAAGATCATAAAACTGAGATTGGAGACCAGTCTCAAATATGAAGCATGTAATTGGCTGAAATGGCGACCAGTTGCCATTTCAGCCAATCAGATGCTTGAGATTTGAGACTGGTCTCCAATCTCAGTTTTATGATCTTGGGCCCAGGTTGTTGCTGCAAATGTCAATGTAGATTATGAAAAGTTTAGCATCTAAAAAAGTCGTCAGCTGCCAGTTGACATTTTCGTCAATTAAATAAAATTAACTGTCAAGAAGTCGATTATAATTATGTCACTTATATATAATTATTGTTATTTTCTAGTTGTGAAATGCACAGTGCTGTTAGATGATATAAAGAATTTCCAGGCTGTTAACGAGGTTTACGTAAAGTGTAAGTATATAACTTATAATATAACTTAACCAATTAAAGCACTGCATTTATTTTGACTTTTGTGGACAGTGTAAACCAAGGCTTAAGATGATAAAACTGAGATTGGAGACCAGTCTCATATGTTTTTCAGCCAGTCAGATGGTTTAGACTTGAGACTGGTCTCCAATCTCAGTTTTATCATCTTTGGGCCCAAGGTCTACAGTGTTCCTCATCAGGCGGATCCAGAGGAATTTTGGTGGGGTTGTGCAAACCCACTTTTTGAGCAGCAGTATTTAATTTCCAATTTTGGCAATAAAGTTGGAAATTATCGTGTAACTACCCTAAGACTTCCCCAAATGAACTTCTTTCTGGATGCATTATAACTGTTGTTTTTTTTCAGTTTAATAATTTCTTTAATAAAAACATATGGACAGTGAGTAATTGGCCCAAAATTGATAGAAAGACAAGTCTGTTATGTTACCTCAGCAGGTAAGATGGTGTAGTGTAAAATCATTAATATGACAAAACATCTAACACTTACTTTCAAAGTGTAAAACTTTCATTGTAAACACTCCCATTGATTTCTCATAAGTAAAAAAAAAAGTGAAATTGACTTAACCAAAACAAATAAAATTCTTAAAGTACCGGTAGATTTGACCCCACGCATGGTTGTATACTGAGCTAACAAAACCAGTTCCTTTGAGTTACAGGAGTGACTCATGAAATATTTATAAATACGCATTTTTTTACGCATGTGCTAAAAACATATGTGCTATCAGTGAAGATCCAAATCAGCCGGCACATCTGTGTCGTCTGATCAGGATCTGCACTAGTAGCATTTTGGTCAGAAATAACCTAACAAAGAAAAAAAGCAACAGTTTAGATCCTGATCAGATGGCACATATGTGCCAGCTGATCTGCATCTAAACTGTTCGCCCATGCAACAAAGGTGTATCTATGGAGGAAAGGGTTAAACAAATTTATTTACTGACAATTTTATGGACATTGACAATGTCTGCATGTTTTCCATAGGACTATTGTACTTGTTTTCAGATTTTCCAGAGAACAAGCCAGCCAGGGCAGCTTATCAGGCTGCAGCGTTACCTCTGGTGAGTATCCTACATGTAATGATGTGATGGAGACCTCCAATTCTTACCAGCTTGGAGACCAAGAGAACTCAAACTTCCATGCTGCAGATATTTTATCTCTCCGTTATAGGTCATATGAATGACAAATAAAAATCTTTAGTGTATCAGCTGTAAAACAAGGACAGTAATGTCAGAAGGTTAGGTGGCTGCTTGGTGGTTTTACTTAACTCTTTACTACATGTATGGGATATGGTTAGGGTTAACATTGTAGATCAAGGTCAGCCAGATCATTTTTGCTATCTGATGAGGATTTACACTGTTCACGTTTTGATTTATTAGGTTATTTCTGACTAACAAGCAGTCAGTGTAGACAGATGCCATCTGATCTGGATCTGCACCCGTCACTTATGTGATAAAACCCGTATGGAATAGAAGGTTAAAGGCCAGTCTGTGAACTGAACAGTGTCTTATGTCTTAACATTCAGTCACTATCCAAAATTAATAACTACTTATTTAAAACACAAGCATGTAATAAATATTAGAGTTCATGAATTGTTGTCACACTTGGCTGTCCTTTCCTCCAGCTGGTAGAGCCCACATAGCAAGATTGATATCACACTGTACACCTTGAAACTTCTTTCCCAGAACCGTATGACACATGTTTACATTTATTCTTGTTCATAAGTTACAGCTGCAGTAATCGGGCTGCATTAGCATATTTAGCTGTTGTGAATAGGAAGTCATTCAGACTGTATCATTGTAGCACAGTCTGCTGAGTATAGTTCACATTGTCACAAAGTGTGGAGAGGTGATCTGTTTGTCTCAAAGTCTGCTTGGTATACATAGTTCACCAACTGACTTGAATATCCTTTTTGGATTACCCTAAAATTTGATGTAAGTGTTGATGGACACATTATCTCTTCTGGCATCTGTAATCAGCCATATTGCACAAGTAATAACAGAGTTATGCCCCTTGTTCAGGAACTCTCTATTTAGTAACTGTTCCATCTACCTGTCAGACTGTTGTAGACACAAGCTCACTCAGTTCCCTTTATCAAATAGACCACTGGTACCCCCTGAGTTTTGTCTCCTACCTGGGAAAGATTATCAAGGTCATCAGTCTGGGCTGGAATGTTATGATTTTAAGTAACATATACAATAAAACTAGGTGTTCTGTTTCAGAAACATGAGGAATATGCAAAAGATTTACAGTTTATTGTAAGAAAGCAATGTCAGATGTTAATCAAAATCAACTCATAAGAGTTTCCATCAGATACTCCTAACTTAAGCAGTGTTTTATCCCCTTCAGCCTTGTTAACAGTATTTAGGACATAATCTTATCACATTGTTAAAGTTTTTATGGAAATGTGTTGATAAGAAGTCAGATTTGACACTGTATAAAAAAAAATTTCAAATAATTAAAAATGTATATGGTATTTGTCATACAATGGTGACGAGTTCTTGTTTAAAGGTTATATACTATTAAAGCAGAAGGACGTACACACTAATTTGATACTCTAAAGAATATTATTATGGTATGTTAATATCAAACTTCATGCAGTAACCAATTAAGGATTGAATCGATATTTGATGGTTTTCATTTGGGTATGGAAAACAGTTGGTTTGTTTAAAGTGTGTGAAGCCCGAAGGGCTTCTCGCGTACTTTGAACAATCCAACTGTTTTTCATACCCAAATGAAAACCATCAAATACCGATTCAATCCTTATATTTACACTCATAAATAATCAAATTAATTCAGAAATGACAAGAATTCGTTTTATTATGGCTTTTTCGAATGGCTGTTGGAACAGCTACGTTGACGACAGTGAATGACGGCACGCTTTTTCGCAGCAACTGGTGGCAAAACGTGTGTGCTCGGCGATGTCACATGTCAAAACATCATGCAATGTCCAATAAATTGTGAACGGCTCTACTGTAGCCACGCCTTTTAAAGTAATACGTCAAACTGTTTACCATCAGAAATTATGATTCGTTGGATGAATAAGACTTCATCGTAAGGAACAAAGTTGAAGTGTAAATTTTAAACTGTATAGTCTGTTTTTAGGAAAGCAAAAAAATTTGATTCCCACAATAATACATTTTGTAAATATATTTAGAGTATTTAGTGATATTTCAGGGAGCCAAAGTGGAAATAGAAGCAATAGCAGTGCTGGGAGATATTGTGGATGCAAAGATGTGAAGTGATGAGGATCATTGTGGAACTGTGGCTGCTGTATGAGTGTCAGACAATCAGGGATCAAGTCTGTGTGCTTGTTAGTGACTGTTTATCTTTTTACTCCATGGAAACAGCTTTTATCCCATGTGCGTCCAGTAGGGATTTATCTACATCAGCCGGCACATCAATCCAGTCTGATCTGGATCTACAATGTTGGGTTCTTGAACAGAAATAGGGTAACCTAATGAATCTAAAATTTAAAAGTGTAGATCCTGATCAGACGTAACATATGTGCAGCCTTATCTGCAACTTCACACAATTTGTGACATGAGATATAAGTCGCATCCATAGAATAAACGTTTATACAATGTATGCTGGAAATATGACTTTACTTAATGTGTGTTAGGAATTGGGGACTGAAACTGACAGTATGTGAGTTAAATTTGTATGATTCAAAAATTGCTTAACAATTGAAAGTGAATGCTGTGATTTTTATTATAATTTGAAAATAAACACATCATATATATTCACATTACAGTTTCTATTATCAAAGAACACTGTAGATATGAAAAAAATTATTCCCCTTACTTCATATATGTTGATTAATGTTGGTTATTTCCCTTACTATGTATGTAATACTGGAAAAAAAGGGTTTAGTCAGCTCGTATATCAAAATATCTAACTAAATTTTTAACAGTGCATAAGGCCTCACATAGGTATTAATGCTGAGCTTAAGATATTACAGGTGAGTTTAGCTTTGCAGCTTAACATCTGATCAGTTTTACTTTTTTTAAGTTTAACGACAGTTTGTGGCATTAGGTAAATTTTAAATAACTTGTCAGAGGAGAGGTTATTTTCATTTACATACAAAAGTTAATTAAGATAATACTAACAAATAACCACAGATTTAATGAGAAACTGATGAAAAATAGAGAAAAACTAACAAAATCAGAAACAAATGGTTGGTTTGAAGACACAAAATTTCTCTTTATACATGGTGCTGAGGTCCGGTAGTATAAGGAGATTTGAGAACATTAGGTATACCATAAAAATATATTACAATATAATATAATACAGGAAAAGTTTCGAAACTCAAATGGTTTCTCATGTCTAAAATCCTGTTCTTATTACTGTGGTATCATTTATTTTCGTGCGGATCAAATTTCATGCAAATGACATAAGTGACATTTTCACAAGGGCCTAAATTCAAGCACTTGTATTATTCTAACAAGATTAGATATTCAATGGTTTGATTTCGCTAGCGTTTGATTTCACGCATATTCCATAGCGCGAAATATGCGAACATTTACCGCCGCAAAATATAATGATACCCCAGTACTAACTGACACACAACAGTAGATGTTGAACACTGTGTTTTTCTGAATATGGACTAGAGTACAGAATAACTTAATATAAGTCTGCTGTTTTCAGTATTTTTATGGACATATAACATGAAAATGTTGTGCAATACATCGAAGTTAGCTTGCCAAAAAACAGTGCATTAATTACTTTTTTGATAACACTGATTTCACAAACTTAATGCATTACAATTACATGGGCTGAAGTAATTCAGTAATTACATTTTTGTCTCAATCCCAGAGGATTGCCTTATATGTCTGTCCTTCGGTCTGTCTGTTTGTAAGACACAAATCTGGTAAAAGAAGCATATGTTAGCAACCCCTCAATGGATTAACCATTTTTCAGAAAGGTGTTCACATTAATAAGGCAGTGTAATGTCCAAGAACCCCGTTGCTTGCCTCAGATGTCGAGGTCACAAGGATATAAGTCAAAATATGTCCAAAATCCAGTTTGTTTTATTTAATATTTATTCAAAATAAAACACCCTTATGATATAATACAGTGCTGGATGTACAGTAAATTCAGTAATTTTTGCATGGGTACGTATTTTTATGGGGTATTATTTTTTGTGGATTTGGTAAACAGATAAATCCACACATTTAAAACCACCACAAAATATAAACTTTTATATAAAATTGTAGAAAATAGAAAACCACAAGTAAAAGAAATTTAGCAAAAAAAAACCACTAAAATTGCATGCCTGTGATTGGCAAGTACAGTCTAACTTGTGCTAAAGACCACCTTTAATCAAAGACCTCATGTGGTAAGAAACCGCATTTTATTTGTGTTATCGAAATTGCAATTGTTAGAGAGTTAATGTAAATTAAAGTTACAATTTCACTTAACATAATCAATGTTTCAGTTGTGCTTTCAGGCATTTTGTCAGGCATTCTTTTTTTTGTTTTTTATGGAAACATTGTTCTCCATAATGGTTCTGTCATTTTGTACAAGAGCTGGATCCATGTAATAAAAATTCTTGAGACTGTACTTGCTTTTAACCCAAATCTGAATGCTAAATCTTTTTTTGGAAAATTGTGTCTCAGTTTCATTAATGTAAGTAGGAGTTGGTTTTCATGTGATATCTGTTTAAGTGCCTTTGCCTTTTTGTTTGTACCCATCCTGCATTTTAATTTATAATCAGTATCCCCTAGAGATATAAATAAATGTTGGAATTGGTGAATTGTGATGCCAGTATAAAATTTAAATGATTTAGCATCAGTCTGAAGCTGCTCGTACGACATAAGTGTCTCATTTAAATGTCTATTTCTCTTGTTTTTTGGACTCCTCTCCACTAAAGATGTGTTTTGATTGATTCGCTTTTCAGTTTTATTGACAAGATGGTCACTGCATGTGTATTGGGTTTGAGTCTCTTTTGTGTCAGTTGTTGGAATCGGATTGACTGTCTCCTGGCCAGCCAGCGCATAGGACTGAAATTAGACAAATGATAACGAAACTTGAAACAACATACCACTTCAGTAACTTATTGTCATGAATAATTAATTAAGATGTTATTACTGTGCATTGAATATATTTGATCATTTATGATAAACATATGTATAAAGAATGTGTTCATGTATTTAGAGAAAAATGTCATTAAACATACCTGGACTGTTATAGTGTGGCCTTGATCATTTTGAGGATTTTGTATTTCTAAATGTTGCTCATTTGAAATTTCATTTGCTGCAGAGTTGGCAGGAGTACGTTGCAACTGCAAGAGGGCTTCTGAAACTTCGAACAATGTTTTCTTTGATGCGGGTGTTGACCTTGGAGTAGGGGCCTTTCGTTTTCTTGAATATTTCTGAACCTTTAATGAAATAAAAGAATATTTGTATTTCTTGATAAAAAGTTCATCTGTACTAGTGTGTAGGTACTAATTACACATTTAAGTATGAATTTAATAAATCGTCACATATTTTAACACAATTTAACGTAGAATTAAAATTCACAAGTGAAAATCTATGATGTAGCAAAATTAATATTCTTCCATGCAAAAAGATTGACTTAACTTGACTTAAAGTTATACCTGAAGCGGTGTGTAAGTGGCTGGAATAGGATCTGGATTTTCTTCTGTAGGTCCATTGCCTCCAACAAAATGTTTACTGCATATATATGTCCAATTTTTTACTTTGTCAATAGTAAAATACTCCCGACCACATGCACTAATCCATTTTTTGCACTTCATTTCATTTGTCTTTGGTTTTGGAAATGGTATAAAGAATACATCTTTCATGTCATCTTTGTTTGTATACCTCGAGTCACTTTTACAAACACCATAGCAACAATGTTTTGTCCTACCAGAGTATTTTTTAGAAGATTTGGGTTGCAGATCCATATCTTAACACAAGCAAATCTACAGTTAACTGAATGCAAGTCATACAAAATTATACGACTAGCAACAGTTGCTAAGGTCAGTTCTTATCAGTGAATCTATTTTTAGCTTACTGGCTACCTGTGAATCCTTGCTACATGTATATCTTTTAACTGGTGCTGAAGGTTCAATCTTACAATCTGAGATAATGAAAAGTTCTAGAAAAGTTCCATCAAACTGGTCTACGCTGTTCATGTTCACTCTGGCCAGTATTGCTGTATATAATGCACTACAACTATGAAATAAGAGTATTTGAGATTGTAATTTAATGCATTTTGGTAAGCAATATTGCAATGTAATGCATTACATTTTCATGTAATTCGCTCATAGCCAGATAGATAATAGTCCAGTATGAACGCTGCACTCCGTAGGCTAGCTAAATAGTAGGTGTATATGTAAAAGTTATACTAATATAATATGACAGTTTTGATAGACTTCGTTCCTTTTTGGATACAATTCATTTCACATTTGCGACAAGTGTAGACCCAGATCAAAGATAGGTAGGTTCACCAGGACCTTCACTATTTGCTGCCTTGTAAATAAAGTGAAACCCCTCTCTGACGAACACCTCTGGGACTGGACAGAATTGGTCTTTATAGTAGAGTGCTCTTAAAACATGGGTAGAAAGTGCAAAACTGTTCAACGGACATTGAAATAGTGTTGTTAATATCGAGGTGGTTTTAATATCACGATGGACTTTATGAGTAGTTAGTTTTACTTAAACCCTACGAACAATAACCCGGGGACTGGAAAGATGAGTTCATTGCATAAATACAGTACCTAAGGTTATAAAACTGAGCATGGAAACCAGTCTCAAATCTCAAGCATCTGATGGGCTGAAATGGCGACCAGTATTTGAAATTGTTATTTAATGCATTTTGGTAAAGTTATTGAAAAGTAATGCATTACATTTTCATGTAATTCGCTCTGCCAGATAGATCCTAGTCCAGTATAATGACTGGTCGCCATTTCAGCCAATCAGATGCTTGAGATTTGAGACTGGTTTCCAATCTCAGCTTTATAACCTTCAGCCCAGCAGTGTTACTACACCAGTGTCTCCTAGAATATCTTCTGCCTCAGTGAAGCCTTCATCATGTACGTATAATTAAAGTCGGATCGTAATGGAAACTCCATAGATGGCATTCATTCTGAGACTATTGATTATTCCATAATACATGTTTCCATATAATGACTTTCTGCCAGATAATGGATTAGACTATCTTCTCATTATATTGTCAAACAGGCATTGTAACATTGCGTGATAGCAGCTTTGTTTTACTAAGACTCTCCAGAAAATATTGGATTTCATTTAATTTTATGACATGTTTTAGTCTCCTCTATTCCCTAATGAGTTTGTTAAAGTAGAAACTGTTTTGCTGGAAAATTGCTTGAAAGCTTTACTTGGCAGTGAAATTTTTTCCAACATGCGAAGCGCGTAGGTGTTAATAAATATGGGATCTGGATAAAAACTATAAAGGCTATGAATAATTCATCTTTTGTTTTGCATTCACGGCCCCGTAAGAACAATGAAGTGAAAAGAGTTTAAAAAATAGATTGTATTTTTGTTTTCTTGTTTTTCTTCTCCCTTTCTCTCTCAGTCTACAAACTGACGCCTTGAGCAGTGAATTGTACTACCTCTTTCAGTGTTTCTTACTGCGCCAGTGAACCGTACTGTCTTCCGTCTTTGATCAGAATGTACTGCCTTCCTCAAGCTGTATAATTATGTACTTTGTTAGTGTTGGCGATTGAACTGTACTGTCTTCCCTCTTTGGTGTACTTTACTGTCTTCAAGATTTTTTTCTTTTGAGTCAGTATTTAAACAGTACTGTGTTTTGACTTTGGACTATTGTACTCTTCTTCCGACATTGACCTCTTCTGTCTTCCAGTCGTTTAAAAAACTCAACTATCAATTCTTTCTCTTAGATGTAGAGAGCAGTGACCGGGATAATAAGTGTGGGACGGTCGAATAAAGTCTTTTTCCACGCGTTAAGACTATTGTCAACGTAATGTCTTCTGGATACTAATGGAAATTAGGGAAAATTAAAGGGAAAAAATCTGCATTACTGGAAATGTTAACATTTGTGAAAAAAATTCTTGTTTGCAGGTGCTTCTATCCAGTGAAAAACATCTAATTTATTCTCTGCAGACAAGGGTGCGCGCGGCTGGCACGTGCGCAGGAAGTAGGTTATTGGTCTGAAACACTAGCATTGACGTAAATGCTGAGTTTTAATTTCCCTGGAAAGGAAAGATGTTTGTTTCGCAGGTGTTCTGCCGCTGACCAGACACGTGCTTACTTCTAAAGGTGAAATATGTCACATTATTGCAGGAGCATCTCTTTGTTCCCGGCTTAGAATCAGGTCCGAAGATCGTAAAACTAAATCATGAGACCAGTCTCAAATCCTAGGCATCTGATTGGATCAAATGGCTACTGGTCGCCATAACAGCCAATCAGATGCTTGAGATTTGAGTCTGGTCTCCAATATCAGTTTTATCATCTTGGATTCAGGGCAAGGTAAGTTGATTTCAAAGGGAAGATGTACGCCTTCTGCAAAAACAACAATTGTTTTGATTCTGGCACCATAATTATAAATATTTTCCTGCTTAATTCATGTTTATTGTGAAAAAATACTGCTTTTCAAAAACTAGAACCAGCTGACAGTTTTGGTAAGAAAGTTTAAATGGACAGCTTAACTTTTTTAGTCCTCGGTTCCTGTTCTCTTTGTGTGTGTCAAACAAGATGACAACAGATGCGCCGATCCACCAAATTATTTTCCACACAGTAAATGTAAATTAAAGTCACCATTTTATATTTCTTTTTTTCAGTCCTGCATCTGAGTACTCTATTTATATGAGATGCAGTACTGTAGTGTTATTTCGGTCATAAATGATACATTCACGCGGGCATAAATTCATAAATTCGCACAATGTTCTTGGTGTTCATGGTGAGTAACATGAAATGGTTAACTACATGGAGTAATTTCGCTGGGGTTTAAACTAACGCATTTACCCTAAATGAAGTACGCTAAAATTTAAACCGGTTCGAAATAGTATGATACCACAGTATTTTTTGATTATTACCATGTATGCCGTTGTGTTTTCCCCCAATCTGGTGTCTCCCTATCAGTTTTTAAGCACCAGCTTTATATCCAGGAAAGACCAAAAACGCAAAAATATAACAACATATGTAGACAATATGTTACAATGACAAAGAATCGATTCCTTTTAGCAGAACAAACAGTAGTTTCACAAATTGTGTAAACTAAGCATCTGGCCAGCATGTGGTGCTACTGAATATAGAAAATATTAATCAAATATTGAAAACGAAATATTAACTTGTGGTGAGAACGTTTTCACGAGGGACTGCTGGTGCCAAATAGAGGCATCTGTTCATTGGTACTGCGTTCCCTCTGCCCGGAGACCACGGTTCGATATTGTACATCCGGGAACTCTTGGAGCGCCATCTGCTGGTAGTTACCTAAGAATTGCTGATATTTTATTACGAAAGGAATAATAGTTATGCCATGCAACATATAGATCGCTTAAAAAAATTAATGCGCATGTGTTAAAATAAGAATAATAATATATAGACATTGTTCAACCTTGTTTACGTTAAGTTGTTTTTGGTGAAAATTCTGTTGAACATTTAGAAATTAGATTTTAACAGTCGTTGCCGTATATTCCAGTTTTGACCTTTAATCCATTTCTGTCAATTTAACTAAGCGTATACTTAACGGTGTTTTCCTTCGAGATTTACTCCTGCTTTGCGGTGGTATGGGCAGTTGTTTCCAGAAGCTGGTCGTTTAAAATTCAAACCTTTTAGTTTATCATTGTCTTTCTTTATTTGCTTCATCAAAAATGCATTGAATTTGGCGAAATTTCATTTATTATAAGCAGTTTTGAAGAGAACAACATGGGTACAGACCGGCTGAGCTCGCATAAGACGCACTCAGTCTGTCCGTGTGAGAGCACATAGCGACTAATCGCTTATGCTGTCGTAGTTATCTCAAGAATTGCAGAACATTTTCGCTTAGAGATATCATGCTCTTAAAATCGATGTAATCAGCTTACGGCGGCTGTAAGATGATAAATAATTAGTTTAAGATTTTTAGTCACGCCATTTTTCCTTCATCCGAAACAATGGAATTATTTAGAACTGTGGATACAACACATATGTCGGCACCAAAATGAGGATTACAATTTTAAGAGCTCTGATTCTCTTTATAATTCTTTTGTCTCCGGAATTGTGACACGTGTCCCTTGATTAAAGTCGACCCACCAATCTGCTGCCCAACTGTCCGCCATCATGAGCTATATTCCCGTGATGCTTCGCGAACTTGCGAGCGACACCTGCTGGCCAACTGTCAAAATTCCCGCTCTTTCTCCAATACTGCAGCAGACGTCACTCGCTGAAAAAAATATGGAAATAATAATTATTATTTTATTGCTTTGAGTCCCTGTAGGTTCAGCTTTATGTGGAAAAAGACCGTGGACTTGTTATTGAATATTTCATGTGGTATACATGACAAGTGAGGTTTTTTGTTCATATTAATGAACTCGTTCATAAACGTTCATGTCAATATTTTGTATCCCCAAGGAAGTCTCACCTGTTCAAACACGCAAGATGCGTAGTTCCCATTGCTTTCATGTTATAGATTCACCGTATAATATATCTCGTATCAATAATTTTGTGATATTTTTTCAATAAAACATGTTTGTAAAAGCATCAAATATCTCCAGTATCATTATCCCTGCATCAATCGTTTACATATTAAATATTTGAACAAATAAAGCAACAATATGCTTTCTATCTTTTGTTTATTAAAAGCAAACTTCATTTCTGTTGTTATTTAAAAAAAGACGTTTCTGCGTCTCCAGTAACTTAAAGCTTGCCCGTACACCCTAATTTTTACTGTTTAAAATGAATGGAGTCCTTTTTATGACCCCAAAATTCATGTGTTGAGGTAATTGTTCCGTTAGTTATTTTTTTTCCGAATATGAAATATGGAATTCGGTATTACAGAAAAGCCCGGATCTGGCGAGCACCTGAGGTTCAGGTGCAGAGGGTATTTTCTAGTGCTGTGTTGGGCATATGTTAGTGTGAAGAAGATTATTTCTTGTCAGGATATGATTAAATATTCATATATCACTCCATCTGCGTACAGACATCTTGCATCTGCTTAGTACAACGTGCTTCTCTATACTATCCTATACCATAGAACGTTTGTCCTTACTGTTTTCCTGGTGTAAATTGTAGCATTATTCAATGTGAGTAGACACCGTTTTATGCAGACTTGTATAAATACATTGTTTTATTATCCAAAAGAGAGAACAAGTTTTGGTGTAATTTATATGCATAAACGGCGAATGAAAATAAAATCGTTAAATCGACAGCGGATGGAGTGGGAGGAGATAGATAAGATGGTCTAACAGCAATTCTGCTTGGTAGCTTGCTCATGGTTTCAATATGAGATCTCAAACAACTTAAGATATTGCTTAATCCGTAACAAATTCAATCTTATGTTTACAAAAGGTTTAATAAGAACTTTTATTGTATTTTAATTTCCTTACCCCGACACATTACAAGAGTAATGTTCATAGCGAGCTCAATGTCCATAATGGAAGATTTAATGACAGTTCACTTGTGCGAGGTTCAGATCCGAACCGAGAGAAGTGCTAATGTTGTTGTTGTTGATTTAGTGGACAGTAACGAGGCTGCGCGGAGTTACAGCCCAAAACATTGGCCGAGGGCCGAATAGTCCTATCCGGGACTAACATTGATACCTTGAAATAAAAAGCAAAGATAGATGTCGTTTGTCTTTTCTTGCAGACCACATAGTCATTTTATCATTAAACGTTCTCGTTTCCGACCTCATTAAATTTTGTATAGTAACTCCATAGGAACCTGGTTTTAAAATACTCAATGTTTGAAATCTATAGTACAATAATGCATAAAGGAGACGGAGCTATGTCCGTTTTCTTTGTACGTGGATTTTCTATAAAAAAACAACTTAACGTTTCTTTTATTTTATTTTTGTTTAATTTGCTATTTCTTAATATTTCTTCATTACACTTTAAAAATATTGTTTATGACAACAAGGTCGTGATGCCAAAATCTGTAGGTCAAGTTCGCGTTTGATGGTAGTATGCCCCTTTTGTTCTTGGGTTTTCTGAAGAAAAAAAAACCTTAACGTTGTCTTTATATTTTTTATACCTGCCATTTCTTAATATTTTTCTTCATTTAATTTTCAAAATATATTTCTCGTGAAAACTGTGTCGTGATGATGCCGAAATCTTTAGATCAAGATCGCGTTTGATGGAGTTCTGCTCATTTTTGTTTCTGGAATTTCAAAGAAAAAAAACTTAACCTTGTTTTTAAATTTCCTATTTCTTAATATTTTTTCTGTATTAAAGTTTTAAAATATATTGCTAATGACAACGGGGTCGCGATGATGCCAAAATATTAGGGTCACCCTGTGTGTACTTAGATTTTGTAGCAAAGTTGGCTATAACCTAGTAGTTATTTATCAAACTTTAAAATTATACACAAATTGAAACATCTATCACAGGGGTAAAGGGTGTGGTTGCTTATTTTGTCAAGTGACAAACTATGAAAGTATGTTTCATGTTGCTAGGTCAAGAACATTTTTTCTGAATCATTGGTTTAAACTCATGGTTATATTGAGTTGATGGAGACGTAGCTTGTCTTCTGTCGCATAACGTGTCTTGACAAAAACAACTTTGTCATAAAAGCACTGTTATATTGTGCCTATGGGTAACAATTTAGTACTTTCTAAGCTTTGGTGATGCCGACTTGGCAATATGCAGATAACAGGAAAATCATATAATGATTGCATTTGCAAGTACTTGTGTAGAAGTTGCACCTTGTCTGTCATCTAAAAGCCGCTTTTAACACGCAAAGTAAGTTTGCACGTTCCAAAAAACTTATTATCAGTCATTCAAAACGCCGAAATTTATTTAATATTGCATGATTATTGACTTAGTTGCATCATCGATTATGGACCGATCAAGAAGTCTTTGATAAAGCGGCGCTGTCGTGTGAAGTCACCGATTTGGTGCGCGAATGCACAGGTGCGACTTCACCTTTGGGCAGCAACACCTCTTTCTATATTGTGTTGGTCACTTTTCAGCATGGTGTTATACCGATTGAAGTTCGGCTTAACAAGTTGTTAGAGATATGATATCAGATCTTAATAATAAACGCCAAAATCGACAGATCATTATTTTCGGAGGTGATGAACGTTTCAGTAATTGAATTGGTGGGGTGGCTCAAAAAGTTCTGAAATACTTAATTTTTGTTTAAATCAGTAAAACGTTTTGTTTAAATCCGTAACATTTTAGAAGGAATCGGTAACATTTTTATTAAATCAGTAAAAGTTTTGAAGAAATCAGTTACATTCTTGATTAAATCAGTATTTTTTTGTTTAAATCAGTAACATTTTAATTTATATCATATGTAGGCCTATTTAACTGCTTCTGGGCCAAAGATCATAAACCTGTGGTCGCCATTTTAGCCAATCAGATGCTTGGGATTTGAGACTGCTCTCTAGTTTTAGTTTTGTGATCTTGGGTCCTGCATCCTTCGAGGATAAGCTATCTTTTCCTCTGGACAAATATGTCTTATATTTCAAAAGTCCCAGAACGTGAGGATGAAAATCTTAATCTAGCAATAATAAAGTTTCTGCAACACTGGGTTTCCCTCAGGAATGCTTGGAGCAGGGTGAAATCTAATCAGTGCCAGGCGAGAAAATATAACTTATTCACGAGACAAAAATCAATGCGCTCCATTCGTATTCATGAGGCTTTTAGTGGAATGGTTTTAGAGTAAATTCTCAACACAATTCAGCACTAGCTCTTCCCAGATAGAGACTTAGCATTTCGCTATTGCAATTGAGTCAGAAGACTAGGGATGGGGCGGCTGAATAGTAGACGGGGGATGGGTGGGTGTGGGGTTGGAGTGCGGCATAGGACAACTCTTGTAAATCGAAGCATGTCGCTCATTTCATATTAATTATGGTAAAGTTGTCGCTACACATATCTTATTGGTGTGTTGCAAAAATAATGATAAACTAATTGGAATAATGTTAGCACCACGATAAGATCTTAGCCCATGATAATAAAACTGAGTTTGGAGACCAGTCTCAACACCCAAACTAGTCTCATTTTCAGCCAATTAGATCCTTGCGATCTGAGACGGGTCTTCAGTTTGAGTTCTATGATCTTGCTCAAACAAGATTTTCGCAGTAAACGCTTCGTGTTAAAAAACATTGTCATGCCAAGGATCACTATTTCGTTCAAAGAGACCTCAACATTACAACGTATAATATCGATAGTTAGTTAATCAATGAATGAAAAGCAACTGCACTTTTGCCATTCGTTTATTTCTGTGCTCTTATAGGCGGGCATTGATGACATTTGCCTAGAAAAGTTTTGTTAGATGCCAATACTGTATCGGAATTACACGGTATAACCATTAGTGCGCTGTGATTGCGTCTCATCCATCATACAAAATCGATTCTCAGCCTCGAGACCCGACAATCAATGCTCAGTCACGAATCTTAAATTAGGAGTTTAGCCGTAAAAGGAATGTTACGGAATGCTCTGATTTCTTTCAGAACAGAACTTGGTGTCTAATTAGACTTCTGAGATCTGTCGATTATAAATTATGTAGCAAAGACCAAGAACAGAATCATAGATTCATGTAACAAAAGAGTTCGATAGAATATACCCTTAACAAGTTTCTAAGTATACACTATTTTATATTTTCCTCCAGATAGTTTTCATATTTGTGAGAACGAAATTGTGATTTTTTATACCTTTCATATGACAGTTAAGTCTTAATTATACTCTGTTTTGTTATCGACTTCCATACTGCAGTTGCAGTTCGAAGACTGCAGCAGTTTTAATACAATGGAACTTAAATTCTGGGGAAGTCCTTATTCCGGTTGCCCTTCCACACCCTCAAGAAATTGAAATCTGTGTTGGTCTGAACTTGATAGACTACAAAATGGGCTATGATTGATTCCCCAAGAAGTTATTCAGAACTGTTTTACCTAAGATGAAGGTGGCCATAGGCAGAACTGTGAATTTGTATTCTGTGGATGTCATTATTCTAAATGTTTCTGAGCAGTCAGTTGTCTGTCATTTTGAATAATGTTATAATAATAATTCAGTTAGTATTTATTGAATGTTTTATTGAAAGTATTAGACCAATAGCTCAATTATCAAGCCAATAATTCCCCAGTACGAAGGTGTATATTTAGAAAATTTGTAAAGTGTATTTATAAGACAAGACGTACAGATGCTTTGTTACGGACAGCTCAACTCTTTTCTGCTTACTAACTAGACGATGGTGACGACAGTACCACTTACACGGATCTTATCATGTCTTACGTGACATCATCACTTCTGATATCGAAAAAAAAGTCCTAATAAGTTATGTCAAAATTGCAGAAAAAGTGATACAAACTGGGCTGCTTGGCTCCCATCCTCAGGCTGCTAGGCTGCCAACCGCTAGGCTGCCAACTTACGAACCTATACAAAAGATCCGCTGTTTTATTTAGCGAGAATTTCTCGGAAAATGTCAGGATCTTAACCGCCGACCAAACATGGTAATTATATACGATGTAAAATGGTTCCCATGGCGACATTATACATAATGACATCATTAAACAAGAAAATTCGATGGAACGTTTCCTGTAATCAACTTCATTACATGGCATTATTTTACATTATTTCTGAGCTGAAATTCTGTCTAATGAGCAACAGCTGGGAAAAATTCGTGACAGCAAAGCGGTAAAAGTGTATAGTGGTGTTGGTCACAAACCATTCTTGGACTCGGTCGTTTGTTTATTTTGAGTCAACAGTCAGAATAACTTACAAAAACAGCCATAACTCTTGCAGAAGTTCGTCGCACGCACGAACGGGTGGAAGGAATGAAGCCTGCCAGTTCTAAAAGTACATTCCATTTTCGGCGAAGGATAAAATGTAACCTTAAAACATATGTGACAGTGAACGCATGACATAAATTAGCATGGAAATGGCTTCAAAACAACAAACAGGACGGCCTATTTCAATAGATAAATAAAATCAGTGCACATCTAGCGGCATGTTTTAGTCTGTCTTATTCAATAAAATATTACAATCTTCCGAATATACTGTATATGAGACAGTTTATATGATTTACGAACGTCTTGCTTCCATTAGCAATGATAAATTCCATCTTGTTGTCCCATCCCACGGGACATTTCCAGAGTGATTGGTTTATCTTCTCCAGGAGAAACCATATTACTGTAGCAGATTAATTCCAGTCTGGTTTAATATGAAAAACTGGAGACTGCAGGTGCGCGATTAATTCCTTATTGATTCCTGGAACTGTCTCCCATATTGTAGTTTTAGGAATAATAACATCTCCAAAATAGAAGACTGTTTCTTTGATGCTATAATAGCCAATCAAGCGACCACAAGAATTGAAAATAGACTAAAAGTGTACAACAAACTTTAATAACACATCATATGATGGGAAATTCTGCATTTTGGATTCGTCATTTTTAATTCCAAAAAAATGTGTCACTCATAATTGTGTAACACTCATGATAATAATTGAAAGTTAAATGGGATTTTTGGACAACATTGCAAAAACCATAAAATGTCCTCCATAATTATTATTGAAAAAAAATCGTACCATAAAATTAATATGTTGCTAAATGTTATGCTCACGGAGGCAGCCATTTCGACTTTCCACCAGTTACGTCATCAATTTATGCGCACTAGTATAAATACTTTATTAATAAAATATAAGTATAACATTAGGTTTTTTAGGTAATAAATTATTATTTAATTATAAATGTTATTATGTTTTGGTATTTGCTGTGAAATTATATTTTAGTAATTTATTTCGTAATAAAAATATTCCTGATAAATAGATTTGTGCAGGAACTGGTCACCTCAAAATGTCCGCCAACTGACATTATGATCAATATTGTAAGCAAGAAGACAATCGATTCCACCCTATTTATAAGTCGTTTTAAGTGTTCTGGGTTTCAATATATCCTTGCAATGACAACTGATTCTAATATTCCGGACAATCCTTTATCTCCCTATGATTAATTATATAATTATTCATCTGCAGTAAAGATATGTTTCTTATAGATCAGAAGATCTGCAAACATACACTGAATGCTGTCGTGGACAATAACATCGTTGTTTTCAATCAACACTGTTGTTGTGTGGAACATGTGCAATCTAATACTGTTGTTGCCGGCCAGAAAGCACTGTTGTTGTGTGTACTAAAACACTTGTTTACGTAATGAAACACATTTTGTGTGCAATGAAACTAATGTTGCATGCAATCAAAAAGTTTACTTGTCTTATGCACTCCAGCACTGTTATATCTGTGTTCTGTGCAATCAAGCACTGGGCCTAAGATCATTAAACTTATATTTGAGACTCAAATGCTTGAGAGTTGAGACTGGTATCGAGATTTAGTTTTATAATCTTGGGCGCAATTGTTGCGTACCATTAGATTTGTGGCTGAATGCAGTGAAACACGGTTTATGTTGTTTCTAGCAATATGCTACATGCAGAGATAAACAGAAAAGGCTGAAGTACCTGTTAGTCAGTAAGAACCGTTTTCTACTAACCAGTATGGTAGTCAAATGCTAAAGATACACACAACGCAAACTCAGTGGTGTATGTTGTTTTTTTTTCAGACCTCTTTGTCGACAAAAATGTCTTCGCATATCTGTTTTGGCCGTGTGTAGGTCAGTACAGCCCACACCAGCTTTTTTCCAAAGTGGAACTTTAAAAATGTTCTCTTAAACAATACATAAAAGGTACTGTTAACAGTTTGTGGAGACGGAGGCCATGCAAAAGTTGACTCTTTTATGCTGGAAATAACAGATATTGGTCTAATGAATTGTCCATTGTCAAATAATGACATCTGACATCTGCCCGCTACGGCAACTAACCACGTGACCATATTAATTTTCAGAGTGGCACGCGTCTATTTCCAGGCAGGCTGAGTCCTAAGTGCGTTCTCTGGGACTACTTCCCGAGAAGTTTCCGGACTCCAACGATTTTTCACATACCTAATGTGTGTCGCTTCCGACTGCGTCCATTTCTGATGAAGTTTCGATCGGGGACACCTGCAGAATGTATTGTTTCTTGGCAAGGTAGCTGCTGTCACAGACTTAAATATTTATAGATTATATCGGCCATATCGGCATAGTGATTGCAAGTGCAATTTGATAACATGTGAGGACTAGAACGGTATAATGATTTAGAATCAAGAAGCACACAAGGGACTTGTATGTCTGAACAACATCATAGATTAAAAAAAGAAGGGACAATTAATGCAACCAGTAGGATTCTTTCGCAAAACCATTGAGCTTCGCATCCAACATTGTGTTTGGTGTTTTTGTTCTAAAAGCTGAAAACTGTAGCGTTTATATTTAATGAGAAATTTGCAAATAAGGTATGAAAAAAAGGAGTCAATGACTAAAAACAATGTATTTATATTTGGACTTGAGGGCGAAGGGTTATTCTCTGTATTTGAATAAATGATGCCAAAAGACCGTTACATGTTACACGCAATATGGGGGGACAGTCGGTTATCCCTGCAAATCAAAAATGACAAATGTCTTTAATTGGAAGTAATCCTGCAGACACGGGAAACTAATGCTACAAACATCAAGAACTGGTATATAAAGAAGCTTACTTTTGTCACTTTTGAAGAAATCTATTTTGTGACATTGCAAACCAATCAAAAGACATTATCCGCCGACACCAACTGGTATAGAGCTACCATTACATTGGAACCCGCATTACCATGGCGGCGCGCGCGACTCGATCTCACTTGCGGCAGTGTGTCAAGATCTCGTCATCTGCGTCGTGTCACACGATATCTACCATACAACATAAGCTGTAACCCTCCCACCTGCAACGTTCACCAAACACTCTCCCACGTTCGCGCCCTTTTGTTATCGTCTGCACTGCACGTGCCGACCATCCCTCTGAAAATAGTTCCCAGTGGCGCAGGTGTCGGATCTCGCAGAAAGAAAGAAGTGCAGGGTCGTAACTTCCAAACCAAAGGTCTGTCGGTTTACCACGCATAATAGCTAGGTTCATTATAATAATCACATCATCAATATTTCATATCACCTCTTTCAAAGTAAAGTCTGCAGCGATAGCTGAAATTAGTGACAGTAAAAATTATTTGTTCGATATAATCAGTGTAAACAACGAGCAGAAGGTCAAATGTTTGATATCTGTATCGATACTAATCAGCGGCGCTGTTGTTATAACAATTAGAACTTTTGTGATAAAAGTTTGATCGACTGGCGAAATCGATTGTTCCAATAACCAGGTGATATTGTCTCAGTGTCTGGCAAAACGAATCAAAGATCAAAAGAAAACATAGTGTTCAGATATACGCCCTTTTCAAAGAACCATAAAACTATCTTTGTAATAACTTGAGTTTTTGATAAAACATGTCCCTTACATGTTCTTGGACTACATGGCCTAAGATCATAAAACTGATTGGAGACCAGTCTCAAATCTCAAGCATCTGATTGGCTGAAATGTAACTGTTCGCCATTTCAGCCAATCAGATCATTTCAGCCAATCAGATGCTTGAGATTTGAGACTGGTCTCCAGATTTAGTTTTATAATCTTGCGCACAGATGTCCATAATTCTTTGAAGGTATAATTTAACACGACTTGGGCATACAACATCCATGCATACCCTAAGAACAGAGTAATGGTTGTGAGAAACAATTTTGTAACATATTGTTAAAAAGTTTTGATTGGTAATGTATTAATATATTAAAATGATGCTGTTTATGAACCATAAGTTCATATAATGAACCTTTCTTTTTAATGGTCGGGTGGGTGGGGGGGGGGGCAAAGAAAAAAAAACAATCAGGCCTGGAGTAGATCCAAAGAGGTTCAGTGGGTTTGCTCAAACTCTCTTGGTGAGCAGCAATAGTTAATTTGCATTGCGAATTTGGCCAGAAAGTTGGAAAATATTCAAAGGCTGCCATTTCTGGAAATATTGCATCCACTCCTGAACAACTCTACGGTTATAAAATAAATGTATTTTTCCGTGAATACTGTTGCTAAAACCTATCAATTTGTTAACATCTTAATGGATATGACAACATTTTAGGCAACATAAACATCAATATTGCTGGTGATAGTTATTAAGTTAATGAACATCCGATGGAAACATTGTCAAAATTATACATAAATAGCAGCGCCATTCCATGCACTACAGTTTCTTCGGAAATTAGTCATATTTTTTAAGAATTAAGAAGATTTGAAGAATACAGTAACTACAAATATATAAATCAAAATTTAGAAGTGTAATGCGTTTCAAATTTCTCCCGGACAGTGAATTATTTCTTTTAAAGATGATGTGGTATAAGAATGTTAGTCGCTTAATGTTTGCTCGAAGCATCTACATTTTTTCCAGTAAACATTACGGTGTAATAGGATTTCTTAGGCTTGACGTCTGAGTTTCCGCCAGGATAATAATAAAAATAACACTTTTCGGGCTTTATGCTGGAGTTTTCGACAGTGGACAATTTACAAGCTTTGCGTTGGGGTTTCAGTCTTGGCATTGGACCGTTGGGCTAAAGTTTGCATGATACTGGCGATTCCCACGCTTCGGGTTGATTTTTCTGGCAGGGTACTGGCGATTCTTTAGCTTCTTCGTTGGTGTTTCCGACAAAATACTGAGGACTTTTAAGCTTTTTGTTAGAGTTTCCTAAAGGGTGTGGCAATTCCCAGGCTTTAGGTCGGATTTTCTGCCAGGGAAATGACAATTTTCAAGCTTTTGGTTGGAGTTTTCAACATGGCAATTCTCAGGCCTTGGTTCCAAGTTTATACAATAAACATGCCAAACATTGGAAGCATGACATGAATCAACCAAAATATTCCAAACGAATATCCGAAATCATTTAACATGTAACCATTTACTTGTGTCGCGTACACACGCACACGATGTTGCATTAATAAAATTATTATTATTATTATTATTATTATTATTATTATTATTATTATTATTATTATTATTATTATTATTATTATTATTATCATCATCATCATCATCATTATTATTATTATTATTATTATTATTATTATTATTATTATTATTATTATTATTATTATTATTATTATTTAGTTATATAAATTCTTGAATTAATTGAGTTAATTAGAGAAGTCAGGTGTTGACACTTCATCATATATGGCATTCATGATGATAAAACCGTATTATCTTCGTCAGGTGCATATAATTCCTAGCTGAGCACAAACACTTGCACTTCATTACTAAAGCATAATCGTATTTACTTGTATTTGAGGGCATTATCATCTTAAATTGGAACAAAACCCTTAAAATTAGCAAAAATCGAGAAAATATGTTGTAAGAATGAGTGTCATCTTCATAACGTCGCTATTCTCAATGGGGCCCCACCTGTGGCGACTTAAAGAGATTAGCGGAATTCTAATCTCAGATAAGTAAATAACAAACAATCATAATAGAGATGACAAATAAAGCTGTCAAAGGTTTTAGGTCTACATGTATACAGAGTCATTTAGACATCTTTATTTGTACGTCTAATTACTCGGTTACGTCAGGGGATCCCAATAGATTGTGCACCTGGACTAACAAAATTACGTCGGTGGGAAAACATTAAGTCCATAGATATACAGTCAGACCCTATTCGATTGCTCTAGACAATAATAAATCAAAATCAAGTTTTGCTAGATTATAAGTAGATGTCATATAAGGTCATCATATATTTATCTTTTTAAAAACCTAATAAATTAAAATATTGTGAATAAGAATGGGAAAATTGGTCCAGATAAGGAAAAATCATCAACTTTGTTTAATTTTTTTTTAGTGTGGAGTTTGTCAATATCTATTGAAAATTTCAAGTTAATCTAATTCTATCCACTGTTTCGAAAGTTATGGATGTTTTTTTGGTAATGTCAAAGCACTATTTTAAGGCCAATGTATTTGCCTTTGTAGATAAGCATGCTGCACATTCATGAAAAAGCACTATTTGATGACAGATGCATTGCTTGTTATATTTTTTGTTCTAATGTTTCAGCTAATTTGCTTATTCCATTGTGGTAGAACAAGTGGTTGTTATGGTAACATGGTTTATAATAAGAACTTGATAGACATATTTCCTTTAAAAAACACATCTTTCTTTTGACCTTTTACTACTAGTCGGTATTTGATGAAAATTGTGTTGTTTGACTTAAACATTTTTTCGTAAAAATAATTAATCCTGACCAGTTCTTCCAGTCACAGGTCAGATATTCTTCTGAACAACAAAAAAGTAACGTTGAGATACATGTATTTTTGAAGACACTCAGTTATTGTTCACCTGTCTACACAACAATAGCAGTTTGACCAGTCCTCCGGCATTGATTCACAGATGTATAAAAAAACAGACGGTGTCGCAGAAAAATATGTTGGCAATCGATAATGCCATGATCGATGTGCTGCAAACCGTCTGCCATCACTGCCAATATTTGGAACATGTGCAAGATGACCACCTGCCATGTGCAATGGTCAGCATCAATACACGATTCTATGTGATCACGAGCTGAAATCAACCAATCAATGCTGGCATATGTCAGGTAATTCTGCACACAGATGGCTAACAGATGACACGCAATGTCAGTGACGTCAAATACTGATTAATTGTTAACAATGGGAAGTATGAGGGTGGGTGAACGAAATGTGGGTTGGGGTGGTGGGGGGGGGGGGGAACAGCCTTCTCCTAGAGTTGATATGTTTGTTTACAGTGTCTTGGCATATATAAAGAAATCCTTAAAATTGTCCAAATTTTCGTGCTCTTTTCAAGGGAGACAACTTCTCCGACTCTGTTTCCAAATTAACTTGTCTCGAATAACTAGGTCTTTTTTTTACATGTATGGCAGACCCAAGTCAGTCCGAAGCAACATTCCACGTAACCATGTCCACTAAATCCATCCGTTCGCTTACTGTAAGGATCTTCATCGGTCGTTTATTATGACTGGACTGTTATATAATTATAATAAAACAAACAAAAAAACAACTTGAAATTAACATCCGAAAAAAGAACAGATATGACTCTATTATTATGAACTCTACGAGTGTTACTGTTTAACGTTGTTGTTGTGAATTCCCAGTTTAAGGACCCTCCGCCTCTGATCGAGGACATTATATTATGATGTGGTCCGTTTACTGTTAACTCTTGGGCTGTAGGTTATAAAGCTGAGCATGGAAACTAGTCTCAAATCTTAAGCATCTGATTGGCTGAAATGGCGACTGGTTTCCATGCTCTGTTTTATAACCTTGGGCACTGGCACATTTACGTTACGATTTGATGCATTGACGTCCAATGTGTAAAACGTGTAACTTCTATATTGACGAATCTTGTAGTTCAAACAGTGTTGGACCATAGTAGTCCATCACTCGACCGATGGGATTTTCACAATCTGGTTGATCATTGTTATCATGTGTGTTTCAACTATATTCATTATTCTCAATATTATATTACAGCATTTGTACATATTATTATAATATATCAACAGTACGCTCAGGTTATTAAATGTAGTTATTATTATTCTTGGTGTCCACGCGGTGGAGCTTTCTTAAGAGGTTGATGTTATACGGTATCCTTAGCTGATGGGGTTTGAGGGTCAAAAGAACTAGGGCTGGCGACTCAGGGGAAATCGTAAGGACAGGAGCTTCAAGTTGGTTGCCCAAATCGTATCATTTAACTTTTGAAGAAATACCGTGATTAATGAAAATTATTGTTATTTAACGCTAAGAAGGATGTTTAGATTTAAATTAAAAACTTGCGGAAAACCAATTTCCGCTACAAATAATATGTAAATTTGGTAAAAGGTGTGAAATTATAAGTTTTAATCATGCTTGATTCTAGTCTTTTATCGCAAATAGAAAACATTCCCCCTTGTGATATTTATATTGTCAAGGAAATTGGACACGAGGAATTGCTGAACGCTCTTGATAAGTATATACCAGTGAATTGTTGTATAAACTGATTGAAGCTTTGTCTCATTTTCAGTTAAAACGGAAATAATATATTCCTAAGATAACGAATATTTGTTTATAATTTATAATTATAATGAAACAAATACGGGATATGAACGGCATTCCTTGCATGACGTGCCATAAATAAATCATACAAATCATCGTTCCCGCAACACACCAGAAACTTTGCTGAACCCTTTCCTCTAAAGACACGCCTTTACTGCATGGGCGAACAGTTAAGATCCAGATCAGCCGGCACATCTGTGCCGTCTGATCAGGATATGCACTGTTCGCTTTATGATTCGTTAGGTTACTTCTGACCAAAATGCGACCAGCGCTGATCCTGATCAAACAGCACGGATGTGAAGGCCGATCTGGATCCCCACTGGTCGCACATGCGTAAAAACGCGTGAGAAAATGATTTAAATAAAAGAAAGACCATATTATAATATAGTTGCCCGCGTTATGTATTGTAGGTCCGATTTTGGTGAAGACTTATAACAAATCCTTGTTATAAATGCGGTATTTGAGGGATCGAGTTACGTCGTTCTCAGTACAGTGCCAAAGATGATAAAACTGAGATTGGAGACCTACCTCAAATCTCAAGCATCTGATGAGTTAAAATGGAAAGAGATCCACGAGATTTGATACAAGTCTCCATTCTCAATTTTAGGATGTTGGGCACTGTCTGGTTATCTTGACGCTTCCATTAGGTTATTGCAATGCAACAGAGGGACATCGTGCTCTAAACCTATCTGAATACAGTTACAATCATGAACCTATTGTAGAACTGTCACGATGTTCGAATTTTGAGTCTTCTTACTCTGTCGTAATGAAATCAGTTAATTCTCTTACTGTAAATCTTTAGATCCTGTTGATTTACATAAATGACAAACCTGGGCCCAAGGTTATAAAACTGAGTTTGGAAACCAGTCTCAAATCTCAAGCATCTGATTGGCTGAAATGGCGACTGGTCGCCATTTCAACCAATCAGATGCTTGAGATTTGAGACTGGTTTCCATGCTCAGCTTTATAACCTTGGGACCTGGTCATTAACCAACAATTAAGAACGAAAACATATATGTTTCTATTATTTTTTATTTAAACTGTAAACAGAAACAACAAAAATAAATAAACTTTTATAAAGAAATAACGTGCACTAGATCTAGATATTTTACAGTACTGTACTCTTTAGAGTATGGAATGGCGTTCAACGCCACACACTGTCTCTGGGTTTCGCAACGGACCTGCGTCCACCCGCTCCCCTGAACATCCCTGGTGTTTCAAGATTCCCCTGTTATAGTTATACACAATTAGGTTTGATTGAAAGTCCACATTGTGTGTCCGTGTACTGAAAGTCAATATTTGCTTTATAAAATTAGGCAAAATGTATCCAGTTAACCAAATGAACGTTCATATCTCAAGTTTAGTTTTAGTCCAATGTAAGAAACTGTAACGTTCTGTACAATGTTGATGTCACAACAGTGGAATTACTGTATAAAATCCCTGAAGGAATTAGTCCATGGATAGTTATCGCAGCAACTTCAAGTAACACACACGTCCCCCGTCACGTAGATGACAATAGTAACGTTGCTTCGACAATCCGACACGTCAGATTTTGTAACGTAATATCCACAGAATCTTGTAGAACCACGTTGAAAGGCCCTTTCTCGGTGAGGCTCATTTTACAACATCCTGTAATAATAAAATAAATAATGACATAAGAATTCTAGTATTTCATTATAATAAAGTGGTTTGAATCAAATGATATTAATTAAGTGTCACAAGTGTTGGTATTTTATGATCATCAATGTGAAGCTAATCGATAACCACCTGATGGGACGTCAAATTAGTGTCAGTATCTATTTACCGTCAGGTGCTCGAATTACACAGCCTACCTAATCAAGGATGACACACTATACAGTACTACAAAACAAAATGATCACGGTGGTGATAAAAAGTGTACGTTACAATTAAGAACACCTGTGTTGGTATATAAACACAGCGCAGGTTTTCCATAGACAGCCTGGCGCCGAGATGGAATGAAAAATATTTACAATCAAGATCCTATTCTTCCTTGAAATAAGGAAGAAAATGCAGTTCATCTGAAGCACAAATTAAAGTTTTGTGTTTCAATAACAATAAGAACAATAAATTCCTGAACTTACCAAAATTAAAGCTCTCAGTGGAGTCTTCAATGGGGTTTATTTGGATACCGGCCTCTCTAACTCACATTCATCATCGTCCATACACACATTCTGTAATAAGAAGGAATTTGTAATTAAGAAATAGTTAAATAATAATTAACAACACAAATGTTTGTTTTACAAAAAATTAAATAAAACCTAATACTACTTAATCAAAATTTTGGTTAATGATTAATAGTGAATTTTATGATGTATTATATATTGCATTATTGTGATAATTATTGTATGTTATTGAATTGGATTTAATTCTTGTGAACCTTATTATAATTTTTATAACTTTATTCTGAACTTACTTTTCACATTCTTTCTTCATTAATTACAGCACAATCAAAACAAAATTAGAATTTTGAACCTACCTCTGTGTTTGGAGTCGATTTCTCGGAGAGCGGTTCCCTTGGAGTTGTGTTGAACACCACTGGCTGAAAGTCCAAAGACAGCTCCAAGTCGTAGATATAGTCAATTACATGTTGCAGGAGCTGGGTCTTTGAGATTTTCTTGTCCCCTGGAATACCGGGCACGAGCTCCTTGAGCTTCAAGAAACAGGCAGCCATTTCCACATCATCCAACTTAGGCTTGTTGATTCGGAACATATCTCCTTTAATTCCAATCTCTGTATTTCTGGTAAGTCCCTGTGTAACAGCCTTCATGATTTAAAGTTATGTTGTGTTAATTACAAATATTTATTTCCAATGTACGTCCGCAAATCTCGACAGTCAAGTTCGCTTTGATAGATACGCAGACCGTGTGAATATTTTATAGTGTAATAAGATCATTGAGTGAAGCTCCGCCCACCTGCGCGATCGTGAGTGGTTATCAACTCTAGTCTGACACCAATCGCCCGCTTTCCGCCAATCAGACGAGAGTATTGTTTATTTTGATTTGTTGCTCATTCCACCTATCAATAATTCAATTAAACCTTTTTATCGCGATAATTGTCGATTATGTCACCCTTCATTGGCATGTTTAGTGAAATACAAAATAAGCGTGGCTTCGGTGTCTGTCAGTATTCACTCTTTTTTGGCATCCTGGTGTTTTCTGACATCAAATGTCATTTGAGATGCAAAAGATAGAAAGCGCCTATAAGTCTTTTATAATATTCAAATGTTTACTTTATTCTTAAAGTTGACTTGAAATTCCTTATAATAATTTAATCATACATAAATGGAAAATACTTTAATTGTTTTCCCGTGTTTTTGTTTATTTGGTCTTTTGTTGTTGTTGTTTTTATTTTGCATACAATTACGCATTTATGTAATTATAGTTTTACATCTCGCGGCTTTTTATTGGCAATTTTCTTCTATATATTTTTTGTTTTATGCATTAATATATCATGTCTGTATAAGTATTTTGCACACCTGCATACTAAAGAACAGCCACTTTACAATTCCGATACATAGTTCTCAGCTGAGCGCTAGACACTACGGCGCCGAGATTTGTGACGTCACCCATTCATTAAAACATATACTTCGTCTTACCGGGCGCCTTACGGGCGGTCGCTACGACTACCGACCTGTCAATCAAGTAGTACTTCAAAGGCGCCGTGCTCAAGTAGTTGATAAATTGCATTAAAATTTGTCACCTCAAGCCTGTTGATACTTCACACTCTATACACCTGTGTAATAGTATTATCCATGTAAAGTTTTGTGAACATGCTTTACGATGAAGCCGGCGCCGGCTGTCTTAGAGATTAACTTTAAGTAAACACTCGTCCCTGGGAAAGATTTCCTTATTTTGGAATGCACATTCCTTTAGACAAATTAAACAGTGTGTCATTTAATGTGCACTTGAAACGTAACAATTAAATTGTATGACAGTATTTCAACTCCCACTTACCGTTGAGCTCTAGCAAACAAATGAATCAAAGCCAAGTTGTTTAGTTCTTAATAAAGTTGCATTAGAGCGGGGGCGCGTAATGTAGGGTGCCCGAGGATTCCTTACCGTCGGTTTATTTCGCACACACATGTCAGATGTCGCTGCCTCCGCTGGCGGTCCGGATCCGATCCTGTCTTTCGGATCGCCTTTGGTGGAATCTTTAAATTTTGCAGGTAACTTGGCTAGGTCCTCACGTGGGCTCTGTGTGCATGATATAAGCTGTATTCATATTTTAGTTTCGCCCAGTAATTTAAATAGTTTATCGTACTAGTAATTGGTATCGTTGCTATGTTGGTTTGTTAGCGTGCCCGTTTTAGCACACAGGCGCGCACTGATATCCTTCTTCATGGAAGTGGCCAGTAGTATAGTGTCCGGATACCCGGATACACAAGGAACATTTCTGAAATTCCGGCCAGGATTCGTAAGAGCTCCAGATTTCTAAGCACTATAAAGCCATCGCATAAGCAAGGACGCGAGGATACCAACCGCACCCTCCAACGGAACCTGCACTATGCGCCAGCTAGTTTCAAACTCAAATGATATAATTCTTTGGTCAGACTACAAATACTTTCGCGCTGTTTTGTGTTCCCAAAATCTGGACCCAAGCAAATACATTATTTTCTTTCAATATAATTGTGTTATTTAAAGAGCACCTGTTAAGCATAGTGGGTGTATTCCATTTTATGGACAGTCCTAATAATTTGAATAACATATTTTGTCTTGTCTCCTACCGTAGTCAAATGAATTCTTACAGGTGTTAGAAATAAATATCTTCCGCGGAAATTAGATAAGTCTATAAATCTTACTACCAGGACCTATTCAATTGCAAAAAACATGCTTTAGTTGAATTAATTCTTGGGTGATGTGTTCAAGTGGTGGAATATTTAATTATCAGTAGTTGAAACTTCAAAAGCAGTTTTTTTGCCTTTTTTATTTTAGGATGAAATAACATAATTACGTAACAAACAGTTGTCTGCTGAAGTGTGATAATTCTTGGTATAATATAAAATTTCAAGTTTCTTTCCGCTATCTAACAATCAAAGACAAATTCCAGAAAATACTTTATAACGACCCTGAACATGCTGAATTTGGTTGGAACTCTGACGCGTACAACATACACTATACTGAATTTAATGTAACCTTCTAGCTACCGTTTGTAACCGGGTATGAAATATAAGTATCTGTTGTTGTTGTTGTTGTTATATTAGAGCTATTATTGTTTCGAAAAACAATAACAGATGTCGCAAAAGTCAGCTTTAATTTTGTTTTTCCAAAAATGTTTTTAGGAAGTCGGCTGTGTATGTGACCACAATAAACGTTGTGATGTTTTTATCTGTTATCACCCAGAACTCGGCAATCAGAAAATCCCGATGAGCATCTGTAACAACCGATGAAGCCACATCTGTGCTGCAGAAGGGGCCAGTTAGACAAAGAGAGGGGACAGCTGAACCCCATATGCTACAGAAGGGCCGTACGGTAGAGCACAGATTGCGTATCGATCGCTGACGTCCCCACACCATACTGCCGCTATAAGCCCTTAAACCATGGCTCTTTCAGGACTTTATTGGACGAAACTGGTCAACATATGGGGATTGCGTGCCATATTGACGAAGCGAAAAGTTTTACTAAGATTTGAAAATATGACATCTTTATAACGCCAGTGTCAGGCGGTGTGTCAACTATACAATGGTTTCAGAAGTCAGCGCTCTGATCTGTTCTGTCATAGATTTCATTAGCTTGCTTATACGTAATTACAAAATGATCCCATATGGGAAGTCAGTTATAACATTATTTAAAATTTATACTCTTTAATTTCAAATTTTCCGACGCATTACCTTTCGCAAGTAAAAAAACATACTCTCGTCCAAGTTACATCCATGTTAAACATCGTTATGATAACAAATATTATACATAACATATTTTTGATTATACATGTACATTTATATTTTTCTGATTATGGAAGAAATTGTCTTCATAATTTATTAAGTAACGTTAACATATTAAATTGTTTATTGTTACATGATACTAGAATTACTAATAATGCAAAAGATCAAAAACATTGTAGATGTGCACTTAGACGTACAGTCAACATACAGAACAGGTATACAACTACATGTATTATATAACGATTATATAATTATTCAACACACGAATCATCACCGAAGAGTTCTGGACAAACCTTGGAGGATACAAGCATACCGCTTTCGTTTGTTGTTTTCTTATTAGTAGGAACAAACGGCTTTCCTTTTCCCACGAACCCCGCCCCCCTAAGCTCGTATATCATTTTTTGGATGGCCAATGTGGTCTTAATAACAATTATTTGGACAAAGTATTTATTCTATAAATTTTGAGAAAACAGGAAAGACAAATAAAAGGCACTGCAGCTCGCCGTTGGCAAATAACAATTAACATAGTAAACATAATGGTCAATGCAGGTGCACAAACTTGACCGGAGATTTTAACTGACCCTTAAACGTTTTCCCACGGCAATGTATGGGCAGTTTTGTCCACTATATTGTGATGTCCGACTGATATCATGTAAGTGTTTGACAACTGTCAAAAATGCGCGTTCAAAATCGATTACAGGGGAAATTGTAATTTTATTAAAATCTAAATGATTCGAAAACAAGTGCAGACATAATTGAAAAGGCTTTATCAGATAACGTAATTTCTTATAATTTACGTATCCTTTAATTATTTGCCTACGGAAAAGAAAAGTAATTATTAATTTGAAATGCATTGACGCCATATTTACTGATTTTGGTAAGATTAGTGAAAATGTTGTGAAATGACAAGAGTATATTGATCTGGCTATTCAATTAATGTACGTCAACAAAGTACAAGGAATGTTTATAGCCCAAACTAAACTTTCTTTTTTGTAAGCGCACCTGCGAAAAAAGAAGGTTAATAATAGTTATTGTTCGGTCAGTTGGACTGTTAGAAATTTTCATGAACAACTATAATGATGCGAATAAAATACGGTTAACGGCTTAGGGGCTATATAAGGTCAAATAGACAAAAAAACTTTAGCTAGGCATTACATAAGCATCAAGCTATATTTTAATATTTTAGAGTTGTTTTCAGGTGGTTTTCTGATCACTTACGTAATAACAAAAGGAAATATTTGTTTTAAACCCTTTCCTCCATATATACGCTTTTTATCGCATGAGCAAACAGGGTAGATCCAGATCAACCGGCACATCCATGCCATCTGATCAGGATATATTATACTGTTCACCCTTTGGTCAGAAATAACCTAATAAATCAAAAGTGAACAGTGTAGATGTACAGATGTAACGGCTGATCTGGATCCATTGTTTGCTCATGCCATCTGTAGTATATATGGAGTAAAGGGTTGAAATACAGATAAAAAATCCAGTCCTCTTGATTCATTATTTACTCCCAACTAATGATTGTCATCAGATGCAGAAATTCCCATGATTAATTTTTCGTTTGTTTTCCACCATCTGGTCTACTTATACGCATAACAAAGAACAATTAAACAAGCACTTAACAGATCGAATTCGTCACAATTGTTTAGTGTGTTGGACTGTCATGAGCTCACAGTAATGTTGTTGTATTCACTTCCCTTCGGTGAACCGGCCACTTGAAGATGTACTAACACACTTATACCTCTCATTCATTTGACACTATAAGGCCACTTTAGATAATCATTATATCAAATAACAGATGTTTCCATACCGGTTGACCGGAGACTGTGAGTTGAAATTTCAGTAAGAGTTCCGTCACTGAAGACCCGGAATCAGCTGGCAGTCCAAAGGTCCAACCTGTCGGATTAGCTGTATATAAGCTGTGATAGCCGAAGTTTATCGAGTGGACCCTTACCGCACAAAGTTCTTTAATTATACAAGACTAACACCATTCGGAAACAAACGGTGACCTTTCTATCATAGATGCTGCAATAAGTCTTATATTCAGGACCAAGCGTAGCGTTTTGCTTATACAGACCAAACAAATACACCGACAAATAATATAATGATAATCTGATCCTTTGTTTAAGGCAATACAATTTTCTTCCTTAATATGCTACACATTGCTGTTTATATATGTTATATAACAGACCTTACAGGGACACGCAAACCAAACATATCTTGCAGACAATCAAAGCTGGGCCAGGAAAAACTCTGTGGTCGCAACTGGACTTTATTAATAACAGGGTGCTCTAAACCTCAATGCTTGCGTGTAAGTTTTTAAGTCCAAATATTTGCTCCACAATCGAAAATGGCGCTGTTCAGAATATTAGAAAAATGACATTTTTTAGAGTTTTTTTGCGCCAACTTCCCCGTTCTTCATCAGCAAATTCGTATAAATACTCACTCGTGTCACTGTCGTAAAGAAAAAATATTTAAAAATATCATATTATTGCTACGAGTTCTCGTATTACTGTTTCTTATTAGTATACTAAAGAGTTCAGAAGCAATGCTTAACGATGGTGATCAATAAATCGTTGTGATAAAATATCGAAAACAAATGCCAGGTTTTGGCGCAAAATATCTGGAAATTCTCAGCTGTGTTTCGTATCTGCCCTATCTTTCATTTTCTCTGGCACTATATCTCCTTGGACAAAGGGAATATAGTCTGCACGTGGAGCACGTGCTCTCTATAACTAGCAGCTGTAACCCTCATTAGGTCCTGGCTAGCTCGTTTTGTTTCCAGTTGATCTGATATAATGAGCACAACTGCAGACGGCACACGAGTCTTAAAAATGCAGCCCTTTTTTTCGTTATTTTCTTTAACGTGTGGGAATGACAATTTCATTGTTGTATTTATAGAAAATGTTCTGCACATGTTCTCATAAAGTCTTTTTTATTATATTAAAGCGATTCCATCTAGAGCAATATAGGGGATGATGCAAAGGAATTTTTCATTGAGCCGAAATGAAAGCGGATGGAAATTTAACAATTCGGAAATCGATTAACCATCCTTGAAACATATGTTCACTCTCTGACGTTATCACATTGAAATAGTTTGTTCATTTGTTCATTTTTGCGCAAAAATGAAAATCTGCCACTAAAGATCTATTCTTCCTAAGTTTGCAGACGACAGATTTTGCCGCGCGTTTCCGGGTACATCTGCCACAATCGCCTGTGACGGAATGAACGCTGGTAGATGGCAGCAGACGGTTCGTGCAGCAGACAGCTGGACGGAAACAGATGACACCGGTCAGGGTAAGTCCCTGTCAAAACTTGCAATCTGGCTCGATACCAGATGTACTCTATATAATACTAGGATAGCCCGGGTCAAACAACTAATGGAGGTGGAAAAAATTAATAAAAATCACTTGACAGGTTTTATGACAGTTTTTTTTATTTGTTTCGTTGAAAGTGAAACAAATTTAAGAGATGCTTATTGTGAAAAAGCGAAGGCTTGACTCGTGATTCTCGGATTTGTTAACGACTTCCGCATAGAGATTAAAGTCTCTTAGTTTGCACACATTGCATAATGAAAATATTTCAAACGCAAAATATGATTTAAATGTGTTTATAAATAAATTTCCGTATTCATGACTGTATTTCAATATTTCAATTTATCACTGGCAAACATCTGCAGTTTTCGTCTTATCTAATGTCCGGACGGACTATCTTAACACAACAATATCTTTATCATCCGTATCTCCATAATCAGCGATCCACAGGTGGAAGTGGGCCTCCAAGCATACTTCAAATTCTGTACGGCGTCGATAATATCCGATTTTTGTTTGATTTCACTGATTTCGCTGATTTATTTCAACAACTTGAATTATACGGAAGACATTTTCTCGGATGATAAGTGAGATATCTGATGAACGTTGCTCAGGCCGAGCTTAAACCCTTCAAGTCACCGGATCTGATAGAGCTTTTCTTTGAATTTTGTCCACTTCAGTTTTCCCTTTTAGGAAATATGTTAAGGCATGTTTCGCGAATTATCGCATTCTATATTTAAGGAATATTTCGCAAATGACCTCATTCTTTACTTAAAAATGTTTTGCAAATTATCGCATTCTTTATTAAATAACATTGTACTAACGTGCCTACGTAAAAAAAACGCAACAACTTGGACACGCAGTTTTAAAATCTCCACGTTATGGATGAAGGGTTCGATTAAGGAAGGTACCGCCTAGTTTATTAGAAGTTTTTTTTTCATTCTGCGTGAATTGTAATAATTGCACTAGCTCATAATGTAAGTTGGTTATAAGGAAGTTTGGAAACTTTGATAACTCGGTTTAATAGTCTAACTTCTTAAAACAATTCCCACTCTCTAGTGCTGTATTATCGAAATCTTGTTTTCGATCTCAGACCCTAGAATGGCCAAGAATGCAGTCCCTCACACCCTAGCGCCGGCTCAGGCTATCGGCATCTTACATTTGACCCAGAAGCAATCCACCAAACCATATCGCTGACTATCAGAATGCAATATTCACACCCTAGATTTTGCTTTATCGTCATATTGTTTTTAACCCAGAATGCAAACTTAACACCCAATTGCCGGCTTGATCGGATCCAGAATGCAATCCTTCACACCCTAGTGCCGGCTTTATCATACCAGAATGCTGTCCCTCTAACCATAGTACCGGCTTGATCCTGCCAAGAATGCAATCACTCACACCATTTTGTTTGCTTGTTTGGAACCAGATGCAATCCATCACACCTTGGTGCCGGCTTTATCGGACCCTGAATGCAATCCATTACACCCGAGTGCCGACTTGATCGGGCCCAGAATGCAATCCCACACGCCCTTGTGTCGGCTTTATTGTATCCTGAATGCAATCCCTCATACCCTAACACCGACTTCATCGGACCCCATGCAATACCTTACACCCTAGCGCCTGCAATGCCTTACACCCTAGCATAGGCTTTATTTGACCCTGAATGCAATGCCTATCACCCTAGCACCGGCTATCGGACCTTGAATACAATCCCTTACACCCTAGCGCCGGCTTTATGAACCTTGAATGCAATTCCTTACACCCTAGCGCCAGCTTTATGAACCTTGAATGCAATCCCTCACTCCCTAGCGCAGGCTTTATTCGACGTAGAATGCAATCGCTCTCATTCTAGTGCCGGCTTCATCGGACCCAGAATGCAATCTCACACTAGCGCTGGCATTGTCAGACCCTGAAAAAATTCCCTCATTACTTAGGGCCGGCTTATTGAACCCAGAATGCAATCTTCAAACCCTAGCGCCGGCTTTGTGAGTCTTAGAATGCAACCCCTCTCACTCTAGCGCCGGCTTTCAGTCACACCATAGCGCCGGCTTTATCGGAATGAAATCCCTCATACCCTAGCGCCGGCTTTATTGGACCCAGAATGCAATCTCACACTCAAGCGCTGGCATTATCGGTCCCCGAAAAAATTCCCTTATAACTTAGAGCCGGCTTATTGAACCCAGAATGCAATCTTCAAACCCTAGGGCCGGCTTTGTTAGTCTTAGAATGCAATCCCTCTCACTCTAGCGCCGGCTTTCAGTCACACCCTAGCGCCGGCTTTATCTGAATGCAATCTCTCACACCCACGCGCCGGCTTTATCGAACCCAGAATGCAATCCCTCACACCGTTAAGCCGGGTATATCGGAATCTTATGCAATCCCTCACATCTTAGCACCGGCTATCGGAATCTTGTTTTCGACACAGAATGCAATCCCTCACCCCTACTACTTGCTTTATCGGAATATTTTATGCGACCCTGAAAGCAATCCCTCACACCATAGTGCTGGCTTTATCGGAATTTTGTTTTCTTAATGCATTTGATTTTGAAAAACATGGCGTTTTTGTCCGTGAAAACTATAAAATGTAGTTCAAAATAGTCCAAGCTCCTGATTATATTTACATAATCACCTTCTTTGAATCACTTTCAAAATATAGTTTGTTGCTGTTGTTGTTGTTGTTGTTTTTTCATGCAGACCCTCATCAGACTGTTGGCATTTTAGAATAATACTTATCGCCATTTCAAGAATAAAATTTTGCCAAGAAGAATAAGAGAAGAGAATGATAAAATGCTGACCGATTTGTACTCGCAAACCATCCCAAAACACATTGCACTTGATCTAGTTTCATTAAGTTTTACCTATCTTGTTTAATGTCCTATCCAATTTGAAATCATTGTCATATGATACAATTGTAGTTCTCTTCACGTGGTTAATCCGAAAATGAAAATACATGATTGTGTTAAGTTTGCAGTGAGAGCATGAACAGCAGTAAGATCATCTTATTGCTGCAGTAAGAACAGTTGCCTCAATGCTACTATTGCAAATTCCTTTTTTCTCGCCGAACTTGTAAGGAAAAAAACGAGAAAACCGGAAGTGAAAATGAGAGTTGATGCGGGTGGTGAGCATGCCCAGTGGATCAATATTAGATATGCAGAAACTGAATGTTCGGTTTGATAACTGCACTTGAAACAAGAACACACTCTGCAGCAGTGCAGACATTAAGGAAAATACAATATTTATTAACTAATTTTATGAGTAAGTTACAGAGAACAAAAATAACAAGGAAAGAGAATGAATGAAAAAAATCTTTCGTGTAGCTATTGCGAAGGAGTGGACTAATGATACGAATGATGTCAGAGGCGGACCAAGGTGGGGTTCGGTAGGGAAAACTGTCCCAAACGAACCGCCTTTCTAGAAATCTTTCACCCGATCCTGAATGATGTTAATTTTATTAATCGGTGATGTGTACTCCGTCGCTCCATATCGTTCGCCCTGTCGCTCCGCGGACGAGTTGTATAGAAATATAAAGGTCAAAAACTGACCGCCATTTTAGACGTCGAAATTATGCTCATTGTAAAGCTTATTCATGTTTACGAGATCACATTTTCCCCAGTTTTGAAAAAAATCAATATTTTCTTTAAAAAAAATCAATGCAATTCGATCCCATAACACGCCCGGAAGTCGCAAAAGCTGAAAGTGAAATAGTATCCGTCTACCCTCCTGGCAAAGACCGGTCCCTTGTTCCGCCCACGCCCACGGTCAAGGATAGAATATCACATCACAATGACCTCAAACTTTAAAAAAAAAAAAACATTATCAAAACAACACATTATTTTCTTCGAATTGTGAAATTTTCAAAATAACTGATATAATTCAAACCATAGTCATTTATAAATGTCGAGGGACAGTCGTTCATTACCACGATTTAAAGATATAGAGTAGGTGTGATTGTTAAGGTTAAGGAAAGTTAAGGAAAAACAATTTACATTTTTGAAATGATACCACTGACTTTGTGGTTACAATACCAACATTAGCATAGTTGCTTGCAAGTTGCAATTCTTTACATAATATAATTAACTGCAAGTAAAACAAAACACGTACATCAACGTAGGTACAACGAGTGCATTTGCCAGTAAAAAAAGATAACAACAAATCTGGCAAACATTTCGGAAACAACTTTGACATTTGTTGTCGGATACATAAAAGAGACACGTTTCTATTTCTCCGACTGACGACATTACAAGGCGACTATTTGGATGCATAGCCAATACAGTAAGTATATTGTGTGTCACCAACAACAGTCACCATCATAAACCGTTTTATTAGTTGTAAACACTCGTGACATTCATATGTGATAAAATAAGCAGACGACATTTACTAAGAGGCGCCATATTGGAATACAACAAAAACCGGTTAGAGTAAGCCTTCTCTATTTGAATAGCGCGATTCTTTCATATTTATTACCACATAAGACCTCCTCAAAAGAAATACGCGTACAAATCCAGAACAAAGATGCTAGGGAAGCGACGTCTTTGTCTATAGTGCGCAAAAGGGAAAACGTTAATGATTTGGTGAATTTTTAAGGGGTGACTGCTATACATTAATATAAATACATGTATAATTTATATTAAAACATTGCCACACAGACCACAATCTGTTCCTTAACGGACAATAATTAAGAAACTATAAAGCATTTACACTTTCTAAATTAATGCTTAGTAGCAGACCCTATGTTTAAAATTTATGACGTAATAAACAGGTTTGAAAAGTTAATATTGAAAACAAAATGGCAGCTATTTTAAATTATTGTTGCATAATAAATGAATTATAAATTTTTTCAATGGTCAACTTTATTTATTATCGGATTTTCAAAATTCTTTGAAGAAATTTGACTGGTTTTCATACATAGTATTTTGCTGCGAACTTGCGATTTCCTTAAATCAAGCGCTGGACAGATGGTCTCCTGCTACTATTTAGTTTTGTATTTTCCACAAAATCTTTCGCATAGTGCAGCTTTTAACGATCAGCCGTGCTATAATGGTTTCATGGCATTCGACGTCAGCTGTCAGTGCTGGATGGCTGGTCTCTCTACGAATTTTTCACAAAATCTTTCTACAGAGTGCACCTTCAAACTATCGGTATAGAGTATAGCAAGGAAAAAGTGACTGAGTATGTAAAGTTTTATTTTCCACATGCGCAAGCATACTAAGGCTTACTGAACAAGCTGGAGAATGCGCGATATGCATTGAGGTCTGTTTCTTATCGTGTTATATTATCAAACCTGTCTTACTCTTTCATGTTTTTAGCTCAAACTATTTTCCTTTATGGTTTTCATTAGAAATATATCGAAGTTTGGCGCCATAGAATCCTGATCCTCAGAATTTTGCATCTGTGTATCATATAATACATATAACAAACATACGGTAATAGATAAAATGATAAAACATAAGTTTGAAGCCACCTGCGCACGTTTTGCTTGGCGCCTAAGAGTCTAAGCAAAGTCTGAAGAACTGTAAAAAGTCAATGGAAGCTTCATGTTAAACACGTCCCGCCAGGTGATATGATGTGAGAACTGTACCTCGTGGCCTTCCCTGCAATACTCATATAACATTTGCATGCACAACATCTGACCATCAACATTGCCAGCCAGCCCAGATGTTCCTACATCAAATAAGTTCACATACCGATACGCTTTTTTTACCAAGGAACCGCATTCATTTACGTTATTTAAGTACTTTCGATCAGTCGTTAAAAAGAGTACTTTTTTTTCGGAAAGATAAAACGGTTACCAAATAAATGCTCTACAGAAATCTTAACTTTTCAGAGAAAATTAATACCACAAAGGGGCACAAAAGAGGTATCCAAACCAATGTCAAAGCGGTATTCAAACCAATGTCAAAGCGATATCAATACCAATGTCAAAGCGGTATCAATACCAATGTCAAAGCGGTATCAATACCAATTTCCAAGCGGTATCGATACCAATGTCAAAGCGGTATCAATACCAATGTCAAAGTAGTATCCATCAATGTCAAAGCGGTATCAATACCAATGTCAAAGTAGTATCCATAACAATGTCAAAGCGGTATCAATACCAATGTCAAAGCGGTATCAATACCGATGTCAAAGTAGTATACATACCAATGTCAAAGCGGTATCAATACCAATATCAAAGCGGTATCAATACCAATGTCAAAGCGGTATTCAAACCAATGTCAAAGCGGTATCAATACCAATGTCAAAGCAGTATCCATACCAATGTCAAAGCAGTATCAATACCAATGTCAATGCGGTATCAATACCGATGTCAAAGTAGTATCCATACCAATGTCAAAGCGGTATCAATACCAATGTCAAAGTTGTATCAATACCAATGTCAAAGCGGTATCAATACCAATGTCAAAGCAGTATCTATCAATGTCAAGGCGGTATCAATACCAATGTCAAAGCAATATCCATACCAATGTCAAAGCGGTATCAATACCAATGTCAAAGCGGTATCAATACCAATGTCAAAGCGGTATCACTACCAATGACAAAGCGGTATTAATACCAATGTTATGTATATAAGGAGTAGCATTACCATTTACCTGCTAAATGATGAAGATGTCGTATTAGACTACTCAGAAGCGCTGTACTTCTATGTTGTTACAATAATTATTATTGATCCTAAGGGTTTATCCATAATAATGTCAAAGCGGTATCAATACCAATGTCAAAGCCGTATCAATACCGATGTCAAAGTAGTATACATACAAATGTCAAAGCGGTATCAATACCAATATCAAAGCGGTATCAATACCAATGTCAAAGCGGTATTCAAACCAATGTCAAAGCGGTATCAATACCAATGTCAAAGCAGTATCCATACCAATGTCAAAAGCGGTATCAATACCAATGTCAATGCGGTATCCATACCGATGTCAAAGTAGTATCCATACCAATGTCAAAGCGGTATCAATACCAATGTCAAAGCAGTATCAATACCAATGTCAAAGCGGTATCAATACCAATGTCAAAGCAGTATCTATCAATGTCAAGGCGGTATCAATACCAATGTCAAAGCAGTATCCATACCAATGTCAAAGCGGTATCAATACCAATGTCAAAGCGGTATCAATACCAATGTCAAAGCGGTATCACTACCAATGACAAAGCGGTATTAATACCAATGTTATGTATATAAGGAGTAGCATAACCATTTACCTGCTAAATGATGAAGATGTCGTATTAGACTTCTCAGAAGCGCTGTACTTCTATGTTGTTACAATAATTATTATTGATCCTAAGGGTTTATCGAGCCTATTCATACTGGTGATGTTAAGGTCACAATGATGCTATATATTGAATTCAGCATTGACATTATTATGCATTAGATTTTTTAATGAAGGTCTCTAAAACGATGTAACATTAAATCATTTGCCTTCATTTTATCTCCACCATCTCAAAAGGAAGCAAATATACTGATTAAAAGGTTTATTTTCGTCTCAATGACACCTGTGGAAGATTTTAACTGGCGCCTCATCGTCTCTACAAGACAGGGCAAGGTCTTAAAACTTCTGAAGTTCAGCATCCAAGATGAAGGAATTCCCCAGGTGATCGATAATTGCCATGCCACTCTATAGTAACAATTTTAACTAATTATATGTTTTCTCCCTTCCATACGAAGAGTTTGTTGAGAGTGGAATCCACATGTAGTGTAGGGATACCATCCCACACACTCTCCCCTGGACAAAATCTATTTACATTCATAAGCTATGAAAATAAAAGAAACGCATTTTTCCGTCGTATTTAAAAAATGATAATAAAACGATCAAAAAGGAGAAATTCTTTCAACATACTAACAGTTTAAATGAGAAAATCTTAACCAGACAAATTCAGTTGGCTTTTATTAAATAATATATGTCGTAAACAATATTATAACTATTTATAAATAATGATACATTAATTATCAAATATAGAGCTGATATTTTAGTAGCGTGACCATCTTCTAGATAAGAGTAATTAATTCTGGTTGACAGTTGCTAATCTATGATATAACTATAATGGTCATCTTATGATATCATAAATGTTACATTACGCTGTCTTCTGTAATGTCCAAGCTATGACAACTATACTTAAACCTAGACTATCTGACCACAACATCATTACGGAGGAGTTTTTTTTTGGGTGAAATACCTGGATGATATACGTGGAAATTTTATTGTTGTAGTTTGTTTTACTTTTTTGGTAAGATTGCCCTTACTGTGTAAAAGGGAATAAATATCTATTCTTATATCAAATTATAGTCGTCCCACCAAAGTAAAAAACACAACATCATATTCACAAGTACACATTTCATACAGATCACGGTCGGACGCGAGATTTGCAGTAAGAATGTTCGTTTTGGGGCAGTCTTGGTATAGTTTCATGATAATTTTCAGCTTTATAGTCAAAATCGCCATACAAATTGATGTCCATACAGGAGGTTCGACTATCCCAAGTGAACCCTCTCGTGATCCGCCCTTGCAAAAATAATAATTCTCATCGGCTTTCCGCTGGCCTCACACAGCACTAGTGGACTAACATGATCCCTGGACTAACAACTGTATGATACCTCGAAATATTCGTGGCCAATTAAACTGGCATCTATGTCCAATGTTATAAAACTGAGCATAGAAACCAGTCTCAAATCTAAAGCATCTGATTGGCTGAAATGGCGATCAGTCGCCATTTCAGCCAATCAGATGCTTGAGATTTAAGACTTGTTTCCAATCTCAGTTTTATAACCTTCAGCCCTGACTTAAGCCGCACCTGATATTCACAAATCACAAGTCAGCTGTAAAATACTGCTGATGCATGCAGTATATGGTAACAATGTTATGAATTCATTGGATGCCTTCGTCGAATAAGATGGAACAAACCCATCATTTTGCCAGCGAACCATCTGTTCTAAGACGTATGCCCAGTTTATACTTGGCAATGCATACAACAAAATAATGTTATAATGACATACCGACTATACTAAAAACAATTCAGCTCAACACCTGCATATTCTTAAATTATGTACAGTTTTCGTACTCTTTGCACTAACTCTTTGCAATAACTCATAACTTTATTCTGTTGCGATCAGTGCCAAAGGTTATAAAACTTACCATGGAAACCAGTTTCAAATCTTAAACATCTGATTGGCTGAAATGGCGACTGGTCGTCATTTCAGCAAATCAGATCCTTGAGATTTGAGACTGGTTTCTAATCTCAGTTATATAACCTTCAGCCCAGTATGTGATCCCCCCTAAGCATGGGTGTTGTATACGATTAACAGACTGCATTGACTAGCCAAAGGTTTCTCTTTTAAGTCGACTTTCTAAATTTTTATCATGCGCTTCATATTTAATTTATTTTTGATTACAGGATACACTACTAAAAGATAAAAGTGACTGTTTTCTTTCATAAAAGGGAAGTATTACTAAAATACCATTTCCCGGACGCACAATTGAACGATTTATCGGCACTCAGACTTCGCGACGACATGCCTAAATGTAGCAAAACAGTTATGTTTACTTCTGTCCAATTCAATTCAGTCCACTGAGTGAAGAATGTGACAATAATAAAGTTAAACCACCAAAAAAGATACAATTGAACTTGTCGCGGTTTTGAAGAGATAAGAAGTACAATTGTCAGTCAACGAGGTGTGTAAGATGACGATACGGATAGTGATGATAATGGGTGGTTGCAGTTCGGGTTATGTTACAAATCAATTGGGCGACAAGGTAGTGCAGACATTCTGGCGGAGAAGTGTTTACCGCACGAGATAACTAGCGAAATGAACCTACGTTATGAACCGAATGACTGCTTAATTGATAAATCTGATATAGATAGACTTAATGCGAGATGTTCCAACAAAATCTGTCATCTTCTTTTCACCAAATACCCATTGAAAGGTAAACAAAATTTTAATGCCAAAAGTCATCTTACACTGGTATCGGGAAGTCTATATGCGGAAATCGGTTTCGACAGAAGTTTCAATATTTCTTATTATAGTACAGGGTAAGCTTGTCTGTTCGTGTTAGAACCACGTTACTTACCTATTTAATTTATTCATAAGCATTTACCAAACTTGAAACGTAATCATCGTCTCCATTATAAATAAATAGGCAGAAAATGAAGCAATGATTTAAACTAATGATCTTGATATTAACGTATTGAGCGATATCAAGTAATTGAATGGGATATTGAATATCAATTAACTACAAATAATGAACCAACCATTTAAAAATCTGACAACAAATAGGTTTTCTATCGCAAAATTACAACAATACAAATGCATCCCATTAAAAATGGTTCACCATGTGTTGACAATTCAAAAATTAAAACTTCTCACATTAATTTTGGAAATCGAAAAATATCCCAGGCCATAAGGGACGGAACACCTGCAAGAAAACCCGAAGGCTTTATTCAACACGTGTTCGCCATCGTCCGCAGCATGTGAAAGGTCAAGATCTGCCAGCGGCCATCTTCTGACGGTGAGGACTAATGTGCTGATCGATTATACTATCCATGTCATCCCGCTATCGAAATTAAAGCGTCAAAATTTATGAATAAATGTAATCAATCTCTTTCAACTGCTAAATAGTCCAAATCATGTAATCGTTTATTTCACGGGGAGATGGTGTTAAATTTCTGATTTCTGTTGGCACATTATCGATAAATAACAGTATGTTCGATCTTAATAAATTAGAAAAGAAGTAATACACAATTATCATGAGGACAAGATCTCTCTCTCTCTCTCCCTCTCTCCCTCTCTCCCTCTCTCTCTCTCTCTCTCCCCCTCTCTCTCTCTCTCTCCCCCCTCTCTCTCTCTCTCTCTCTCCCCCTCTCTCTCTCCCC